>CM059579.1:5881263-6481263 GCA_030386875.1 Morinoia aosen
TATCATAGCACGCCGGTACTCATATATATAGTACGGCATACCGGTACTCATGGTACGGACCACACAACGTCGTGATCATTACTATGTAGTATCGGTGCGCACTGATGTATCGTACTCAGCAACAGTTGCATATACTACTTGCTACTTGGACTACAAAAATTCTTTGCGTAGTTACCGTGCGTTACAGGAACTACCGCCACCACTAGAGCATCGTGACGGCTTTCGGCATCATTTTCAGCAGCATAATATTTAAATTTACAATATATTCTCAATTGGATATCACGGAAGATTCTCAAGACGGGAAATTTTTCATCGCAAGATTCAAGTTACAGTGACTAATGACTAGATTCGAGTAAACGTACTCAGGTGTGAGTGAATTTTTGTGAATTTAAGAGTACGCTTTCAATGGACCGTCAAGATGCTCTTTATTCTATTACGTATAGTGGAACGCACGTGAGGAACGCCTTAAAACGCAGATTATAATAATAGTTATTTCGGCCATTGTTTGTCAGCATCCACATCCAATTTTTGCAATAGAATTATTTCAACGAACATGCGAGAACTACAAACTGGACCACAGTAATAGCAGTCCTCACTGTGGTTCCATAAAAATTTTCATTAGCCTCTAAATTATTCAAGGTAACTAACTACCTGACATGTATCATTTTTAAACTGGAACTAAAAAAAATGGGACAAAACTTGCAACAGATAAGAACAGGAGAAATAAATATCACACCTTACGAAATAAATCTGCAGATCATCCGTTGCTTATGCTCTCTTTTTTTGGAAGGTAAAAAACATTTAATGAAGTAAAACAGGTAAATTAACCAAGATATGAACCAAAAATTCTTAAAATTAAGTATCTGCATCAAATCAACAGCCATGACGATCAAGAAAACTTTATTTTGCGGGAGAAGAAAGGCTTTAAAAGTGAGGCAAATTACAACACGAAAAATTCACGATAATCAGATGAATATAAATGACTTTACTCAGAGTGATTATTACACAGTCTAACATTTCGACGCCTGCATGCATGTTTTTCACCGCCCATGTAAATGAATCGCGTGGGCGGCGAAAAACATGATTGCTCCAACGGAAAAAATTAGACTGGGTAGTAGGAATATCCCTCTAACGGATATTAAAAGTAGACTCGACTTCATAAATTTCAGTGCACGGCATTAAGCGATGTTTGCCAGGCTTTGTGCGAGGCTGTGTCATTGTACAGAATTGCATGCCTAGCTGCCTAAGTACGGAGTCGAGTACATTGAGAGAACTAGGAAACCTCTGCTACTTTACATATGAGGTAGCTTTTCAAATAGTACTCTAGATGACCAGCAACACCCAGTCTAACTCCTTTGCCGGGCATGTATGATTTTAGCCGTTGAATGCAGAGGCTATCATTGGGCGCCTATAATCATAGATGCCCTGGAAAAAAATTTAGACAGGCAAAATGTTAACGAATGAATGTGATTTCATTTCACATCCTCTCTTTTTCACGGCTGCCAGAATAACTACCAGTTGCCTGTGCAAGGACTTCTCTAAAAATTAGAGAATTTTATTCTTTAGAATTGGAATGGAAAATAAAAGAAGTACGTAAAATGTAAACCTATTATACTCTTAGAGATATTCAGATGTTTGATAAATTTGATTAACAAGTTAATAATATGATGAAATTCATCGCATTTATTGCCCGGATTTTTAATTTAATTAAAGCAAACAATTACTTATTTTACTGTAATCAATTAAACGCAAAATAAGTTACCATTTTTTCAGCAGCCATTAATAATCTTTCCATGGCTACAGGTTCGAATATTTTCCTTTTTGAGGGTCAGTTTTGGTTGTTTTAATTCATGATAAACCTTGCAATCCGTGCCGACGGAAGGTCTTTTTCTTGCAATAGTCTACTACTGCATTCAATTGCATCAAACTCGTTGCATTAACCTAACTCTGCAAGTGTTGAACACGACCGGAAGTTAATCCTCATTATGATTTCAAATGTATAAGCTCATAATCATCCGTACTGTGATATGGTAGCACAGTAAGTCTATTAGTAGCATAGTAAGTCTACTAGTAGCATAGTGAGTTTACTGGTTGCAAGGAGAGTCTACTTGTAGCATAGTGAGTCTACTAATATCATGGCAAGTCTACTATTTGAAATATGAAAATGAAAGTACGAAATTTCATTCACCCAAATTCAACAGCAGACTTTGATAACGAGTAGAGAATTATTTATCATTAGGAATGTAATTTTTTAAACTATTAATGTAAGATAATTATCAAATATTGAGATGATGACATTTCGGCCTTCAAGAGTTTATACGATAATAACATGCATCTATTTTTCAGACAGCATTTCCAGGTAGAAATCTTCAAAATGCTGGGATTAAAATCGATTAAATACCAAAATTTGATGCGATGACGCATTAAAAATATACAAATCGAGTCCCTTCTTCTCAGCTCGAATTGCAGCGTCTACAATAACTTGCATGACTCAACCTTATATTTCATCTCATACAAAAATGGGCTCGGAAACAAAAAAATTAGAAAAAAACGAAACCAGGATTTCCAAGACAGCGAACTTTGAAGTAAACAACAGTTTTCCTTAATTAGTTAAGTGAGAAATAAAAACAACTAATTTCAAGGTGAGTTTCAAAAACAAGAAAAAACAATAGGATTTCCGCGACGAAAGTTGTAAAAGTACATTCAAGCACGGAGTTTCTACGATAACAAAATACAATATGAAGTACGATAAGAACTATGGAAACGCTAAAAGAATACGTGAGAGCACTAACTTCCATATTTTAGCACCTGTGTCAACGATGACGTCGATGAGATCCATGGACTTGGCGAAAGCGTCCCTTAGGTTGACGTGGTGGAAGGACACGATGGATCCTTCTCTCTTGGCTCGCTCGAGAGCCTCTCTCCTCTTGAGCGCCTTGTCTCGGCGCATTTGGTTCTTGTAGAACTCAGCGAAGTTGTTTACGATGATAGGAATAGGCAGCGCAATGACCAGCACACCACAAATACAGCACACCGAGCCTATCACTTTACCGAGAGGTGTGACGGGGTAAATATCTCCGTACCCTACTGTTGTCATCGTAATGCCCGCCCACCAGAACGCCTCTGGTATGCTCCCATACAACGGGTTCACTTCCTTCTCAGCAAAGTAGCACAAACTGGAAAATACTAAAACTCCCATAGCTAGAAACAACATCAACAGTCCCAGCTCTTTATACGAGTTCTTTAACGTGAAACCTAAACTTTGAAGCCCTGTTGAATGTCTAGCGAGTTTTAAAATTCTCAGAATTCTCATGATTCTGAAAATTTGTACGATTCTTCTGACGTCCTGAAATTGGTCAGAATGTCTATTTGATTCTATGAGGAAAAGTGACACGAAATATGGTAAAATGGCCAACAAATCAATAACATTCATAGCTCCTTTGAAAAACTTCCACTTATTGGGGCTGGCTGCAAATCTTAAGACGTACTCGAGTGTGAACCAAGTGATGCAGACGGCTTCTACCATGGCTAATGTTTCATTGTCTGTTTGGTCTATCCCTTGGAAGGTTGGCACCGTGTTTAATACAAGAGCTAAAGTTGATATCACGATGAAGACGACGGAGATCACGGCCAGAACCTGTAGATGGTGAGGGAGGCCATGTTTACGTTCTGGGTTGCTACAAAGCGAACAAAAGAAAACAGAAGTTTTAATAGGCCTATATGTAGAGCCTGTTTACGCTATTTCAATGTGAAACGTACTCTCTTGCGTATCAACATTGAGGTTAACGAAAGAATGAGAGAATTTGCAAGCTGGAAAACGTAATTAAATTAATATCGCAAGGTCATTTCTACAAAATGAATAAGTTATTTTAAAACAATAGCGTTCCACTGTGGGATATCTTTACCTGCGTTATACTTTAAGAATTCATCATGCACAAATTATATTGTCGCTCTGTCGTGTGAGTGATAGAGATTTGAAAGTTTAAGAAAAGACAGTGAAGCCGAAGATTTTATTTAGACTTTATTGAAGGTTGTGCTTTGGTGAAAATATTATTAAGAAACAACGGGAAAATATACTTGAGAATGACGTTTTATTAACTAAAATTCATATTAAGATTTAGATTTCTAGTACAAAGTTAGTTATTCAAAAGATTTGAATTCAAACTTGTAGTTAAAAACTTCCAGTCATACAGAAAACAGAAATATCAGGAATATTCTACACAAAACAACATACAGAGTTATTTTTAAATATGGGACATTAAAGAATCCTTAATAACTCCTAAATTTTTGACTAGATTTTATAAATCAAAGGATTTATTAAATTCCGAAAAATACTAGTTGTATTGGATGTGTCTGGAATTAAGATACAAAGTCTGGCATCAAACCCACATTCAAGTGAAAAATCCAAACGATTTTTCCGCTACCCCAAATTGATTAAATGGACAAAAGAACAATTCATCTTCGTAACATCTGCCTACTACAACCAAAGAAGTTTTACTAGGCCTTAATTGGCCTCGAAGACCCAGCCTTAAAGGAAGAGTTGACCGTGAAAACCAACAAATCTATGTACACCAGCTCAAGGCATCCATCAAGGAAGAAATACGGCAAATTGGATCTGATCTCACCAGTGCCGTAATGAACAGCCTGCGTAATGGTGCCGATTTTTGTCTGCACTCAGCGAGGCAGTACAGGACCAATTTTATATTCAATAAATAATCAGAATTAAACTTGTATTTCTCAGGATTTCATCAATACTTTTTTTTAAAATCCATTCATTAACATAGAAGTTATTAAATATTCTTTTATGCCCATTTTTAAAAAAACACCCTATATGTATTGCAATGTTAAAATAAGGTAAAGCAAAACAAACCGCTTATTTGAAGCTGCAGAAAAACCCAAAGAAAAATTGTGCAAATTTTTGGAGCACACTCACACCGTTTAGACAGAGTACGAAATAATCAGAGAAATGTCCAAAAGGAACAGCAATGTAAAATTAAGCGTGCAGCAATCATTGAGTAATCAGCGAACACCAATGTTGGAGCGTGGTGTGTGCGTGTGCTCTGACGTGTAGAAAGAGTGCCCAACGGTCGCCGCTTCAACCCTTTAACGCCCCACAAGTCCTCCTTCGAAAATCGTCTCAATACATTGTATTTCTCGGTAAATTTATTTTTTATTTGTTATTCGTATAATTTAGATTTTGTTTCTTGTTCCTTAATGTGTTCTTTGAAGCTTACTTCCCCGTGGCAGTTCATTGCTCATCGTGAAATCGGTGATTACCTGATACCAGTGCCAGTTTGATGATTGTGGTTGTAATGATGGTAGTATGAGTACACAAATGCTGTCGTTAAAGGGTTAAGCATTCAACTTTTGTGAAAGTTGTAGATGACGAGTCACAGTTTGTATTTCGTGTTATTCTTGTAAGTTCTCACGAAGTTGTCTTAAACTATGTTTTTTTCAGCCGGAATTTTTTAAAAGCGGTAAAAAAATTATTCGCCTTTAAATTTTTAGATCAAGGAGTCATTCTTCTACAGAGTCATCGCTGCCTATGTTGTGGGAGTTCTAAATCACACATTTCCCAGAAATCAGAATCCGTTTTTCCAATTCGTCTTTGAACCAAACGTACCGTACCCCAAATCGTGAAGATTAACTTGAACATATAAATTTCTGATTAAAAATTTGAGCGAAGTAAATTCAGCAAAAATAAACAATTTCCTTGCATTTTATCCAATATTGCAATTGATCATGAGAAATTTGGAACTTTGCTTTTGAACTTGGACAATTTAAAAAGTTCCTCGCACCATCAAGGATCCAAAAGGCGACGGGTCGGAGCCACTACTGCTGAGATCTGTTGCAGTGATGCGCCGCCAGTAAATTTACGGTAATTTGTGATGGTGTCAAACGTGATGAAATACGGCGCACCATATTAAATTCAACGCAACACCCTGGAAAATATGACCTCTTCATGAAAAATGCCCGTCCCAGGAAATTAGACCCAAATGGAACATCCGAGTAGAAATTAAAGATATTTCAGCCAAATGTTAAGGCAACCATATTAGGGCAACCATATTAAGGCAACCATATTAAGGCAACCATATTAAGGCAACCATATTAGGGCAACCATATTAAGGCAACCATATTAGGGCAACCATATTAAGGCAACCATATCAAGGCAACCATATTAAGGCAACCATATCAAGGCAACCATATTAAGGCAACCATATTAAGGCAACCATATCAAGGCAACCATATTAAGGCAACCATATTAAGGCAACCATATTAAGGCAACCATATTAAGGCAACCATATCAAGGCAACCATATTAAGGCAACCATATTAAGGCAACCATATCAAGGCAACCATATTAAGGCAACCATATTAAGGCAACCATATTAGGGCAACCATATTAAGTCAACCATATTAGGGCAACCATATTAAGGCAACCATATTAAGGCAACCATATTAAGGCAACCATATCAAGGCAACCAGGGAGCCGTAGCAGCCGTAATTAAAATGAAAGAGCAAGATTAGCTACTTCAATCATTAAGGTACATATTCCAATAAAACCAAATGATAAGGCAACTTCAGGCGATTTACATACGAAGCAATCCAGAATGGGTTGAGATATAACTAATTCTCGTGACGCCACTTTGTCATTATATGACACTTTAGGAATGTTACTACATTGAATAATATGTTACGAATGTTACTTCGACTATCTCTTGTACGAGTGCAGTGAAAATTAATACGAGATTGTCATTTGTTCATTATAGTTAGTGAGGCGATGAAAGACGAACGTAAAGAATTTTTCATGAATGACAAAATTTCAACAAAATAAATTCAAATGGAGTCCTACGATGAAGAAGAGACCATGATTTGTTATTTCTGGATCATTTGTCAGTGTGAATGTAATAAATTCCTCTTAAGGCAGGAATAACACTACAAGTGTACTTTCTTTTATTCATGTTTAGATATTGATGATGGATGTGATTCAATCTGTGGGTGAAGTGGTTTCATTGATCCACTTCGACACTTGATGTAATCGCATCATTTTATACCACCATCAGTTGACATTTCCTGCTATGGTGTAACATTTAATGGCCCCGTTTACTTCTACTATAATCAAATGTCCATGGAAACTTTGAGGCCATTGTAAATCCTTCAAGGTTATGGATGGGAGGCAAAATATCGCTCGGATGAAATTTATAGAATAAAACTTTACTTCTTCTTTTCTGAAGCACTACGTTTCAATCCCGACCCCACTAATGAATGAACTTTTCCCGAATGTCAAAACCTTGGTTGAAAAATAGTTACACACAGATTTGTGATGTTCCAGTGACCCAGGTGACACTATTGGAAGTCACGTTTGGTGCACGGTCACTGATGGAGGTCAGGTCTGGTGTAAGGAGGTCGGGTCTGGTGTAAGGAGGTCGGGTCTGGTGTAAGGAGGTCGGGTCTGGTGTAAGGAGGTCGGGTCTGGTGTAAGGAGGTCAGGTATGGTGTAAGGAGGTCAGGTCTAGTGTAAAGAGGTTAGGTCTGGTGTAAGGAGGTCAGGTCTGGTGTAAGGTCACTAGTGGGTATGACGTGTGGTGTAAGGAGGTCGGGTCTGGTGTAAGGTCACTGGTGGGTGTGACGTGTGGTGTAAGGAGGTCGGGTCTGGTGTAAGGTCACTAGTGGTTGTGACGTGTGGTGTAAGGAGGTCGGACCTGGTGTAAGGTCACTAGTGGGTGTGACGTGTGGTGTAAGGAGGTCGGGTCTGGTGTAAGGTCACTGGTGGGTGTGACGTGTGGTGTAAGGAGGTCAGGTCTGGTGTAAAGTCACTAGTGGGTGTGACGTGTGGTGTAAGGAGGTCGGGTCTGGTGTAAGGTCACTAGTGGGTGTGACGTGTGGTGTAAGGAGGTCGGATCTGGTGTAAGGTCACTAGTGGGTGTGACGTGTGGTGTAAGGAGGTCGGGTCTGGTGTAAGGTCACGAGTGGGTGTGACGTGTGGTGTAAGGAGGTCGGATCTGGTGTAAAGTCACGAGTGGGTGTGACGTGTGGTGTAAGGAGGTCGGGTCTGGTGTAAGGTCACTAGTGGGTGTGACGTGTGGTGTAAGGAGGTCGGATCTGGTGTAAAGTCACGAGTGGGTGTGACGTGTGGTGTAAGGAGGTCAGGTCTGGTGTAAGGTCACTAGTGGGTGTGACGTGTGGTGTAAGGAGGTCAGGTCTGGTGTAAAGTCACGAGTGGGTGTGACGTGTGGTGTAAGGAGGTCGGATCTGGTGTAAAGTCCCGAGTGGGTGTGACGTGTGGTGTAAGGAGGTCAGGTCTGGTGTAAAGTCACGAGTGGGTGTGACGTGTGGTGTAAGGAGGTCAGGTCTGGTGTAAAGTCACGAGTGGGTGTGACGTGTGGTGTAAGGAGGTCAGGTCTGGTGTAAAGTCACGAGTGGGTGTGACGTGTGGTGTAAGGAGGTCAGGTCTGGTATAAAGTCACGAGTGGGTGTGACGTGTGGTGTAGTGAGACCATTAAAAGATTACAACACATTCCTGCAAGCAACATCTAGCTATGCATTACTGCCACAGTTTACAAGCTCGAGAAATATAATTATTCAATTTTAAATCATTCAGAGGTTTCCTGTTGGTTTGGTATGTTATTCACAGGTTTAAGAATTAGCTCCAATGCTACCGCATCCAAGCTACCTATGATAAATCGGTATCGTTTGATAATTATTGCGTGTGTTTGTATCAACGTGTCCATCTACGTGCATAGAAGAAATGTTTCCAATTTGAATTTTGACGCAATTAGCACCATCGAATTGTTCAACACAACAGGGATTTTGCATCGATATTCTTCACAGAGTTAACGAATTTTAATGTTTTTTTTCGTCCGTTTTTCGGCTCAATTTTTGTTTATATCAGGAATGGTTGCGTAAGTGAATTTTTTCCATGAAATACCATTAATTTTTTCCGTTACACATTCGGAGTGAGATTGTTTCCTCGAGCGAATTTAGTCGCCAGCGTCAAAACACTGAAAAGTTTCGTAACTTGATACGCTTGGAAAGTTTTGTGACTCATCGCACGTATTTTCGGGTCTTATCGAAATGTTAATTTGATGTCCTCTAACTTTTCACAGTGAAAAGTGATCTGTTTTGTCAAAAATGGCATCATGAAAGGAAATTTGTCTGTATTGGCAGCTAAACAAGTGGATCTTGTTTAGGTGCCACAGTCTCTAAGATTGCATTTGCTAAAGAGAACCAAAAGAAAATAAGGAGCTCGCTTTTACTTTACTTACAGTGAAAGCTACTGTACATAGATTCATTATCTCAGCTTCACTTAAATCAAACTTTTCATAACTATCCATTTCGGTATGATCCAAATCATCGCAGTACATGTATCAGAGCCGTGAGCTTCCTTATTTTCCATTTAGCGAGAATGATATCAATTTATCGGAAATAATAATTTCCATTTAGCAAGAATGATATAAATTTATCAGAAATCATTATTTCCATTTAGCGAGAATGATATTAATTTTTCGGAAATAATAATTTCAATTTGGTAAGATGCTCGAAAGCCTCTTTGACAAGATTTGCACCAACACATCTCGTATAAAAGGTGTGCACGAAAGAACGTTGAAGAAATCCTACACAGAATCGTATTAGCAATGAAGAAGAAGCAGGTCTTTAATATAGAAAGCATTTGTGAACTTAATGCATAAGTGCGTGCAGCAAAGGGAGGTTCGTAACCCCTGAAAGTTGTTCTCGAAATGCTGTTTTGCGGTGCCAGGTCATTGCGCTTTTCTTTCCTCCATCGTAAATTTATTATTGTCACGCAGGAAACAATCTTCTTCTTTCTGACTCCTTGGAATGGTAACACTAAAAGACGGGCTTCCAAAGACAAGCAGAGACCGACACAATGCGCTATCTCTGCGTGTCTTTGATCTCTTAACCACATCACAAAAAGACAAGCACATCAACAGCGTTAAAAGCAAGCACATAGATACAACTCGTACACAAAACAACACAGATTTTGTCAGAAAATGGGAAGGTTGTCGTCAGAAGGCGTCACTCGATCGAGATGAAGATGACAAATTACACAAAACATGTTTGACAGACACATCAAAAACACGTATGCTAGTATTCATTAAAAATGCACGTCAAATAGATTTCCGTGAATTTTCCCGCACAAATTAGACAGACGTAAATTTTACGGTGACCACAGGTGCTCCTTATATAGACATCTGGTCATGCTTGCTCGTTACTCGGAACTCGCTTTCTTATGTCGTTTACAACGCAATGTGAGAGAGGGATTTTACTGCTCTTAAATGATAATTTTCTTTTGCATTTTTGCTCAGTGTGACTCAAGCCATGAGGCTATGTAGTCTACTGAGAATAGTTCTTATTTTTATTTAGTGCACAAATGAGTCAAGAAATCTCCATAACTTTAATAAGATACAATTGTACGCTATGACACCATGTTAACAAACCATGACACTTACAACTATCATGGCTAGTAATAGTTGGGAAGAAATGAAAGTTTATGGGATTCTGATAAAAGACTCATCAAGATTTGAATGACAATTTTCACTTTTCATCGCATGCTTTATGTGTTTGTAGGAATACGTAATATATTTTCCAAATAAATTTTTTGTGTAATTACAAATACTCCAATTGGAGTTCTTCATGAAATTAATGAGTGAGCGAACCACTTCATCTTGCATCATCCAAACCCATCGACTAATTGCTACACAAGTAACAAATGTAAAGAAAAACTGGACCTAAATACAAACCAAGTACTTAAATGTAAGTCGGAGACACGCTGTAAAAATTAGACAGCAACTTGTTTGACTATTTTACTTAAATGATTAGTTAGTTAGCCTGGTTCACTCCTTCAATAGACTCACCATTCAGGCGAGCAACGCAAACCGCTGATGAACGGCTCAAAATTTCACAAATTCTTGTAGTAAAATGTGTTAGAAAAAGCAAATTGAAGTCGTGAATATGAATCAATAAAACTTAGTGTACGACGCCAAATTGATTACTTTTCGTCCTAAAATGTATTAGAAAATACAAATTGACGCCATGAATGTGAATTGATAAAAAGTCAGAGACTCGTTCATTTTACAAGCGAGTTCCGAGCACCAAGAAAGTGTCACGCTGCACGGACAGGACCCTGCTGCTCGAGGTGTTCAATGTTGTAAATTTATAAATAATTTCACGTTCACACGTCAATCATCAGCGAATGCCAAATATAAACACAAAACACTTAAAGATGGAAGGTAATCGTATGAAAGTTAGTTGATAGACAGGAAGAATAGTCTAAAGTAGAATGGAAACAGTTGACCTAGTAGTTACTCACTACAAGAAAGATCTGGATACAGTAGGAGTAGGAGACTACAAATCTCCGTGCACATTTACTTATTTAAACAGATCATTGTGGAAATTTTTCGTACGTACAAAGGAGTCGACTTCAATGTACTAAAACATCTATGAATGGCAAGCTACTTCAGTACTTTTCACAGAGCAGGTGATGATGAACATTTTTAGCTTATAATGACTCAGCTGATATAAATTTGAGAAGCCTCGTTTGAGGGAACGTTGGAATCAGGTTCATGCTCCCAGCACCAGAAAACTCGGATTAATAGAACAAATAATTAGCTGTTACAAATTGGAAAAAGAGAATAGCATCTCCGACTCTAACGGAGAAGTTTTTAGAGTTTAGGCCTCATCTGTCATTAGGAAACTTTAGGGAGCTTCTTTGAGCCGCTTGAGACGGACTGCAAAGACTCACCCTGGCAGCGAAGGAGGTCTGCGGCTTCTCCATGAGGTCCCAGAGGAACTGCTGATATGGCGCGCAGAATCCGTCTCCGAAGTCCTCCTCTTCTCTCTGCTTGAGGGACTCGGCCTCCTTCCTCATCTCCTCGTGCACGTGCTCCTTGCGCTGGTGGTACTTGTGCTGACAACACGACTCGAGGTAGAGCTCGTCGATGCCCCAGTACTCGAGGTCGTCACTGAACGCAAGCACGCACATCTCCTCGACCAGGTGCAGCTTGCCGGTGCGGTAGAAGTTGAGGATGGAGGAGAAGGAGCGGGGGTGTCTGTCGAAGAAATACTCGTTTTCTATGAGGGAATAGTCGTCACAAAGCTCCATGATGGCCTCGTGCGTGTTGCACTCCCGCAGCCTGCCCAGCCTGGTGTGCGGCAGCCGCTCCAGCGTCCGCCACAGCACTTCGTGCCGCACGCCGCCCACGTTCAGCTGCACGCGCCGGTTCAGCGCCTGGCGGGGCAGGGAAAGCAAAGTTCACGTATCAAAAGTGGAGGGAGGGAAAGATAAGTTTTGGCGGCATGAGCGAGGGAGGTAAAGACAAGTTTTGGTATCATACACACACCCACTTGTAACATACAGATCAAACGGGAAGAGAGAAAGCCGAGATTGGGTATCAAAAGTGGAGGGAGGTAAAGACAAGTTTTGGTGTCATACACTTATAACATACAGATCAAACGGTGAGAGAGAAAGCCGAGTTTGGGTGTCAATAGTGGAGGGAGGGAAAGACAAGTTTGGGGGGCATGAGCGGGGGGAGGTAACGACAAGTTTTGGTATCATGGATACACCCACTTATAACATACAGATCAAGCGGGGAGAAAAGAAGCCGAGTTTCAGTACCATAAGCGGGGGAGGGAGAGCAGAGTTTGGGTGTCGTCATGAGCGGGGGAGGTAAAGCCAAGTTTGCGTATTATACATCCACGGACTTGCAACATACAGAAATGAAAGGCTACGAAGTTTTTAAAAAATCAAATTTAAAAAGTATTACAAAAAGTTGCCATCTTCATTACTTAGAAAATATGGTTGAAATCTCTGGAAAAACTTAAGGGAATTTGATTGAAACATTGTGCTTCGCGGGAGCACAGTTAAATGGTCTGATGTCTTTTGCGTAGAGCTCAAGCTCGAGATGAGGTATAAACTACGCATGAAGTTGGCGATGTCAAAATTGATTTTTTAGATGAAAATACGAATCATTATACTTTGCTTCCAATAAGAACCTTGAACATTGTTTCAGTACAATTACTTGTTAAATATGTATATATAGTTGACATGTTCCAACAAATCAACTTAGACCTCAGGAATCAGCCTCAGTAATGATGTGCGTAAACGAGCACTACAAAGACTAAATGACTATAAATTTCTGACATGACGAAACATTTCTAACAAATATCGTTCACCAAAGAAGTATGACTTAACCCAAAGTTGTCAACAAATTCACTCGTAACTTCAAACAACTTCAAATTTCTCTGAGAAAACTTCATCAAACATCACTTGAAAAAAATTAAAGCTATATCAATCCCCAAGTCTGTTGAAAATTTTTAAACAAAAATAGTTTCCTGAGAACCTATCACAATTAAAAAAGAATTCGGAAATCTCATTCACTCCTCATAAATTACCCGCACAACAAAATAGTTTCTTAAGAATCGATTATAATTAAAAAAGGTTTCGGAGTTCTCACCTTGGAGCGATCACATTTAAAAAGGGTTTTAGAAATATCACCTTGGACTGATCACGAATAAAAAGGATTTTGGAAGTCTTACTTTGGACCGATTACAATTAAAAAAGTTTGTGGAAATCTCACCTTGGAGCGCATAATCATGAAGGGCTCGGGCGGCAGGGAGATCATGGAGCGGCTCTGCACCCTGGACATGGAGAAGCGCATCTCGCCATCTTTATCCTCCTCTTGCAGGAGTCTCTCGTCCACCCCCCTCTCCTGGGGCTCGTCCCCCCACCGCACCCCCACCCCGGGGCCCGTGCTGTCCCCCGTCATGCTCCCCGCCCTCACCTGCGGGGCGCCGACGTAGCTTCAGCCCTGGGAGAACGCCTCACACCTTCCTGTAAACCGAGACAACAGATCAAGGTTTTTGTTTCTTGTTTATCTTAAACTTGTGTACATGGCCCTTCAAATATGACAGGGTTCGATATTTTCATTGAATGAATTTTCCAGGTGTGGATGACAAACAAATATATCCATCTTAATAGTCCCTGAGATTATAACATTCTGGTGCTTGTGCACTGGTGAAACTCGTATCACAGATACGGCTATTATGCATCCTCAACACAGAGAGACGAGAGACACCAAACATATGTTAATAAATGAACAGACCAAAGGTATTATTAGGTAGGATAGATGTTTTCGTGAATTATGATAAAAAGGACGCATTAGTTCGACGGTAAAATTTGTTGACAACGCTACGTATTCGTTTAATGGAACCAAAGCACTCAATTAGACCACGGGCTGATGTCCCACTCAAACAGTGACATAGAAAAAGATTTGAAGTACGGGATACGTTTTAAAGGATTATAAGCCGTGGTTGCAGAGTGGGATTTCACGTGCTGGCAGTTGCGCAATAATTGAATCCTCCTTAGTTGTATCTTGGTGCTGCGCTGCATGCTACGTGTATTTTGCAATCTATTACACTCAACGCACTCTACATACTACACACAGTTTACACAATGATCGTCTATATTATACACATATAGAACTGGACGGAACGCTCATGTTAGAAGTAACAAACGGAGAATTGAAACTACACTTGAACAAAATTTTGATAAATGCATTTCAGAATTATTTCAAAGCAGCGGAGTTCTAAAAATTAGCCTCAACAAAAAAGCCTCAGCCTCATTAGACACTGCTGAAAAAACAAATATGCGATAATGATGACAGTAGACGGTTCATGGATCCGAACAACCTTAAATCGTTACTTAATATAAATTGTTCTAGGCAAGCTCTATTCAGAATTAATCACTTAGGCTAACTTTTTATCTTTTAATTTGTACATTTTCGTTCGATATATCACTAAATAAACAGTACTTAAGCGATCAAAATTTTTATTTTACCCCGTATTCGTTTACTCAAAAAAAAAACATAAATCTAAACATTGAGATGATGTACCAATCAAGCATTGAAATAAAAGATAATTTTTATTTTTTTGCAGACACATCAACAAATCGTAAACGTTATGCCGGTTAGCGTCCGAATCAAAGGCATGAATAATTTCAAAGATTTGAAATTCATTTTCCTTCATTAAGTTACAATATTCTACATGGTCTCTTGCACGGTAGCAGGGGGAGTTATCAGCATGGTTGGTCCTGCATCGAGTTCCCAATCATGTATTAAAGATAAAGTTTACAATTATGTAGGTACTAAGATAAAGTTCACAACTATGTAATAAAGTTCACATTTATGCAATAAAGTTTAGAATTATGTAATTGACACTCTCGTGCCAGCATCGAGATCACAATTATGTAATAAAGTTCACAATTATGCAATGGACACGGTTGTGCCAGCATCGAGATCACAATTATGTAATAAAGTTCACAATTATGCAATGGACACGGTTGTGCCAGCATCGAGTTCACAATTATGTACTAAAGAACATCGATAACCACTTTGAAAATGACCAGTGTTCGTGAGCCGTAGCCATTTCACCTGCTTTTTAGTTGCCAGTTCTGCAGGGCAGAGGGTGATTAGTCAATGTATCATGATGTTTCGAACTTAAAGCACATGTCATTGTATATTATGCTCTCATTTCGGTCTTATTCACGACCGTTAAAATGCATTGGAAATGAAGGCTTCCAAGAAATAACATCTCAGTTACCGTATTCGAGAGTACTGTAATTTATTTTTCTCACTGGCAACTAACGATTCTTTATTTTATTGCTATTTTAGTGTTTCATGATATTCTAAAAAGGAAATGCAAGGAGAGAAGTAATTTTTTGTGAAATTTACCACAACACTGAAGTTAATATGTAATACGTCCTCACACATTTGCAGTTAAAAGAGAGTTAAATCCAGTTGAAGCCTCACTTCTGTTTCGTGGAAAAAAACATTAAGAACCTGCAACTCTACACGGTTATTCTCTAAATGGTCTTACTTTTTACAGTGTCATGACTTGCTCTTATACGGAATCCCAACGTCACCCTGATATACAGGGTGCGCGGCACACATGACCTCTATACGCAAGCACGTAAGTACTTACGTAAGTATCAGAAGCTATTGTTGTAGTTCTTATTCATCACCGAGACCTCAAATTCGTGCGAAGCCTGGCAGTTCAACGAAATTAAACACTACAAAAAAAACAAGAACCAGTTGTTATCATCCACAGAGTATAATTTAGCTCAGTGATTTTCAACGAAATTAAATACTATAAAAAAACAAGAACCAGTTGTTATCATCCACAGAGTATAATTTAGCTCAGTGATTTTCAACGAAATTAAATACTACAAAAAAACAAGAACCAGCTGTTATCATCCACAGAGTATAATTTAGCTCAGTGATTTTCAACGAAATTAAATACTATAAAAAAACAAGAACCAGTTGTTATCATCCACAGAGTATAATTTAGCTCAGTGATTTTCAACGAAATTAAATACTACAAAAAAACAAGAACCAGCTGTTATCATCCACAGAGTATAATTTAGCTCAGTGATTTTCAACGAAATTAAATACTATAAAAAAACAAGAACCAGTTGTTATCATCCACAGAGTATAATTTAGCTCAGTGATTTTCAACGAAATTAAATACTACAAAAAAACAAGAACCAGCTGTTATCATCCACAGAGTATAATTTAGCTCAGTGATTTTCAACGAAATTAAACACTTAAAAAAGCAAGAACCAGTTGTTATCATCCACAGAGTATAATTTAGCTCAGTGATTTTCAACGAAATTAAATACTACAAAAAACAAGAACCAGCTGTTATCATCCACAGAGTATAATTTAGCTCAGTGATTTTCAACGAAATTAAACACTACAAAAAAACAAGAACCAGTTGTTATCATCCACAGAGTATAATTTAGCTCAGTGATTTTCAACGAAATTAAACACTTAAAAAAGCAAGAACCAGTTGTTATCATCCACAGAGTATAATTTAGCTCAGTGATTTTCAACGAAATTAAATACTACAAAAAAACAAGAACCAGCTGTTATCATCCACAGAGTATAATTTAGCTCAGTGATTTTCAACGAAATTAAACACTACAAAAAAACAAGAACCAGTTGTTATCATCCACAGAGTATAATTTAGCTCAGTGATTTTAAAAAAAGACCTCACATTAAAATCATAAATTGTGAGTCATGATTTACATTTAGCACAAACATGAACACCATGCTTCGCTATTTAAAGCTTACACGCTCACTTGGAGCAGTTTTCACTTTTTATTGCGTAGGTAGGATAATGTATTCAGCATGTGAAGTTTTCATCAGGTTTATTCGTAGATCTAACGATATTTGGTTAAATAATATGGCTCAAGCCATATTGAAACAATATATTATTATCTTCTGTTTCTAATTAAAGTTAAAAATTTGGCACGCAGCTTGTGAACAATCCCGCACTTAGTACTTACTCTTACTTTACTTCCGTGTGACATACACAAAGCATCAAAGTTACTCCCATTCTACTGGATAGAATTTAACTTCTATTTTTTAACAACGTTGATTTATTCAGTTGAAACTACTCAAAAAAATTTGGCGCAGAATATTTTTGGAATTCAGTTAAAAAAAGTATGAACAGTAGAATGATGTACTTCATCGATTACAGAACAAAATCAAGATGATTTAGATATCCCAATCTCCATCGCAAACTAGTAACCTACCACGTCTTACCATGCAGAGCAAAACATTCCTCTCGTATCCGACATTCACTTCCTCAATATTCGCTTGAAAAAATTAAACCGAGAATAGGGATTTAAGCCGCACATTCCGGTGAACTAACTTGGTCGTGTTCGAGCCATGGAAGAGAATTTCGAGCCAACGAAACTGCTGGTTTTTAAAGCAATTGGTGAGGGGTGCTGTTGTAGAACTGCACTCGCCACCGATCACTTTTAAAACCTGCAACACTGATGGCTCGAAATTCTCCTCAATAGCTTGAAAACGATCGAGTTAGTTTACCGGAATGTGGGACTTGAAATCCCAATACTTGGATTAATATTTTCGAGCGAACATAGAGAAAGTTAGAGGTTGGAGAAAAAATCCGTTCTAGGTTCAATATTTTCGAGCCAATATCGAGAAAGTTAGAGAAAAAATCCAAGATCTAGGTTTAATTTTTTCGAGAGACTACTGTGAAAGTTAGAGGTGAGAGCCCAGCTGCGGTTGCATGATCGACAGTCGTACAGTTGTCGGCCAGAGGTTGCGTGACTACACCTCGGTCGCAGCCACCCTAATGCCGCTCAGGCTGCTGTCACTGGCGGCGGCGGCGATGTCCCTAATTCCTCTTCTGCTGTCATTGTGTCTGACGCCACTCGATGTGTCTAACTGCGCCGAGTGCTTCGTATGCCAAGTGCTTCATTTTGTCTCGCGTTTTGTTGCTCATGGGGCTGTTGTTGTCCCCCTTTTTGTTGCTCATGGGGCTGCTGTTGTCTCCCGTTTTGTTGCTTATGAGGCTGTTGTTGTCTCCCGTTTTGTTGCTCATGGGGCGGCTGTTGTCTCCCGTTTTGTTGCTTATGAGGCTGTTGTTGTCTCCTGTTTTGTTGCTCATGGGGCTGTTGTTGTCTCCCGTTTTGTTGTTCATGAGGCTGTTGTTGTCTCCCGCTTTGTTGCTTATGAGGCTGTTGTTGTCTCCCGTTTTGTTGCTCATGGGGCTGTTGTTGTCTCCTGTTTTGTTGCTCATGGGGCTGTTGTTGTCTCCCGTTTTGTTGTTCATGGGGCTGTTGTTGTCTCCCGTTTTGTTGCTTATGAGGCTGTTGTTGTCTCCCGTTTTGTTGCTCATGGGGCTGTTGTTGTCTCCTGTTTTGTTGCTCATGGGGCTGTTGTTGTCTCCCGTTTTGTTGTTCATGGGGCTGTTGTTGTCTCCCGTTTTGTTGCTTATGAGGCTGTTGTTGTCTCCCGTTTTGTTGCTCATGGGGCTGTTGTTGTCTCCCGTTTTTTTGCTCATGGGGCTGTTGTTGTCTCCCGTTTTGTTGCTTATGAGGCTGTTGTTGTCTCCCGTTTTGTTGCTCATGGGGCTGTTGTTGTCTCCTGTTTTGTTGCTCATGGGGCTGTTGTTGTCTCCCGTTTTGTTGTTCATGGGGCTGTTGTTGTCTCCCGCTTTGTTGCTCATGGGGCTGTTGTTGTCTCCCGTTGTTGCTCATGGGGCTGTTGTTGTCTCCCGCTTTGTTGCTCATGGGGCTGTTGTTTTCTCCCACTTTGTTGCTCATGGGGCTGTTGTTGTCTCCCGTTTTGTTGCTCATGGGGCTGTTGTTTTTTCCCGTTTTGTTGCTCATGGGGCTGTTGTTGTCTCCCGTTGTTGCTCATGGGGCTGTTGTTGTCTTCCGTTTTGTTGCTCATGGGGCTGTTGTTGTCTCCCGCATTGTTGCTCATGGGGCTGTTGTTGTCTCCCGTTGTTGCTCATGGGGCTGTTGTTGTCTTCCGTTTTGTTGCTCATGGGGCTGTTGTTTTCTCCCGTTTTGTTGCTCATGGGGCTGTTGTTTTCTCCCGTTTTGTTGCTCATGGGGCTGTTGTTTTCTCCCACTTTGTTGCTCATGGGGCTGTTGTTTTCTCCCGCTTTGTTGCTCATGGGGCTGTTGTTGTCTCCCGTTTTGTTGCTCATGGGGCTGTTGTTTTTTCCCGTTTTGTTGCTCATGGGGCTGTTGTTTTCTCCCGCTTTGTTGCTCATGGGGCTGTTGTTGTCTCCCGTTTTGTTGCTCATGGGGCTGTTGTTTTCTCCCGCTTTGTTGCTCATGGGGCTGTTGTTTTCTCCCGCTTTGTTGCTCATGGGGCTGTTGTTGTCTCCCGTTGTTGCTCATGAGGCTGTTGTTGTCTCCTGTTTTGTTGCTCATGGGGCTGTTGTTTTCTCCCGTTTTGTTGCTCATGGGGCTGTTGTTTTCTCCCGTTTTGTTGCTCATGGGGCTGTTGTTTTCTCCCGCTTTGTTGCTCATGGGGCTGTTGTTGTCTCCCGTTGTTGCTCATGAGGCTGTTGTTGTCTCCCGTTGTTGCTCATGAGGCTGTTGTTGTCTCCTGTTTTGTTGCTCATGGGGCTGTTGTTTTCTCCCGTTTTGTTGCTCATGGGGCTGTTGTTTTCTCCCGCTTTGTTGCTCATGGGGCTGTTGTTGTCTCCCGTTTGTTGCTCGTGAGGCTGTTGTTGTCTCCCGTTTGTTGCTCGTGAGGCTGTTGTTGTCTCCCGTTTTGTTGCTCATGGGGCTGTTGTTTTCTCCCGCTTTGTTGCGCATGGGGCTGTTGTTGTCTCCCGTTGTTGCTCATGGGGCTGTTGTTGTCTCCCGTTTGTTGCTCGTGAGGCTGTTGTTGTCTCCCGCTTTGTTGCTGTTGGGGCTGTTGTTGTCTCCCGTTTTGTTGCTCATGGGGCTGTTGTTTTCTCCCGTTTTGTTGCTCATGGGGCTGTTGTTGTCTCCCGTTTTGTTGCTCATGGGGCTGTTGTTGTCTCCCGTTTTGTTGCTCATGGGGCTGTTGTTGTCTCCCGTTTTGTTGCTCATGGGGCTGTTGTTTTCTCCCGTTTTGTAGCTCATGGAGCTGTTGTCTCCCGTTTTGCTGCTTATGGGACTGTTGTTGTATCCCATTTTGTTGCTCATGGGGCTGCTGTTGTCTCCCGTTTTGTTGCTCATGGGGCTGTTGTTTTCTCCCGTTTTGTAGCTCATGGAGCTGTTGTCTCCCGTTTTGCTGCTTATGGGACTGTTGTTGTATCCCGTTTTGTTGCTCATGGGGCTGCTGTTGTCTCCCGTTTTGTTGCTCATGAGGGTGCTGTTGTCTCCCGTTTTGTTGCTCATGGGGGTGTTGTTGTTTCCCGTTTTGTTGCTCATGTGGCTGCTGTTGTCTCCTGTTTTGTTGCTCATGAGGGTGCTGTTGTCTCCCGTTTTGTTGCTCATGGGGCTGTTGTTGTTTCCCGTTTTGTTGCTTATGAGGCTGTTGTTATTTCCCGTTTTGTTGATCAGTAGGCTGTAGTTGTCTCCCGTTTTGGTGCTCATGGGGCTGTTGTTGTTTCCCGTTTTGTTGCTTATGAGGCTGTTGTTATTTCCCGTTTTGTTGATCAGTAGGCTGTAGTTGTCTCCCGTTTTGTTGCTCATTGGGCTGTTGTTTTCTCCCGTTTTGTTGCTCATGGGGCTGTTGTTGTTTCCCGTTTTGTTGCTTATGAGGCTGTTGTTGTCTCCCGTTTTGTTGCTCATTGGGCTGTAGTTGTCTCCAGCAGTTTTGGTAGTATTACCTATGTTGGATTGTTCTTTTATAGCGTGTTTATAGTGCATTTCATGAAATTGTTTCATCCTCCCCTAAATATGCTCTAAAAATATAGGGCAAAGTCTTTTTAATGAAACATTTCAATTTCTGGATTTAGCAATTTATCACCATCGTTACAGATATTTCCTGACTTTCTCCATCATCTAAAGTATCGTTAGTCATCGCAGCAGCCATTCCCTCTTACGGTTACTCGAAACCTTGATAATACGTTCAATGACGTAAGCTTTTTCCCAATAACTATTGGGTAAAATACACTCGTGTTGAATTCTCATGACTTCCACGTTCAAATGGGCGAGAACGCAAAGAAGAAGAAGAGCTCTAGAAGTAATTTCAACGGCAACAGGAATTCAAAAGTTGGATTTCGTCTGCTGATCAGCTAGAAGCGTTTACAACGGTCGTCATAAACGTAATTTAAGCTTTATCAATCATCACCGCTACTAAAGTTACGGAAGTTTCGAGTCAAATTAAAACTTTGCCTCTCCGAGAACTAAGTAGATCGTGAAGAGCGGGCTTGAAAAAATAGAACAGCGTCAAAAACCTTACTCAAGTAAATTCATTGTTAACGATATCAATCTAGAAGCCTTCCGTTTGCATATCCAAAGCCTTGTTTTTCCTAGTAAAAGTGCATGAAGAAATTTATAAGGCTTTGTTCCAAGCTGTGCCGGAGATCGATGGTGACTCTACTCCATACCGGAATGCATAAATAACTTGATTATTCAGTCGAAGCTCTTTTGATACGCTTCTGGAATATTTATTGAAGGCGCTTTTAAAGTGACGACTTCTGTCATGCCAGCAGTACCAATAATAACGAATGTTTTCTAAAAAATAGCTGTTGATAGAAAATAAATGGGATGCTCTTAACCTAACTGGATTGTAATGCGAATGAGTGGATGAAGTTTGCTAATCATTGACAGTAAAAATGAACAATTACAACGCGCAAACAACCTTCGATTTCAGGCTCGATTTCTTGATGAGATGAGTGAAGTTATTAGAATTTTCAATGAACATTGACAAAGGGAACTTATAATACCCCGGTCGTGAGAGGGACGAATTTTTAGTGTTATGGATCGGCCGAATGCTATCTATTTTTGAGAGCAATGAACAATTAAAACGTCATTCTGCTCGAATGCACATGAGATTTATTAAATGCTCTGAGAAAACTTCAGTAAAAATCTCTTACGAGTCGCTTCTTATTGCCGTAGTCTCTCTATTTTCAGGTAATACAACCGTCAATAATATGACACTCAGAAAGTGACGTCCACTTTCATATAAGGCGGGAAGTCATTTTCCAATCTAAATTAGGCGTGCAGTCGAACAGGGACCAAAACAAAGTATTCGTCATCCCAACGACATAAATCAAACAGAGTTGGATCGTTTCCAGTAGCAGGAGCGGGGCTGTACTAGTATTTTTTCTACCCACAATTCAAATTTACATGATGGGAATGCAATTTAAAATAAAAGCCACTCAACCAATGACCATCTTGCAAGATCATTCCGTACGATTATTTTAATATATTTTCATTTAAAATAAGAATAGTGTGAAAAATTGGCCCAGAAAAAAACAATGTTGCAGTTTTGAGCAACGGTACTGTTTTGTTAATTCGTGATATATTTCTCAAAAGTATCGAGACACGCATTCAGGCTATGTGTGAAAGCGGTTACCATTCTTTTTCCTTTTTAGCATTATGAAAACTTCTACACCCATCCTCGCGAGAGTAGAGAAATATCATTTATCAATAAGTTACCTACTCATCATCGCTTACCACAACTGGTTTTTCACTGGCCAAAATAATTGAGGATATAACAACTGTCAGCAACTTTATCAATGTTGCATCGGTAGATTTCTGTTATTGGGAAATACTTTTAAACTTAGGCAATTTTATTCTCTGGTACGCAATAGAAGACAGTCTAAACACGAAAGAAGATAGTCTAAAATAGCCTAAACACGATAGAAGATAGCCTAAAATATGTGTTGAATACCATATAGCCCTCATTTAAGTAATCTTTTATTTTAGTAAAGGGATCAATATTGTTCACGAGGTACTGTTTCATAATCATTCTATTAATATACACTTGCACGCTGCTGCTAGTGTAATTCACAACAGTGTCAGGGGAAAATGCTGATAGCAATGGTATGAAAAAAGGGCAAGCAATGCACATAATTTTTCATGTCCGATACAATACCGTCCGCTGATGCTGGCGGCAGAATGACCGAACTTATTGAGCGTTAGTTTCAGTATTATGAAAAAGTGCAAAAGTTGCAAAAAATTTTTCATGTCCGAAACAATACCGACCGCAGACGTTTGTGACAGAATGAAAGAATTCGTTAATTTAATTAACCTTTAGAGCCCCGAGACAAGGGCGCTCATTAGCTCGTCTGACACACCAGGACTTGCCTGCTGTCGAGGAGGCAGGCACGCTGCCGCCATTACGCTCTTTGATGCAATATTCAGGCGGATCGTTCACTCAATAGACGCGTTGTCCGGCCTGGTTCTGGTATGCCAGACTGTCATGTCTCTGGCCAAAATTATCCAATTTGGGTTTTCAAGTTTTTCAAGTTTGAGTTTTGCATACCCCAGTTGATCATAAGACACAGTATCTGCCAAACCAAAGAGTATTGCAACGTAGGAAGCGGTCTTCAGAGTCATCGGTCAAATTTGACTTAAAAAGAGGCCAAACTTGAAGGTTTTGGCCTGTGTGAAGGCCATTCTGGCAACTCTGGTGCAGGCGCTAGCAATCGATGCTAGAGACACGCACTAGAGGATAGCTTCTCGCTACCGACACTTGCTCACGCTTACGTGGATTTGACGGCGCTGTGTTCCGGCCTAATTAACTTCCAGTATATCCACCGGCAGGTCCTTGTTCTTATGTTGAAGCCCCTTTTGAATTTTATACCTTGTATGTAAAAATTTATATACTTTATAACTCATTAAATTATAGTATATCCCCCAGAAGATCCTTGTTCGTATGTTGACGCCCCTTTTTGAATTAATACCTTGTATACAAAAATTTATATACTTTATGTCTAATTAAGTTCCAGCATATCCACCGACTCATTCTTGTTCTTATGATGACGCCCCTTTTTCAGTTTAAGCCTTGTATGTAAAACTTACTTTACTTAAAAATGAAACTGCATTCGCGCAACCGTGCCACGCATACGTGAATTTGATAGCTCCATGTTCAAGTCTAATTAACTTCCAGTAGATCCACCGGCAGATCCTCGTTCTTATGTTGAATTTATACCATGGTAGCTTTGTGTGCATATAAAGCATAATAATGTTTACAATGTTTATTTAAAAATGAAACTGTATCTGCGCGATTATGTATTTCAGTATTCGACTTTTAAAGTAAAATTCCTTCAGTTTCTAAAAACTCGTTCACCCTTTATTGCATCTCTATCTTAAACTGAGCTTAAAGAATTGAATGGAAGAACATGTTTCATGAAATTTGTTATTTCATATTTCGTTTGCGCGTGAGAATGAGTTCAAACCTGTCCTGAACGATAAAATTCCATGCTTTTTAATAATGTGTGTCATCGGTCCTTCTTAGATTAGATCACCTATATTTTGGTGAAGCCGCCCTGACCACAACGAAAGTGACCCAAGAGAGGGAGGATGAAAGCTAGTATAAAACTAAAATAGTTCAATTAAATGTAACTTAGGATTAAGATAAAATTAAAGAAGAAATTAATTGGTGCTCAAAAAAGACCGAGGTGGACCGAAAAAATCTGGTCTGTGATGAAACAATTTTGTTATTACAGTTCAGTATAAAAAAGCTTTACCTGTTCTTCAGCGAGGGACATCACATCTTTCTAATGCTCTAATTTCCCCACATGCAATAATTGTATGCTATTGAGGTGCTTTTTGCGTCTTCTGAAACACGAGTCAAATCAATACCTTCTAATCAATTGTTATCAATACCTATTGTTATTATAATAACAATCTAATCAATACCTATTGTTCGGGTTATCTTCTGTAAATAGTTCTTACATTGAACTGGTATGGTGAATTCTAAAACTTAAACTTCACGGAAATTCCTCCCAGCATTTACACAACTTCCAAGAATGAGATCTCTTCGGGAATTTCACATATAACAAGGATGACTCCTCAAGTCATAAAACTCTACGGTAATTACAGCCAGTATTTAAGTAAGTCAGGGTTCATAGTACTCTACGGTAATTACAGCCAGTATTTAAGTACCTCTGGGAGAATTACACTGTACGGTAATTAAACCCAGTATATTAGTAACTCAAGGATTATAGTACTCTACGGTAATTACACCCAGTATTTATGTAACTCTGTGAGCATTGTACACCCAGTGTTTAAGTAACTGGCGTCGCGTACCAGCCGTGTGGTTAGTCACGCAAGGCTTAATTTCGTTGTCATTTTTGTTTCTGCAAAATATTTTTGGATTAAAAAATTTGTTGATAAACTCTTGTGTTTAAAAGTTAAAGCAAAAAGAATTCTAGCATCTATTTCAATGACGAAATTTTGTTCGTTTTCATACGAATTATTTTTCTCGATTTCATCTCTAGGTTGAAATTTATTCCACTTTATTTTGTCGATAACTTTATGCAGTGATTATATATCTACGGATTCAGATATGTACTGATGCAAGCTTTATGTGCCCAAATTTTAAATTCGCAATCATCAAAATTAAGGATTTTTCCTGCAAATTTCTGATGGCATAGAAAAATTTATATATTACAGTTAAGACTAAGGCTTTTTTCAAAACACTTTTGATGCCATGGAATACAAAATTTTATATTAAAGTGAATAATAAGACCTTTTTACAGAATTTTTGATGCCATAGAATATGAAGTCAAGACTAAGGCCTTATTTACAAATTTTTGATGCCATAGAATACATTTTTTTACTAAAGTTAAGACTAAGTCCCTTTCCATAAATACTTTTGATGCTAGAGAATACAAATTTTTTATTAAAGTCAAGTCTAAGGCCTTTCAAACCAAATGTTCGATGCTACAGAGCTAAACTATTTTATATTAAAGTCTGTTCATGTGAGTGCAGGTCTTACTTATCAGAGAGCGTCGCTCAGTAGGTCGCTGGTGTCTATCGGTCGCTATCAGGGTCAAAGCACCTCGTCAGCCTAAAAAGAAGCCATGAAAATAAGGCTGGTCCAGAGGCTTGTCTCGACTTGAGGGCGAGTACCGCAATATTGACTTTTCAATTCATAAGAAGGTAGATTACTAGAAATATTGCAATATTGAATTTTCATTTCACAAGAAGGTAGATTACTAGAAATATCGCAATATTGACTTTTCAATTCACAAGAAGGTGGATCACCACAAATATCACTTGCTGTCAAAAGGATAATGTTTTATTGTTGCTGAATTTCTACGTAGAAGTAAAGTTTTGTGTAAAACACTGGCTTTAAGCCTTGTTTTGGAGTTTATTTGTTTGTGAAAACATGAATTTATTATTATTATAGAAATTTATCTGCTGTAAAAATTTAATTTACAATCTTTAAGCCAATGAATGACCCTATAATGACGTACTATTGAAACACCTTTCTCATGATAGAACAATCAAAAGTATTGAATAGCGTTAGCTGGGCGAGCTGTTAAATCCTCGTCTTGAACTACATTATTTCTAAACTTAAAGACATACTATCAGAGAAGGAGCACTTTCTGGCCGCATTAAAACTTCCCTTAATTCGAGTTCCATGTCAGGGCTCGACGTGAGCCGCTCGCTGTTAGATATATTACCACAAGCTAGACGCTTGCAACATCTAAGCCAAATTTTTTTACTTCGTCATGGATCTTGGAAGGGATTTAGGCACCGAAGGAAGGGATTTAGGCAACCTTCTCACGAAGAAGGTTGCAACAGTAACAATGAAAAAAGAGTAACCTTTAACACTTCTCACGAAGAAAATTTCAACAATATCTATAAAAAGAATAACATTTAATACGTCTCACAAAGAAAGTTGAAACAGTAACAATGAAAAAAGAGTAACCTTTAACACTTCTCACGAAGAAAATTTCAACAATATCTATAAAAAGAATAGCATTTAATACGTCTCACAAAGAAAGTTGCAACAGTAACAATAGAACAGAATAACCTTTAAAACTTGCCACGAAAAAAATTACAACATTAACTTTAAAAAAGTATAAACTTAAATACTTCTCACAGAGCCAATTGTAACATTAACAATAAAAAATTATAAGCTTTAATACTTCTCACGAACGAAGAATATACTTACGACGAAAATTTCTTCTCACGAAAAAAAATAACATAAAAAAGAATAACCTTTAAGAGTGCAAGATTAACTATGTTATCTCTAACCAATATACAAGATCAAGTCCGTGGAAACATGCGTGCATAAGCGCACACACGTAAAATGGCAAGTACTGTTTGTGCCTATGTTAACTGTTGACTTAAATGTTATACACTAACTGTTAACTATGCACTTTTCCAGCATATGTTAATTTCAAATCATCTGTGCAGCGTTTTTGTCTGCAAAATCACAGCGTCTCGAGGAAAATGAGCGATTTTATAAGGCCTGTCCTGACTTTCATTTGTGCAGTTAAACACACACTAAAGTTTAAACTCGCGTAGAAACATTTGAATCCAAACTAGTCTGGGCAAATCTCATAAAAATCTGGCACCGAGTTTCCTCCGTTATGATAGTCGCGAGAAACTTGGGTCCTCGGCTTTCCATAAATGAGGTTTCCCTGGAAGTTTGGACTCGTATCAGCGGCTGCTCTACGGAGCAAAACGGGCGATGCTGCCGCCAAATGCCTGGATATATCACCAGATTTAGTCATCCGCGTCATGAGATATGAAACAAGCTGAGAAAAATTTCTGCGATGAACATTTTTGCATTCTCTGTGTGTTGTGCTGCTGCGTGAAAATCATTGTGGTGTCGTGTAAAGTTGAACATGCACAGTTCCAACACACAATAACATTTCATGTTCATTTGTATTTATTCATGAAAAACATCTTGTACTTATTTTTGAAGTTTCCAAGTGATAAACCGACTTTGAATAGGTCTGATGGTGCGACGCTGAGAATATATGATCTACCTAAAATTAAGTAGTCCTAATTATTTCATACATTGATCGATATTGAAGAGATTCATGTTTTTTTCCAAGAAAATAAAAATACATTGTATTGAATAAAATGAAGTGCTTTTAAAATGCTTTGAAAGAGATCCATTGAATATCCTTTTGATTTAACTTAATAAGAACTTTAACACAATGTCAGATAGTGTACGATTGCAACGCATGTAACATTGAAGAAAAAAGAGATCAAGTGAGCATGAACATATGGAGCAGCTGCGGCTATTACACAGAACTTCAGCCAAATGTTAAAAATACAGAAGAAAAGTTAAAGTAGGACTTCATATTGACCGTTAATATAGCAAATGAATTTAAGCATAAATATTGACGGCTTATGTTACACAAGAACTTAAGCATTCATTTAAATTTCAACGAAAGGACCAGTATAGTACCAGCAGTACATTACGAGCAAACTATCAGCACAGTATCAGATGGCGCGGGCACACTGTCAGCATAGTCCCGTCAGGGGAGAATTCACTGCAATCACGGTGTCAGCGTACTGCCAGCACCTTGTCCGTGTGTTGCCAGCACTGGTAACACGGTGTCAGCATACTTACAACACGGCATCAGCACAGAGGCAGCACAGTGTCAGCACACACAACGCAGTGTCAGCACACACACACAGCACAGTGTCAGCACACACAGCACGGTGTCAGCACACACAGCACAGTGTCAGCACACACAGCACGGTGTCAGCACACACACACAGCACAGTGTCAGCACACACAGTACAGTGTCAGCACACACACAGCACGGTATCAGCACACACAGCTCGGTGTCAGCACACACACACAGCACGGTGCCAGCACACACACACAGCACGGTGTCAGCACACACACATATACACACGGTGTCAGCCCACACAGCACGGTGTCAGCACACACACAGCACGGTGTCAGCACACACACACATATACACACGGTGTCAGCACACACATCACGGCGTCAGCACACGCACAGTACGGTGTCAGCACACACACACACACAGCACGGTGTCAGCACACACACGACACGGTGTCAGCACACACAGCACGGTGTCAGCACACACACAGCACGGTGTCAGCACACACATAAACACAGTGTCAGCACACACACAGCACGGAGTCAGCACACACACACAGTGTCAGCACACACAGCACGGTGTCAGCACACACAGTGTCAGCACATACACTACACGGTGTCAGCACACACACACAGCACGGTGTCAGCACACACACAGCACGGTGTCAGCACACACACACACACAGTGTCAGCACACACACAGCACGGTGTCAGCACACACACATACACACGGTGTCAGCACACACATCACGGCGTCAGCACACACACATCACGGCGTCAGCACACACACAGTACGGTGTCAGCACACACAAAGCACGGTGTCAGCACACACACAGCACGGTGTCAGCACACAAACAGCATGGTGTCAGCACACACGTACACACAGTGTGAGCAAACACAGCACGGCGTCAGCGCACAGCACGGTGTCAGCACACACAGTGTCAGCACACACAACACTGTGTCAGCACACACACTGCACGGTGTCAGCACACACACAGCACGGTGTCAGCACACACACAGCACAGTGTCAGCACACAGACAGCACGGTATCAGCACACACATACACACAGTGTCAGCAAACACATCACGGCGTCAGTGCACAGCACGGTGTCAGCACGCACAATGTCAGCCAGCACACACAGTGTCAGCACACACAGCACGGTGTCAGCACACACAGCACGGTGTCAGCACACACACACAGCACGGTGTCAGCACACACAGCACGGTGTCAGCACACACACAGCACGGTGTCAGCACACACATACACACAGTGTCAGCACACACACAGCACGGTGTCAGCACACACACACAGCACGGTGTCAGCACACAAACAGCATGGTGTCAGCACACACATACACACAGTGTGAACAAACACAGCACGGCGTCAGCGCACAGCACGGTGTCAGCACACACAGTGTCAGCACACACAACACTGTGTCAGCACACACACTGCACGGTGTCAGCACACACACAGCACGGTGTCAGCACACACACAGCACAGTGTCAGCACACAGAAAGCACGGCGTCAGCACACACATACACACAGTGTCAGCAAACACAGCACGGCGTCAGTGCACAGCACGGTGTCAGCACGCACAATGTCAGCCAGCACACACAGTGTCAGCACACACAGCACGGTGTCAGCACACACACAGCACGGTGTCAGCACACACAGCACGGTGTCAGCACACACACACAACACGGTGTCAGCACACACACAGCACGGTGTCAGCACACACACAGCACGGTGTCAGCACACACACACAACACGGTGTCAGCACACACACAGCACGGTGTCAGCACACACATACACACAGTGTCAGCCCACACAGCCCGGCGTCATCACACAGTACGGTGTCAGCACACACAGTGTCAGCACACACAGCACTGTGTCAGCACACACACAGCACGGCATCAGCACACAGCACGGTGTCACCACACACACAGCACGGCGGCAGCGCACACTCAGCACGGTATCAGCACACACAGCACGGTGTCAGCAGAGGGGCAGCTGAGGGTGTGGTGGGCGGACTAAAGCCGACCTGCCCTCACACGCGCTCTGCCCACACCTGTCCTCGCCGCTGCCTTCTCCTCCTCGCTCGCTTGCGTCCCTCTTTCTTCTTACTCCTTCTTCTCGTTCTTCTGACGTTCAATAAAATATTTGCCAGAAGGAGTATTTATTTAAAATATTTATATTTATTTGCAATCATCTTAATTTTCTAGCCATCGCTTGGCGTTATAATAATATACCATAACCATTCAACATCATCATAATTTGACAGATTCCTTTACCATCGTCTCAATTTACATTATTCATTAACTATCATCATAATTTACCAACTATCGTTTATCTTCATAATGATATACCATATTAATTCACCATCATCATAATTTGTCATATTCATTCACCTTTATCATACTTTAATAAAATAATTCAATATCATTATAATTCATCATAATCATTTACCATCATCAAAATGTGCCCTTACCATTCCTCATTTTCGCTTACCGCAAATTACCATCACCATAATATAACTTAAACTTGGTTTAACTCAAGGTTTTACCATGAACACAATTTAGCCTAAATTACCATGTTCATGATGCGCAAATTTTTTTTTCTAGGAAGATAAGAATTCACATCGCAACACAACGGTGCTGTGACGCAGAGATCCTTCATTACTGAGCATAACAAACAATAAAAAAAAACAATTCTTTGCGTGTTTGAAATATTGGAAGTCGCTCAGTTCGACTAACTATATTCAGCAACAGTCAATGCATGCAATGCGTTCTGTTTGAATATATTGGCGTCGTTGGTTGCTGCAGGATCAACGATGTGTTGATCATAACTGCATGTGTAGATTACAACTGTTAGATTAGCGATGTGCGGATCGCAACTGTAGGATCAACGATGAAATTAGGATCGTCAACGATTACTTCAAATATGAGATCCAGGTTTTGATACGCAAACAAAAGTAAGGTTCAGGCCATGAAAAATTAGCGTCTGCACTGCCTCAACAATGTGTCTGGTCACACGCAACGTTTTAAATAAGGAAGCAAATGGAGAAGAAGACTCGTAAAAGCATTAAAATCTTTATCTGAACGTTTCGAGCCAAGGCTCATTTTCAACAGGAAATCTGCAAAGTTTAGAGAAAAAAATTTTTTTTTTTTTTTTTTTTGAACAGAGTTATCATACAAAATTTAAAATCAAATGTCTAGGTACGGTAGAACTAATTTCTATGCGAGCCTAATGAAAACGGGTGAAAACACATGTAAGAAAAAAAAAAAACTGCGTAAAACATCAAAGCTATAAAACTAAGTAAAAGGTGGGTTATAATGGGTTACCGATTGACTATTTTCAGCGGATAGGAACTTTGCATTTCATTGAGGGAGGGCCTGAGTTTATGAATGTACAAAGACTCCAATATGCGGAGGTCAAAACTAGCTTTACATGAATCTAAAATTTCAAATTTGTCCATATTAATAACCTGATGACATGCACCCTCCAAAGTGTGCTGTCTAATGCTGGAATGTGAAGGGGAACATAAAATGCGACCTGTTCGATGGCTACGACCGGCATGCTCCGATACCCTCACGTAAAGAGCACGATGGGTTGACCCCACGTACTGTGATGCGCAATGCGCACAACTAAATTTATAAATGAGGGACGAACGCATGCCAGCCGGCAGTACATCTTTAAATTTAAAAAAAGACCCAATAGTGCGCTTATTCACTAAAATAACACGAAAACTAAGAGGGAAATAATTTGAAATTAGTTTTAAGACATCGGTTCTTAGTTTCTCAGACTGATGTCCAAAGGATGGTAAAACACAGTAGATGAAATCATTATTGGCGGGACCGGCAATTGGGGCAAATTTATTGGCCAGAAACTTACTAATTGAACGGGATATTACTGCTTTAGGGTAGCCATTAGTTGTGAAAAAGGTTTCAAGAAACTTAAATTCATTATGCATGTTGGTATAATTTGAACAGATGTTATATGCACGGTTAACTAGAGTTGAAACGCTATTTAATTTGAACCTTTTGCAACAATAACTAAAGAAACTTAAACCTAACCCAGAAAAAGATGGTTTTCTAAAAACCGATGTTTCAAAAATATTGTTGGAGCGGCAAACAGTAACATCTAGAAAATTCAGCTCCTTATTCATTTCTAATTCTAAGGTAAATTTAATATTAGGATGCTTATCGTTCAGGTATTTAAGGAAACGGTCTGCATGTGATTTATGCTTAAAAAGAACAAAAGTATCGTCAACATAACGTTTGTAAAAGACAGGTTTAAAATCATCAGGACATTGATCTAACCACTTCTGCTCATGGTGACACATAAAAATATTTGCAAAACTTGGCCCTAAAGGTAATCCCATTCCTAAACCTTCTATCTGCTTATAAATTGACCCATTAAAAAGAAAAAATGAATTATGAACACACAATTCTAAAAGTGATTTGAAATATTTTTTGCTCAAACCTATGACTCTATTGGAAGGACTACAAAACAGAGAATTAAGGCAAATATCTATTGTTTCGGTCAATGGTATGTTGGTGAAAAGATTTTCCACGTCCAAGGAAGCCATAAAAACGTCATTTGCACACGTTTGACTAGAAATAGATTGAACAAACTCATAAGAGTTAATAACAGTATAATTATTAGAGGTCAAGGGACTAAGAACAGGTACAAGGTATTTGGCAACGTTGTATGTGGCACAGTTATATGCGGCGAATATCGGTCTAAACGGTAAGGCAGTCGCAAAGTTAGGCTTGTGGATTTTAGGCAAACCGTATAAAATACCGGGACCAGTGCCAGAGCAAATAAGTTTCTTATACACGTCATCCTGAATGAAATTTAATTTTTTTAATTTACGTAGGAAGTTATTGACTTTGTCTTCTATCTTCAATGAATATTTCTGAATTGACTCGGTTATCGGTAAAAATTTGGACCTAACTTTGCGACTGCCTTACCGTTTAGACCGATATTCGCCGCATATAACTGTGCCACATACAACGTTGCCAAATACCTTGTACCTGTTCTTAGTCCCTTGACCTCTAATAATTATACTGTTATTAACTCTTATGAGTTTGTTCAATCTATTTCTAGTCAAACGTGTGCAAATGACGTTTTTATGGCTTCCTTGGACGTGGAAAATCTTTTCACCAACATACCATTGACCGAAACAATAGATATTTGCCTTAATTCTCTGTTTTGTAGTCCTTCCAATAGAGTCATAGGTTTGAGCAAAAAATATTTCAAATCACTTTTAGAATTGTGTGTTCATAATTCATTTTTTCTTTTTAATGGGTCAATTTATAAGCAGATAGAAGGTTTAGGAATGGGATTACCTTTAGGGCCAAGTTTTGCAAATATTTTTATGTGTCACCATGAGCAGAAGTGGTTAGATCAATGTCCTGATGATTTTAAACCTGTCTTTTACAAACGTTATGTTGACGATACTTTTGTTCTTTTTAAGCATAAATCACATGCAGACCGTTTCCTTAAATACCTGAACGATAAGCATCCTAATATTAAATTTACCTTAGAATTAGAAATGAATAAGGAGCTGAATTTTCTAGATGTTACTGTTTGCCGCTCCAACAATATTTTTGAAACATCGGTTTTTAGAAAACCATCTTTTTCTGGGTTAGGTTTAAGTTTCTTTAGTTATTGTTGCAAAAGGTTCAAATTAAATAGCGTTTCAACTCTAGTTAACCGTGCATATAACATCTGTTCAAATTATACCAACATGCATAATGAATTTAAGTTTCTTGAAACCTTTTTCACAACTAATGGCTACCCTAAAGCAGTAATATCCCGTTCAATTAGAAAGTTTCTGGCCAATAAATTTGCCCCAATTGCCGGTCCCGCCAATAATGAGTTCATCTACTGTGTTTTACCATACTTTGGACATCAGTCTGAGAAACTAAGAACCGATGTCTTAAAACTAATTTCAAATTATTTCCCTCTTAGTTTTCGTGTTATTTTAGTGAATAAGCGCACTATTGGGTCTTTTTTTAAATTTAAAGATGTACTGCCGGCTGGCATGCGTTCGTCCCTCATTTATAAATTTAGTTGTGCGCATTGCGCATCACAGTACGTGGGGTCAACCCATCGTGCTCTTTACGTGAGGGTATCGGAGCATGCCGGTCGTAGCCATCGAACAGGTCGCATTTTATGTTCCCCTTCACATTCCAGCATTAGACAGCACACTTTGGAGGGTGCATGTCATCAGGTTATTAATATGGACAAATTTGAAATTTTAGATTCATGTAAAGCTAGTTTTGACCTCCGCATATTGGAGTCTTTGTACATTCATAAACTCAGGCCCTCCCTCAATGAAATGCAAAGTTCCTATCCGCTGAAAATAGTCAATCGGTAACCCATTATAACCCACCTTTTACTTAGTTTTATAGCTTTGATGTTTTACGCAGTTTTTTTTTTTTTTTTCTTACATGTGTTTTCACCCGTTTTCATTAGGCTCGCATAGAAATTAGTTCTACCGTACCTAGACATTTGATTTTAAATTTTGTATGATAACTCTGTTCAAAAAAAAATTTTTTTTCTCTAAACTTTGCAGATTTCCTGTTGAAAATGAGCCTTGGCTCGAAACGTTCAGATAAAGATTTTAATGCTTTTACGAGTCTTCTTCTCCATTTGCTTCCTTATTAATTTGCTTCGCAAAAAAGATGTGGTTTTACGTTTTAAATAACTTCGTAAACATTAGAAGAGGTTATCATCAGAGGAGCAAAAGTATTGCTAGAAACAACAGTAGCAATCCAACAGTAGTGTTAATAATAGAGTTAACATCGCGAAAAAATACTATTTAAAATAAACTTTTCTCAGGCTTCATGGAAGACGTATAGCAGTGTTTACAGCAGCAACAACGGCTAAATCAGCAGCTGTAGAAACAGTGCTGTCGGTATCAACAACTGCACTGCAAGCTTCCAGCGTATCAGCAGTCCAATGTCAGCGCGGCTGGCAGTAGTGAAAGCCTCGTAGTAAACCCAGTTATTATTATATGTGTTAATTTCATTAACTTATTGGCATCGACATGAACAATGTCTGCATAGCTAAAACGTTTACCTACATAAACGTCAGCATTGTGCCAACATTGTCAGAAGATGAGTGAAAATCAGCGGCTACAAATACAGCATCAGATCGGTCAGCATGGCAGCAACAAAACCTCCGATGTGTTAGCATAGCAGCAAAACTGATTTCAGATCTTTCAGAACAAGCAGGAATATCGGTCACTTTATTATTTTTATCAGGAACTATATTTTTGCGTTGGTTGTTTCGCTACCATCATTATAAGATCTGTCAATACGGGCAGAAAAAATGTCAGCAGATCTGTCAGCACCAGCAGTCACAATTTCACAAGATCTGCCAACACCAGTAGTAATAATGTCACACGATCTGTCAGCACCAGCAGTAACAATGACAGCAGGCCTGTCAATATCAGCAGATCAGTCAGCACGGTCAATATCACCACATCCTGCCAGCATGGCAGTCAAATTGTTTTTTCTACAGCGAAGCTGCAGCTCTCAGCCAGACCTTGGAGGCCGGGGATACCCAAAAAAATGCCAGATTGACTCTTTCTGGTCAAAATGAACAAACTTGGCCCTATTTTTTCAAGTGAAGTTTTACCCTAAAAATCAGCAAACTAATTTTGAAGAGCCTTTGCAGATTTGATGGGACAGAGAGCATTATTTCTCGAGATTCTCAATAGAAAATAGATTCTAACTATACCTGCTATTCTTAACTTCCATGAAGAGAAGACCCAACAACTATATGCTGCTACAAGATGCGCTGGTGGTTTCTGGAGCCATGTATCTAAAGTTATAATTACTTTCGCATTTTATGATAGAGTCTTAAGCTGTGCGTCATTGTTGCACGTCATATTTGGTCGATAATACCTTAACGCTGTTCGAGTTTTTCTTTCGTCTCCATGCCATGCCTGTGGCTCCTGTGCTCCACCTTTGATATGATTTTCAAAGCTTTCACTTATCCAGTTCCGAATTGGGAACGCGTCCAATTGTCTGCCCAACTCAAACAAATTTTAAATGTTAATTCTAGGCTGTCAACGACGTTGGATCACCCGGCTGACTGTAATCGAAGTGAGCAAAAAAAATTATTAACCTTGAAGAGCTACTTCCTTGACCGCAATTGCTTTCGTAATTTTAAAATTATTCTAGTTATAAGAAACAGAAACTGATTGCCACCGTCAGACTGTTACAGAGCTCAAATTAATTTCAGCAAAAGTGACTCTAACTAGCTGTTAGCTTTTAACACCGATGTTAGATTTACAATGTTAGAGTTATAATGCTTTAATACTTTGATTTATTGTATTTCAGAACACTGAAGATGGATTTTTGGTAATCCGAAACGTTTAGTTTTTTTATCATGATATTCTTAGCCACGTTGGTTTTCCTTTTTATCCTTTTAACATCAAGACCGTACTCCTAAAAGAAGTAATCCTCTGTCACATGAACGCTTTTCTCGGGCCAACTCGAAGCAATGAGCCCCCGGGAATGTTCACGACTGAATGGAAAGAGAAATCTGGGATCTCGAGCCCATTCTCAGCATTTAAGAGTTTACTGTGTTATCTGCTCTACTTTTATACCTATATAATAGAACATTTAAAAATGGAATAAACGTTCAAGTCCACACGAAATAAACTGTTCCCTCTGTTGAATCGATTCGAGATGTAAAAAATATTGTTAATGCCAAACTGCTCTCGTGCCAGCATTAAAAAATGGCATAATTTTAATCCAAAAAATTCTTCATTTACTCGAAAGCAAAATGATTTTCATCCAAAAAATAATACAAAATATTATCCCATATTTCGTAGTCATCATAGTTCTCCGCTCGTATCTGACGATGATCTCACACGACTTGCAAACAGCAGCGACGAAGCCAACATTCTTTCATTCTGGCTGTTCGGTAGCCCGGTCATTCAGGGAGGAGAGAGAAACCTGGTGGCCGAGTGTTGCGTGGCGAATTTTGGCCTTGTATCGAGGCCAAGACGTGTTTTGGTGTTGCTTTTCTGAAGGGAGAGTCTTAACGGGGGCAATGATCGGGTGATGGTCGAATTAGAGCAGGGACCGGCTTGGGGACCGATAAAAGAGAGCCCCAAAATGACGTGAATGAGGATGAGTAACTGAAAAAGAGCGAGACCTCGTCAGAGAGCATGAAGAGAGGGGCGAGAGGAGACTGAAGAGAGAGAGAGAGCGCTGTGTTTCCATTAAATGTCAAAGGTGAGCGAGGCAAGAGAGAGATGTCGAAGAGCAAAAGAGAGGCTGGAAAATTAAAGGGCAATGAATGAAAATGTAACCTTAGAAAATCAAAAACTGAAACAGGTCGAAAGAAAAGGTTCAGATGGTTAATAGAAGAAATCGGAAAAGATTTTATACTCGATTAATAGTGTTCAAAAGGAAGGTAGTTAGACAGTGAGGAAGGAAAAAGAGGGGAGGGAGAGCGTACTGTGGCAGCAGTAAAGAGCTCAAAAAAGGGATAAATGGACCTTATAATAGCTCTCGTAGAGGCTATCTTATGTAGGGCAGCGCACTCTTTTTTACTGAGTGCAACAATGATGGAAGAATAAAAATTATGTTCGGTCAAAAGCGGTTGGAATATTATTTCCATGAGTCCCTCGCGAAGAAACTCGCATTGATGACTTTGTCGAAAATCTCGGGTTTCAATTTCCTAAAAAACCGGCTGTGGAGCGCACAATTGAATGCTACTTTTAGGAATATATACACCTGAAACATGTATATATATTAAAACTGTTTTAATTCACTGTATTTTTCACGATTGCGTACGCAAAAAGTGAAAATAAGTTAGGACTTTTTTCGTTTGTTTGAAAAATCGTTTGTAACTTGTTCTTCTCGTCTGACATCGCCCACCCTGTTTAATAATTGGGAGCCATGAAGAAGTGCCGTGAATAGCCAAAGTTCAGTGTTCAATCCTGTTTTAAAATGAGGCGAACATTGCGTTTAAATTTAATGAAACATCGCGGACGTACGAAAATTGGAAGGAAGTCAACACTCCCGGAACAATTACATCTATGTCAAAATCAGCTTTAATAACTATACAACACGATTGCATGGCATAGTGAAAAAACACAAGGCTAAACTAATGTGACCCAGAAATGCTGCTCATTGATCTATGTAGATGGAAAGTCGTAGGTAGCTTAGAAATTCAGAACAACTTGAATTTTTTGTAAGTTTCGACGAGCTGAGCTTAGCTTCCTATCAACGTTAGCGTTGAAGCGACACTTTTTGCTCTTCTTTATTCCTAGTAGAACTATTCTAGATTTGCTTAAGGATTTTCATGGATTATTTGCTCGGTAAATTACATCAATTAAACGTCAGTCTGGCGCGTGGAGCTCAGCCGTGTCTCTTTGCTGATATTACATTACGATGAAGACCAGAAATACTAAAGTAAATTGACTTCTCTCATCGGAATTCGTTTGTAGATTTTCAGTATACCCAAACTTTAAATTATATAAAATGGGCATGAAATATATTTTGCATTAAAGCTATAAATATGTAAACGAAGGTATGTCCAGCGTAAGTCAGTTATGCGTAGCTGTTTTCCAAATTAGATTATTGTATTTTTCCATAAATGAGTTATTGAAAAACCTATGAAAGGGGAACAAGTTTTGTTCGGGAACTTATGACAGGGAACTGCTCTTTTGAAGTAGCACTCAATTCTGAAATAAAAAGGTAATTGAGTGTGAAGAAATAATGCTCAGTGCATCACAGAAGTACAAGGAGCGAAGCAACAGCTCATCATCATATTAGGAGAGTAATTTTGAAAATGAGCAAATATGTCCTTTAGTTTAAAATTCTACTTGGTATTCAATACAATTTGTGAAGCTTGCAACACTCCCTAAAGAAGATCCAAATAATTTTAATAATCACATGTCGAGGAAATCTACGAACCAACGTCACAGTATGAAAAGAAAACTCATCTTCGTGGTCGAGTTGAGGTTAAGCGCTCTACTTCCTTCTAGAGCCCTGGTATAATTCAGACGTATAAAGAGCTCTCTATTGCAAGAGCACAGCTGGCTAAAACATGCAAACGCTTTTCTAGAGCAAGCAATCGATGAGAGGCAGGTTTTTGCGGATTGTAAGCACTGCCTGTTAAAAGAAAGAATAATGCAAAAGGTACATTCAAAGAAAGCTTATGAAAGAAATGCGCTATGTCTATCGATCCTTATGGGCTTCAACACAAATTTTCGTTTGCGTTGCGTAGTAAAAAATAATTTTAATGAAAACCGTCTGTGTAGGATTTGGATGTCCTTAGTGATGTAATGGAAAATATAATCTGAGATTGCACAATAATTTGCATGATTTCAGGACCAGTATAGAGCGTTTTAACACCGGTCCTTTGCTTTCTATAGAATTTTTCAGGACCTCAATACTTAGCTGACCTGCTGTGAGTCCTTTATAAAAAAGAATGGTTCAAAACGTCATCATAAATACCTGATGGATGGTTTACCTGCAAGTCAATTTGTAGTCTAGGTCGGCATGGGAAGTTAGTCACACGCCGATTAATGTAGTCTGAGGCCAAATTAATTACCAGTTGACCTATTCTCCATAGAACGTTTCACATGAGCTGATTAATCGAATGTTCCCTAAATATCATTTGTGTACCTGATGAACTGTGATCTATTAAAAATTATACAGGGCGTCCACGAAAAATCTATCCACTGGCCGAAATGTGTATATATGATACCGGAACCATAAAATAGTTTAATTCTGATTTATTTCCGGTATCATGAATATATGTATCGGCCAGTGGATACATGCTTGTGGACACCGTGTACAGTATGTCCCACAAAACCAGAACCGAGTGTTTATTTTCCCGTATCAGGGATACTCTCATAAAAACATCATAAACATTTAATTTCGAGCAAAATTATGATGGCATAATTGATACGGGTATTCTTATGACGGCATAACTGACACGGGTATCCTTATGATGGTATTATTGATACGGGTATTCTTATGATGGTGTTACTGATACGGGTATTTTTATGACGGCATAACTGATACGGGTATTCTTATGATGGTATTTCTGATACGGGTATTCTTATGATGGCATTACTGATACGGGTATTTTTATGATGGTATTACTGATACGGGTATTATTATGATGGCATAACTGATACGGGTATTCTTTTGACGGTGTTACTGATACGGGAAAATAAATACTCGGTTCGGGTTGTCGTAGGACATCCTGTATATAAGGAATTTGATCAATTCACTTCGAATACGGTACTTGTGCGCGTGTTGATCCGTTCGTGTTAGCAGTATTCATGCGCTAGTTGGCCTATTCTGCAGACACATTGTTTGTGGTGAAGTTCATCGCACGCAGCGACGTGACGGGGCACAAATAGCGTCAGATATCGACCCCTGTATCCTGATGCGACGTCCGTGTGTTCAGGAGGGGCAAAACAGGTCGGTCGGAAGAACGCGCAGTAATGGTCACCCTCAAGTTTAGTTCCCATTATTATTACTATTTCACTCCCTCAGTCCACCAGAATTCTCACAAAGCACACAAATAGGCTGCACGTTCATAAGCACACAAATAGGGCGCACGTTCATAAATACACAAATAGGCCGCACGTTCATAAGCACCCAAATTGGCCGCACGTTCATAAGCACACAAATAGGCCGCACGTTCATAAGCACACAAATACGGCCGCAGGTTCGTAAGCACACAAATACGGCCGCAGGTTCGTAAGTACACAAATACGGCCGCAGGTTCGTAAGCACACAAATACGGCCGCAGGTTCGTAAGCACACAAATACGGCCGCAGGTTCGTAAGCACACAAATACGGCCGCAGGTTCGTGAGTACACAAATACGGCCGCAGGTTCACAAGCACACAAATAGGCCGCAGGTTCATAAGCACACAAATACGGCCGCAGGTTCGTAAGCACAAAAATAGGCCGCAGGTTCGTAAGCACACAAATACGGCCGCAGGTTCGTAAGCACAAAAATAGGCCGCAGGTTCATGAGCACACAAATACGGCCGCAGGTTCGTAAGCACAAAAATAGGCCGCACGTTCATGAGCACACAAATACGGCCGCAGGTTCGTAAGCACAAAAATAGGCCGCAGGTTCGTAAGCACACAAATACGGCCGCAGGTTCGTAAGCACACAAATACAGCCGCAGGTTCATAAGCACACAAATAGGCCGCAGGTTCATAAGCACACAAATAGGCCGCAGGTTCATAAGCACACAAATACGGCCGCAGGTTCTTAGGCACACAAATACGGCCGCAGGTTCATAAGCACACAAATAGGCCGCAGGTTCATAAGCACACAAATAGGCCGCAGGTTCATAAGCACACAAATAGGCCGCAGGTTCATAAGCACACAAATAGGCCGCAGGTTCATAAGCACACAAATACGGCCGCAGGTTCATAAGCACACAAATAGGCCGCACGTTCATAAGCACACAAATACGGCTGCAGGTTCGTAAGCACACAAATACGGCCGCAGGTTCGTAAGCACACAAATACGGCCGCACGTTCATAAGCACACAAATACGGCTGCAGGTTCGTAAGCACACAAATACGGCCGCAGGTTCATAAGCACACAAATAGGCCGCAGGTTCATAAGCACACAAATAGGCCGCAGGTTCATAAGCACACAAATAGGCCGCAGGTTCATAAGCACACAAATACGGCCGCAGGTTCATAAGCACACAAATAGGCCGCACGTTCATAAGCACACAAATACGGCTGCAGGTTCGTAAGCACACAAATACGGCCGCAGGTTCGTAAGCACACAAATACGGCCGCACGTTCATAAGCACACAAATACGGCTGCAGGTTCGTAAGCACACAAATACGGCCGCAGGTTCGTAAGCACACAAATACGGCCGCAGGTTCATAAGCACACAAATACGGCCGCAGGTTCATAAGCACACAAATAGGCCGCACGTTCATAAGCACACAAATAGGCCGCAGGTTCATAAGCACACAAATAGGCCGCAGGTTCATAAGCACACAAATAGGCCGCACGTTCATAAGCACACAAATAGGCCGCACGTTCATAAGCACACAAATACGGCCGCAGGTTCATAATCACACAAATAGGCCGCAGGTTCATAAGCACACAAATAGGCCGCAGGTTCATAAGCACACAAATAGGCCGCACGTTCATAAGCACACAAATACGGCTGCAGGTTCGTAAGCACACAAATACGGCCGCAGGTTCGTAAGCACACAAATACGGCCGCAGGTTCATAAGCACACAAATAGGCCGCAGGTTCATAAGCACACAAATAGGCCGTAGGCTCGTTAGCACACAAATAGGCCGCAGGTTCGTAAGCACACAAATACGGCCGCAGGTTCATAAGCACACAAATAGGCCGTAGGCTCGTTAGCACACAAATTGGCCGCAGGTTCGTAAGCACACAAATACGGCCGCAGGTTCATAAGCACACAAATAGGCCGCAGGCTCGTTAGCACACAAATTGGCCGCAGGTTCGTAAGCACACAAATACGGCCGCAGGTTCATAAGCACACAAATAGGCCGTAGGCTCGTTAGCACACAAATTGGCCGCAGGTTCGTAAGCACACAAATACGGCCGCAGGTTCATAAGCACACAAATAGGCCGCAGGCTCGTTAGCAGGGTTTAAATAACATAGTCAACCAAAGGTCCTAACAAAACTGAGTTTCCCAGGAACGCAACTACTAGTTAATCTTCGGCGTACATGAGACCCTCCACGCATCAAAAATGCCATCAAAGTCTCTCACCGAAATTTATGGACAGAACATTGAAAAGGCGGACGCCACGTCAGCAAACTGCCGAGATTGGCAAAAACCTGATAGGTTGTCGACCGCACTTTTGTGCCTCACGGAGGAACTTTTGTAAGGATTTATAGCTATGGGAGAACCTTTCAAACGAAATATCTTCCGCCTCTATGGCCTCGAGAGAACCCGTTGGCGCCTGATCTCTATTGAGATGCAGTTTTGGGACGGCAGGGCTACTTTGCCTTTGATGCAAGAGAATGAAAGGGGGGAAATCTCGTGAAAATGTTAGGTATCTGAAAAAACATCCCTGATTACAAACTTGACCAGCAAGTCGAGGATAGGTAATTGATGAATATTGGCCGATGTTTTTCACACGTCTACTGTGAATTAAAAAATTCCTGCCTCATTTTGCTGAAAATGGGCTGCTAGTCCGAAACGTTCAGTTTTATTTGATATTTTTTACTAAAAATGACTTCGCGTGTAGCGATTTTTGCCCTGCTTTTTATTCTCAAGCTTAGAAGCATCAACGCTGGAGTAATTTTAGATTTTTATCTTGGTATAAGTCGTTGACTTGTGGAAACAATTTTTCGCCAAAAATACTAAAAAGAAAAATTTTGATCTATAAAATCCTCTTATCGGAACAAGAAATGTCAAATTTAAGATAGCTGCATAGCTTATGAACATATAATGTTCATTTTTTATTTTCCTACTATAATCTCTATGAGTAAATGCGACAATACCCCCTATTTTTTTTCAGTTGTTTTTAGAATTATTTCAGAAAAGTTTACAACCTGTAGTCAATTAAGCGCTGAAATTTTCAAATAAATCATTCGATGAACAGGTAAATGTCCTTTGGAATAAAAGCCGTGAGTGATACTTCGTCCATCGGTTACGTTTTCTGCAGCATCATGTAGCTCGATTTAGTGCTGTGCTTAGTTGAAAATATTTGGCACTATTGAAAAAATTTCAGAACAATTAGCTAATGGAAATATAATAGAGGGATTCTCCACAAGAGAATTCCAGCTTAATGGAATTAAGGGAATTCCAGCACATTGGACTTAAGAGAATTCCCGTTCCAAAAATTGAGAATGCATTGCTTCCGATAGTAAAAAATTTAAACAGAAGATCTAAATTTCGAAGTCGATTCTAAACGCAAAAGAATGAACACTAAACAAGAATACAGTAAATATCGCGTTCTCAAAACATCTTTTATGCTTACGCTCGAACTTTCACGCCGCAGAAATAAGAATAACAACAAAAATATGATTCCCAGCATTCAGTAATTAAAATATCACGCATGCTCACGAACTAACTCTCACGCAGCAAAAATAAGAATAAAAGCAAAAAAAAGCATTCAGAGAATCCAGTAAATTCTTCTTCGGTTCTTTGCCGCAATCTCCCTGAGGCCGGCCCGCAATACCCTCCTTTGGTTTCCCTGCTGCCAAATAATTGGCCGCCTGGAGAATTATTCCCTCCCGCGGCACGAACGTCCGAGGCGTCACCAGATAGCCCCTGCCGACCTCGCCTGGGAAGACCGCGGAAGAGATTCTTGATAGACTCGCTCGCACGGAACCAGGAATTTTTTAAGTTAAAAAAGTCTACGGGACTTGCACGATCTGTTTGAATGTCTCTTCACTGGGTATGTCAGTCAGCGTGTTCATGTTCCAAGGATGTTTGGGTTGGATAAACTGGAAGATAAAAAGTTGGAGAAGTAGCATATTCACATTTCAAGGAGTTTAGGGTTGCATCAACATAATAGGAAGTTGGAGATGTAGCGCATTCAAATTTCAAAGAGGTTAGGGTTGGATTAACATAAAAAAGAAGTTTAACGAGTAGGGGAAATATCCCAAAAGATACTAGATTACGGAAACGTAATATGGAGGAACAAAAACTACTTAATTAAATAATTGTAATTTATGGAATGATGAATTTCAGCCAAAGTGGAGAGCATGAATTTTCAGTACACTTTTTTATTTCGAAGCAATAATACCAACAGATTTTTATTCCTCCGTATGTAATGGAAACTTGTGTTCTTTTACAAGCATTTCAAGTGGATAAAAACACGACATTAATAGTAGACCCAACGTAAGGAGGAATATCTATGATGGTAAATATATAGGAATACAAAGGTCCCAAAGTTACTGCTGAAGCTTGTGAGAGTTGAAGGTAAAAGAAATCGGTAAATAAATTTTTCCTGACCCCTCATTCTAATATTTAAAGATTCAAAATGCAGTCAAATAGCCATTTTACGTTACACTCGTTCATACACAAACAACTTTCAATGCAAGTCTTTACAACAGGTAGTTTGAAAGCACAATGAATTTGTTTACCGTGGCATTGCTGAGGGCTTAATTTGAAAATTCGTTGGAATTTATTACTGCAGTTTTAAGCAAATCAGCATTGCTATGACAATGGTCTCTCATAATTAATTTGGGTGTTGAGATAAATTACGAGAATTGGGTGTTGAGATTTGGGCGTTGCTGGAGTTGATATCAATAACATGAGGCTTTAAGCAGCGGTAATGCTCATAAAATTTGATACATCTGCTGCATCAATATTTCAACAATCAAGATTTTCGGATCAAATTAACTCAGTCTTGAAACTTTCTCTTAGTGTTCAGATCTGACGGTACACAGGTGGACTGTACCTTCCCCATCACGGTACGAACAGTCTCGCAGGCAGCCTGACGGATTTCAAATTCCGTGCCCATCCATTAAAAAATTGCAGAGGATTGAGATGTATTTATCTACCATAAAATAGGTTTTTATCCATGATTGGTCTAAAGTTATCACAAAATATATTGAACATTTATTAATGAGTTCCTTTTGTAAATTATCCCCCACCGAAAAAAGATAGTTAAATATTTGTTTAATTTTCCGTAGAGTTTTTGAAGGTTTAGTTTGAAAAACTCTACGGAAAACTGAACAAATATTTAACTATCTTTTTATTCGAGGATAACTCAGAATTTGCTATCACGTTGGAACATGGCAAAATGAGACTGGAACAGTGACAAAATTCGACTAAATTAAAACTAAATTTTTTAAAAATTTGACAAATCATAAAAATTCAACAAAATTAATTAAACGTATATTTCAAGTTTCTGCGTTCTCAGAAATTAGTCCGTGAATAAAATATTCAATACATTTAGTACACGAAAAATATATAAGCTAATGTCAGGTAAATAAAGGTATCAGTGTAGTCATGAATAAATTGGCCAAACAATACAAACGGTCTATAGATTTCAATAATTTGGGCATCCACAATACGAAGTGAGCAGGTATGAGCCCAAAACAGGCACAGTCCGGCACAGGCCCGGCACCGGGCCAGCGTGCCGGGTGTGAGACGGTGACGGGCGCCACCGCATGGATCGCGCCCTCTGCTCACCATGGCAACGCGCGACGCTGCGGTGGCTGCTGTGCGTGTGTGCGTGTCTGCAGGGTGTGTGTCTGTGTGTGTGTGTACAGCGTGTGTATGCAGTGTGTGCAGCTGCAGCTTGGGTATGCAGAGTGTACAGCTGCTTCCTGTGGCAAATGAGCGTAACAATTCAAAACATCTTATTATTGACACACAATATTTTACCGAAATAAGCCATTATTTTACCGCCATAAAAGCATTTTTTCACTTATTTATTGTACTTTATTTTTTCGAGCATTTGCAATTTCATAGAGTGACTTTTTTGTGCTCGCTCTTCAGGTGTGACCAACTGCCAGCAGTTTTACCAATGCATGCATATCCTTCAACAAGTAATAGCGGAGCATATTGTTAGCATATTTCCTTTCTTCCTGTCATGACCACATAAATATCACGTCGCTCATTGAAGACTATTAATAAACATAATTTTCATTTTCTTGAGTGTTATCCCAAGAAAATGAAAATTCAAATTAGTTCTTGAAGCACTAAAATTTATAGACCTAACGATATTAGTTACAATTTTCAATCTTAACGCTCGACAAGTTCACGGATCAATACTCATTTTTGTGATCAAAGTAAACAAGTACAACAGTTTCATATATCCCTTGGTGGCAGCATCTCCTGCTCGTATAATTTAGTTTCTGCCTTCAAATTTTCCCATTTGTAGCGATAAAATACCATTCATTCCATGGCAGCCACATCCACTGGTGGGTGGTAAAATTTGGTCTCTTCCTCAAAATTCTCTCACATCTCGCGGTAAAATACCATTTATCCCATGGCGGCAGAACCCATTGGAAGTAAAATGAAATCTCTGCTTCAAAATTTTCCCACTTTTGGTGGCATAACACCACTTATCTGCAAGTGTTAGTTTCCACTGGTAGAAAAGTTAAGTCTTCTCTTGTTGTAAAACACCATTTATCCCATGGCGCCAGCATCCACTGGTGGTAAAGTTCGGTCTCTGCCTGAAAGTTCCGCCATTAGCGGCTATAAAATAGTTAGTTATTGACGCCAATACCCATTTGCTGCGGTGCTGAGGAAGCAGGTAGCGGTCACGTGAGGCCGTTGGTTTGCTCCAACACCGCCTCCACCTGCAATGCTCGCTGTAATTGCCGCGTGTATCCCGAATTCGGGAAGTTCTTTTAAAGAAATGTCGAATGTAAACTTTTTAAAGAACTGTTCCGTTCTGGGAAGTTCTTTTTGAGAAATGTAGAATGTAAACTTTTTAAAGAACTGTTCCGTTCCTTTATTTAGGATGTTCTTTTTAAGAAATGTAGAATGTAAAATTTTTAAAGAACTGTTCCGTTCCCTTATTTGGGAAGTTTTTTAAGAAATGTAGAATGTAAATTTTTTAAAGAACTGTTCCGTTCCTTTATTTAGGATGTTCTTTTTAAGAAATGTAGAATGTAAAATTTTTAAAGAACTGTTCCGTTCCCTTATTTGGGAAGTTCTTCTTGAGAAATGTAGAATGTAAACTGTTTAAAGAACTGTTCCGTTCCCTTATTTGGGAAGTTCTTTTTGAGAAATGTAGAATGTAAACTTTTTAAAGAACTGTTCCGTTCCCTCATTTGGGATGTTCTTCTTAATGAATGTCAAATGTTAACTTTTCAAAGAAATGTTCCGTTCCCTTACTTGAGAAGTTCGCCTGCAACTTTGTAAAGAAAGGATGTATGTATATTCGCAGCAATTAAGCTACTGAAATTTCAGTAGGACGAGATAGCGACGCATGAAAGGTTTTGGTTTTCAAACAATCAGGATTTTTTTTGGAACTGGGAGCTAGTTTTGAACGGTTGTCTGTCTTTCTGTGAAAAATATTATCCATTTTTAAGAAGTCGAAAACATTAGTTCTCATTTCAATGGTTTTGATCGTTGGAAAAATACAGGAGTTGTTTAACTTTTCTGCATTTGCAGAGACCTCCCACAGCTGTGACAACGCTTAATGAAGAAATGTTTTTCAAGTAATGCTAAAATTGTCCTAACTGATTTGGCGGGCTTGTATTTACATGGAAAGAGTTATTAGAATTAGACACGACTAGTTACGTATCCTAAGGGATCGAGGGCTATTTGTGTGATGATATGCTTTTCAATTTGTGGCTACGTTTTTATCCTCTGACAGAAGTGGACCTTTCACTTTCAGTGCATTTAGAAATTTCTCTGTAACTAGCAGATGTTGCAGATGAACTATCTTTCCTTGAAGAACAAGAAGAGAGAAATACTATTGGCGTTTATAATTTTAGAATAAATTAAACTATATCAGGAAAAAACAGATAATTTGACTTTCTTCACTCCGACACTGCGCTGTAAATGTATATAGTTTGGTTTACCATCGCACTTTGCAAAATACATAGTACATATATGAGCAATTGCGCACAAATATCTCTCTAGACATATTCTTCGCCAAGGTACAGTAGCTTACTGAAAACAATATTTGAACCTTTCAATTTCTTTATAAGAGCAGAAAAATACAAACAATTCAATTCGGCGTATAACTTTCACACAAAAATCCGTTTGCTCCCAACCGCTTGGGGTTTGGCGTCGTGCAGTCTTGTAAACTTACAAGAGGAACCAACGCAGTGTAACCAGTACGATAAAATTAATTCTTTGTTTAGGTTTTCTTTGGTTGAATTTCCAATGTTAGGAAAGTTATATTAAGCAAGAAGAAAACAAGTTTAGAATGCTTGAGTTAGGGCACAGGCTTTACAGAATGTATCTCTTTCGAAATTACCCATTTTTTTAGAATTATCTGCCGGTTGGTTTGGCTTCCGAGCACATATAGTTGTTCTGAAGTGCCAAAAGTAACAATTATTGAATGAATGCCTATTTTACGTGTGTTGGGAAAGTAGAAAATGACTGAATCATAAGCTACAGAAAACGAGGAGCTGAACGAGATTTATATTAGAGAAAAGAGAATTATTTATAGTTGAGAGAAACTTCCGAACTATTATATTTGAGAGAAGGACTTAGGAACTATTAATATCGAATACCCGAAGATGGGAGCAGTTACACTGCACAGCGAATTATTCCGCAAATGGCCTTCTAAATGACACTATTTCTGAAGCAGGGAAATAAGAACCGATGTACGGATGATTGCTGAACACGAGATTGGTGGACGTACCAAGGACTGATAGATGAGGGAATAGGGCGCATGAAACAGCGCTGAGGTAGGCGGCTCACACGACGCCGAGCCGGCAATCAATTTAACACGTTTTTGCTTTACAAAAAATGGAACTATTGCTGAATTTTTTCGAGTGTTTAAATTCACACGAAAAATGTAAAACTGATTAATGTAAATGAGGATATCACAAGAATTGAGTAAATAACATTGAGCAGCACAGCTTTTACTTAAGCTTTTAATTATCTCCGGGTTTGTAAAGTTATTATGAACATATTAATCATTTCAATCACTTGTGTTGATTGCATTTGAACCAAAAATTTACGTCAAGGTTTGCTATTTACATGGTAGTAAAGGTTAAATATTTGCTGCGGTGATTTTTTTGGCAAGTTTGTGTTGATAAATTTCTACCAAAAATTTACGAAACGACTTTTTGGCAAGTGAACAGATGAGTGGAATATCGCTTTTCTTGACTGCTTATATGGCTCTGCGTCACCGCCCACTACATGGTCTGTCTCTGCGGCAGTGTGAGGTGACCTCTCTGCCCTTCACGTCTCCAGCCTGCAGAACAGCACCTGCCCTGGCCAACCTTTTCGCCAACGCAACTACGATTTTAGCCGCCCAGTGCAAAAGCTGCCCTTGGACGGCTAAAATCATTGATGCTGCGGCGAAAAAGTTAAATTACACGTATGCAATGTGAAGTGACCGCCACATAGACAAAGTTGTATTCGGGCGGTTAAAATCATAAATGCTGCGGCGAAAAAGTAAGACAGGGCAATGTGGGGTCATCACCACGTAGACATAATTGCACTTAGGCGGCTAAAATCATAAATGCTACGGCGAAAAGTTATATTGCTCGTATGAAATGTGCGGTCACCGCCATGTAGACACACGAGCTACATGCGCCACTGTCGCTCTTATAGCATCTGATGAGAAGTTTACCTTCCTAACTCTGACTCCTACTCGTGAAAACCTTTCCATTATAACACACAAGATTTGTGTCTTCAGTGTACTAGGGTCGTTATTCCAATATCTGATGAGACGTTTCGCCTCTCTAACTTTCATTCTAGCCCGGGAAAACTTCTGCACTATAACACCCTAGAGTTTCACGGATATCCCTCTACACCACTGTGTCTATACGTACTTGAAGCTGTTAACATGGTTGCACTTACAAAATATACCGATTGATGTTGATTGCATTTACAATATGCATACAGCAGCTGGCGAGAATCTCGAAATCAGAGCGTATTTATAGACATCGAGGTCCCGTATAAAAGAGTTTTCAAGAAACATGAAGAAATGCATTTAATTAGGCAGGTTAATGGATGATATTGGCCCTAAATGATGTTCAGCATATGTGAGCCTGGTGTTCTTGGTAGTAGCTGTTATAGATTATCAATGTTATTGATAATGATGATTTTCTATGACCGATGTTATTGATATTGATTATTATAAACGTTGATCATTGATTACTTGGCGTGCGAGAGGATGGTTTTCTATGAGGGCAGAATACTGAGGTGAGGGGTGATAGCATTGGATAAGCAGGGATCGATGCCAGTAGAGAATGCCAAAGTGGCACTCAATGCCGATGCCTGTATTTTTCATCACAAACTAAGCCTTCTCGTAAGTCATGTATTCTGACCCATGTAGAGTTCGAATGTAATATGTTTTGAAATATTGTTTCAGATGTTTACTTTGCCAGCCTGAGACTTGAATGGGTCTGTAGGTTGAAATATTTCTTTACGAATATTTTGTTCAGCACGATATTATATATGTATTTCATAAAGTTCTTTAATAATATTTTCCTCCGTTGATATTATGTATCCATTTCTTTCATAGTTTTTTTAACGAATATTTTGTTTGACATGAAAGTATAATAATACATTTCTGATTGAGTTCTTCACGACTATTTTGTTTAATATGATATTATATATTCATTCCTTGAATATTTCTTCAAGTTTATTTACTTTAAGATGATATTATACTGTTATTTTTTATAAAGCTTTTCACATACTTTTTTAGAACTATTTTTCATTACAATTGGTTTCGTTGCTCATCATTCCTTCAAAACATAGCAGAGCGGTCGTTACTCTTCAATTATTGGAGATAATTTATGGCTACATAACTTGCCCTTCGGTCTACCTTGAGTATTAAGAAAGCCTAGTACAGACGATAAGAGTTCACTATGAATGTTTTAGATCGTACACTAACATTATCTGAGTCAGCTGTCAATTCGAACATCTTGACCTGACACTCTAGAATGATAAAATGATCAAGAAAACTCTTCAGAAGCAAAAAGCTTTTCTACCATACTAAGTCACAAATCATTAACACAAAGAAAATCGCCAGCTGAAGTGAAATAGTCAAAATAAGTGATGAACTATTTTCAGTGTATATTCGTATCTCTTCAATTGAACGTTACCCACTCAAGATTCTCTTACCATCAACAGGCAGTTAACTATCTAGTCAAGGTTGAACAACAGCAAAAGTTTTACGTCTTTCCACCACAAGACTTAGCATTCCAGTCTGCACTGAGCAACAGAGTTGTAGCTCTTCAACTGAAGTTAACTGTCTTTCCCCCCAACACTTCGTTCACTTAATTCTGGTCTATATTGAACAAGAAAAGGCCTTGCTAAGCTCATTTACCTAATGGTATGTACGGTACAGCATTTACCAATAGGTATATAAGGTACAGCATTTTAGTGAACCTAATACCAGTTCTATCGGGACGCTATAGGGCGTTCTTGCTTTAACAGAAACTTCAACTTCTCAAAAAGAGACGTTACTGAAGAAACGGCGCTGTTACAGTTATTACGCTGAACCTGACAAAAGCTCGCAATGTAATCTAAATTAAACTTACGAATTTTCACCCTATCTATTTGCTCGGAATATTGCCATCCCCATGTTAGGTTGCTTGCTTGGTTGCCGTTATAATATGACGCGAAATTTAACGCTCAGCTTTTAACAATAAGCTTGTTTTGGGAATGCGGTTTGTCATCAATAACTATTTTAATACACATACGTCACCCATTTTATGAGGAATACTTGTTAAAAACAGTGCACTTATAATTCTTAAACTTCGAATTAAAGTACAATTGGAAATTTCGTTCGCTAAATACGAAGAGTTATAGAAATCCTACCGACCTAAATGACGGATAAAGTACTCGACAGTGAGACCACTGACGTACATGAACAGTGTAAAAATCCTAATAACCCAAGAAAAACATTTGTACGAACATTCCCTCGACCGATCAATGACAAGAAATCCTGTTGAAAAGAGGGCGATGTTGAAAGGAACTCAAGGGACTTCGAATGAACAAAACGAGTCAGCAAATGTAAATTTTCTTACAACACAATTGCAACAGAAAGAAAAAAACATCCAGGTATTAGAGGTCGACGAACCACCGCGAAAAAAAACGCACGGTATGCATAATGCCAAAAAATCTACTATACTTAGAAATTTTGACAACGAATTCTTGCGACATTTCAACCAACAAATGAAAATCCCAAACACTCAAATTAGGTTGCATTTACAAGTGTAGGAGGCAGCGTCAAGGCCACGTATATTATGATGAGTAAGGATTGAGGTTTTGCTGATGACTTGTGACATTCCAACCAACAAATCAAAAGCGTAAACACGTAAATTAGGATACATTCGAGAGTTTATGAGATAGCGTCAAGGCCACGTTTATAATGATAAATAAGGCAACGTATTACAGAGCCGCGCATCTCACAGCGCGAGGAGCGCCCGCAGTTTGAGGAACGACACCGCCTACAGCTGCTGTACAGCTGCCGGCATCTGTTACAGCTGCACCAGTAACAGCTGCAATAAAGGCACCTGCAACAGCTGCAATAAATGCACCAGCAAAAGCTGCAATAAAGGCACCAGCAACAGCTGCAGTAAATGCACCAGCTACAGCTGCAATAAAGGCACCAGCAACAACTGCAATAAGGCAACAGCAACAGCTGCAATAAAGGCACCAGCAACAACTGCAATGAAGGCATCAGCAAAAGCTGCAGTAAATGCACCAGCAACAGCTGCAATAAAGGCACCAGCAACAGCTGCAGTAAATGCACCAGCAACAGCTGCAGTAAAGACATCGCCAACAGCTGTTATAAAGGTGCAACAACAGCTGTTTTAGTACTGCCACCATCAGTTACAGCTGCAATAAAGGTACCGTCCCCAGCTGTATTCGCACCAGCAATAAAGGCACCGCCATCAGTTACAGCTGCATAATAGCTGCTTGAGGGCTGAGGGACAAACATATATCACTTGCAAGCATCACTCGGCAACATCACTTGGCAGCATCACTTGACAACATCACTTGACCGCATCACTTGACAACATCTCTTGGCAGCATCACTTGACCGCATCACAAAGCAACAAGAATGCAGGAATGGAAAGCTGTTCGATTAGGAACAAACTTTGCTCTGACTTTGAGTATGAATGCGTCACAACATATGACTTGAACTGGGTTCATACTACTACCACAACAGCAACGAACTCAATATTTCGACAAAAAACTAACAACAGCAACAAACAATACTCCAACAGCATAACTAACAACAGCAACAAACACGACACTCCAACAGCTTCACTAACAACAGCAACAAACACGACACTCCGACAGCATCACTAACACAGCAAAAAACACAACACTCCGACAGCATCACTTACAATAGCAACAAACACAACACTCCTTCAACATCACTAGATGAGCATCAAACACAACTCTCCGACAACATCACTGATACAGCAACAAACACAACACTCCGACAGCATCACTAACAATAGCAACAAACACAACACTCCGACAGCATCACTAACAATAGCAACAAACACAACACTACGACAGCATCACTAACAATAGCAACAAACACAACACTCCGACAGCATCACTAACAATAGCAACAAACACAACACTCCGACAGCATCACTAACAATAGCAACAAACACAACACTCCGACAGCATCACTAACAATAGCAACAAACACAACACTCCGACAGCATCACTAACAATAGCAACAAACACAACACTCCGACAGCATCACTAACAATAGCAACAAACACAACACTCCGACAGCATCACTAACAATAGCAACAAACACAACAACACTCCGACAGCATCACTAACAATAGCAACAAACACAACACTCCGACAGCATCACTAACAATAGCAACAAACACAACACTCCTACAACATCACTAGATGAGCATCAAACACAACACTCCGACAGCATCACTAACAATAGCAACAAACACAACACTCCTACAACATCACTAGATGAGCAACAAACACAACACTCCGACAGCATCACTAACAATAGCAACAAACACAACACTCCGACAACATCACTGATACAGCATCAAACACAACACTCCTACAACATCACTAGAAGAGCATCAAACACAACACTCCGACAACATCACTAGAAGAGCATCAAACACAACACTCCTACAACATCACTGATACAGCAACAAACACAACACTCCTACAACATCACTGATACAGCAACAAACACAACACTCCGACAACATCACTGATACAGCAACAAACACAACACTCCGACAACATCACTGATACAGCAACAAACACAACACTCCTACAACATCACTGATACAGCAACAAACACAACACTCCGACAACATCACTGATACAGCAACAAACACAACACACATACAACATCACTAACAACAGGAACGAACACAACTCTCCGAAAACATCACTAACACAGCAACAAACACAACACTCCGACAGCATCACTAACAATAGCAACATACACAACACTCCGACAGCATCACTAACACAGCAAAAAACACAACACTCCGACAGCATCACTAACACAGCAACAAACACAACACTCCGACAACATCACTAACAATAGCAACAAACACAACACTCCGAGAGCATCACTAACAATAGCAACAAACACAACACTTCGACAGCATCACTAACAATAGCAACAAACACAACACTCCGACAGCATCACTAACAATAGCAACAAACACAACACTCCGACAGCATCACTAACAATAGCAACAAACACAACACTCCGACAGCATCACTAACAATAGCAACAAACACAACACTCCTACAACATCACTAGATTAGCATCAAACACAACACTCCGACAGCATCACTTACAATAGCAACAAACACAACACTCCTTCAACATCACTAGATGAGCATCAAACACAACTCTCCGACAACATCACTGATACAGCAACAAACACAACACTCCGACAGCATCACTAACAATAGCAACAAACACAACACTCCGACAGCATCACTAACAATAGCAACAAACACAACACTACGACAGCATCACTAACAATAGCAACAAACACAACACTCCGACAGCATCACTAACAATAGCAACAAACACAACACTCCGACAGCATCACTAACAATAGCAACAAACACAACACTCCGACAGCATCACTAACAATAGCAACAAACACAACACTCCGACAGCATCACTAACAATAGCAACAAACACAACACTCCGACAGCATCACTAACAATAGCAACAAACACAACACTCCGACAGCATCACTAACAATAGCAACAAACACAACACTCCGACAGCATCACTAACAATAGCAACAAACACAACACTCCGACAGCATCACTAACAATAGCAACAAACACAACACTCCTACAACATCACTAGATGAGCATCAAACACAACACTCCGACAGCATCACTAACAATAGCAACAAACACAACACTCCTGCAACATCACTAGATGAGCATCAAACACAACACTCCGACAGCATCACTAACAATAGCAACAAACACAACACTCCTACAACATCACTAGATGAGCATCAAACACAACACTCCGACAGCATCACTAACAATAGCAACAAACACAACACTCCTACAACATCACTAGATGAGCATCAAACACAACACTCCGACAGCATCACTAACAATAGCAACAAACACAACACTCCTACAACATCACTAGATGAGCATCAAACACAACACTCCGACAGCACCACTAACAATAGCAACAAACACAACACTCCGACAGCATCACTGACAATAGCAACAAACACAACACTCCGACAGCATCACTAACAATAGCAACAAACACAACACTCCTACAACATCACTAGATGAGCAACAAACACAACACTCCGACAGCATCACTAACAATAGCAACAAACACAACACTCCGACAACATCACTGATACAGCATCAAACACAACACTCCGACAGCATCACTAACAATAGCATCAAACACAACACTCCTACAACATCACTAGAAGAGCATCAAACACAACACTCCGACAACATCACTAGAAGAGCATCAAACACAACACTCCTACAACATCACTGATACAGCAACAAACACAACACTCCTACAACATCACTGATACAGCAACAAACACAACACTCCGACAACATCACTGATACAGCAACAAACACAACACTCCGACAACATCACTGATACAGCAACAAACACAACACTCCTACAACATCACTGATACAGCAACAAACACAACACTCCGACAACATCACTGATACAGCAACAAACACAACACTCCGACAACATCACTGATACAGCAACAAACACAACACTCCTACAACATCACTGATACAGCAACAAACACAACACTCCGACAACATCACTGATACAGCAACAAACACAACACTCCTACAACATCACTGATACAGCAACAAACACAACACTCCGACAACATCACTGATACAGCAACAAACACAACACTCCGACAACATCACTGATACAGCAACAAACACAACACTCCGACAACATCACTGATACAGCAACAAACACAACACTCCTACAACATCACTGATACAGCAACAAACACAACACTCCGACAACATCACTGATACAGCAACAAACACAACACTCCGACAACATCACTGATACAGCAACAAACACAACACTCCTACAACATCACTGATACAGCAACAAACACAACACTCCGACAACATCACTGATACAGCAACAAACACAACACTCCTACAACATCACTGATACAGCAACAAACACAACACTCCGACAACATCACTGATACAGCAACAAACACAACACTCCGACAACATCACTGATACAGCAACAAACACAACACTCCGACAACATCACTGATACAGCAACAAACACAACACTCCTACAACATCACTGATACAGCAACAAACACAACACTCCGACAACATCCCTGATACAGCAACAAACACAACACTCCTACAACATCACTGATACAGCAACAAACACAACACTCCGACAACATCACTGATACAGCAACAAACACAGCACTCCTACAACATCACTGATACAGCAACAAACACAACACGCCGACAACATCACTGATACAGCAACAAACACAGCACTCCTACAACATCACTGATTCAGCAACAAACACAACACTCCGACAACATCACTGATACAGCAACAAACACAACACTCCGACAACATCACTGATACAGCAACAAACACAACACTCCGACAACATCACTGATACAGCAACAAACACAACACTCCTACAACATCACTGATACAGCAACAAACACAACACTCCGACAACATCACTGATACAGCAACAAACACAACACTCCTACAACATCACTGATACAGCAACAAACACAACACTCCGACAACATCACTGATACAGCAACAAACACAGCACTCCTACAACATCACTGATACAGCAACAAACACAACACTCCTACAACATCACTGATACAGCAACAAACACAACACTCCGACAACATCACTGATACAGCAACAAACACAACACTCCTACAACATCACTGATACAGCAACAAACACAACACTCCGACAACATCACTGATACAGCAACAAACACAACACTCCTACAACATCACTGATACAGCAACAAACACAACACTCCGACAACATCACTGATACAGCAACAAACACAACACTCCGACAACATCACTGATACAGCAACAAACACAACACTCCGACAACATCACTGATACAGCAACAAACACAACACTCCTACAACATCACTGATACAGCAACAAACACAACACTCCGACAACATCACTGATACAGCAACAAACACAACACTCCTACAACATCACTGATACAGCAACAAACACAACACTCCGACAACATCACTGATACAGCAACAAACACAGCACTCCTACAACATCACTGATACAGCAACAAACACAACACTCCGACAACATCACTGATACAGCAACAAACACAACACTCCTACAACATCACTGATACAGCAACAAACACAACACTCCGACAACATCACTGATACAGCAACAAACACAACACTCCGACAACATCACTGATACAGCAACAAACACAACACTCCGACAACATCACTGATACAGCAACAAACACAACACTCCTACAACATCACTGATACAGCAACAAACACAACACTCCGACAACATCACTGATACAGCAACAAACACAACACTCCGACAACATCACTGATACAGCAACAAACACAACACTCCGACAACATCACTGATACAGCAACAAACACAACACTCCTACAACATCACTAGAAGAGCATCAAACACAACACTCCTACAACATCACTAGAAGAGCATCAAACACAACACTCCGACAACATCACTGATACAGCAACAAACACAACATCACCAGCAGTATCGCACATACTCCAGGAGCTATCGCACTCTATCGTTCAATTGCTTAACGATTTTTATCGATCCCTTTATGAGCGGCCTTCTCTTTAGGTTCAGGTCAAGAATTTCCTATTCATTTATAACATCTGTACAATATTAACTCCTCAAGCTATAGAACACAAATAATTTATTGCTACCTATAGGCAGCAAAAGAAAATGAGAACTCCAATGATGAAGAATGAATAGACCGTTTCTCTGGAACCTTAATGATGGAAAAACTTATCGTGTTCATGTCGTTTAGTAAATAGGTTGCATTAATATAAGAGCTTCAAATTAAAGTTTAATTGCCTTATTGTCTTAATATAAAATGCTCGAGATGTACCACATATACTCGCATGAACGCATTTGATTGTAATATTTAGTATGCAAAAAAATAAAAATAAATGAATCGGAAAAAGAAAGGAAAAGCAAAATTCACTTAAAGTGGTTTTCACAAAACATAAAAGCTCAAACTTGAGAAAACACTCTCATTACACTCGTCTGGAAGCAGAATATTCGCGGCTGAATTGTACGAGTTTGCCAATGAACAAAAGCAACAACACGGCTGCAGCGACGCGTGCTGGACGGTCGATGTACGTAGCCCGTGTGTTAACGCTCCCATATGCCACGCAAAGCTCATCGAAAATCAATCATAGAAAATAGATGAAACTTGTGGCGATGATGAAACGCTCGTTCTGACAAGGAGCTTCTTGTGTTCAGCTGGAACATTGTTTTGTATCCTCCGGCTAACGAGGAGAGGAATTTTCTACTTCAGGTTAAGAGATGGATAACTTGAATGCGTCGCTCACTCTCAAAAGAATTTAGTACTTGGTAAGTGAATAGGACTTATTGCAAATTGGAGCCGCAGTCCGTTGTCTGGCTGAATAGGAGAGACGGATGGATTATGGTTGAAAATAAGAGTACGGTGACGGTATTCTAAGACCGTAGATAAAAGTGGCACAAATTCAGCGAATTCAAAATCAACGATGATAGCGATTCAAGTTCAACAATAATGGCCAATGACGGCAACTCAAAATCAACGATGATAGCTATTCAAGTTCAACAATAATGGCCAATGACTGCAACTCAAAAACCAATGATGATAGCGATTCAAGTTCAACAATAATGGCCAATGACTGGCAACTCAAAATCTATGTTGGTAGCGATTCAAGTTCAACAATAATGGCCAACGACTGCAACTCAAAATCTATGATGATAGCGATTCAAGTTCAACAATAATGGCCAATGACTGCAACTCAAAATCTATGATGATAGCGATTCAAGTTCAACAATAATGACCAATGACTGCAACTCAAAATTTATGATGATATCGATTCAAGTTCAAAAATAATGGCCAATGACTGCAACTCAAAATCAATGATGATAGCGATTCAAGTTCAACGATGACTGAAATTCAAGGACATCGATGACAGCCGTTCAAAACGAAACTTGCTCTCTCGTTAGTCAACTTATCCTTATACTGAAAGACATGTAGGACTGTTTTTATTGCTAAATTGCTTTCGAAATTTTACTCAGACGGTGAAAAACAAATTCGGAAAAAAGGCTCGGAAAGTGAAGGTACGGTTGTCAAAAGATACACTCCAAGCGTGGTGAAGCCTAAAAGGTTGCTAAGCACATCTCCATATTTTACTCAGGCGGTGAAGTAATATTTAAAAGAGAAGGCACATGAAACGAAAGTCTAAAGATACATGGCGGGCGTATTAAAATCTATACAGCAGCCGTCGTGGCGTGACACGTACAAACTCACACGCACAAAACTCGGCGTGTGCTGGAGCTAGTGGACAATAGACCCCCATTATTTTACCTAGATGATGAAAAAATAGTACAGCGAGGACTCCCTGAAATTGAAGATACAATCAAAACACACACGCCGGGCGTGTTAAAACTTAAACAGTACCTTTTTGCTACACGTACACACTCACACGTCCAAAACTCGGCGTGTGCCGGATTTGGTGAATAATAAATCGCATTATTTTACCAAGATGGGGAAGAGAATGTTCCAAAATATCAAATAGAATGCTCGGAAATTGAAGATACAATCAAAAGCTACACGCCGGGCGCTTAAAAGCTAAACGGCACCTGTCATGGCGTGACACGTACACACTCACACGCCCAGAACTCGACTCGGTGAATAATAGAAGCCATTAACATGCGCTGGAGCAGAGCAAGGTAGGGCGGTAATGTCGGCGTGCCCGCTGCTGGAGCGCCTTGCAATCGATGTGCCCGCCCGCGTGCCCACTTCCGCGTACGAAGCCGCTGCTCCGCCTGGCATATCGCGTTTAAAGAAACCTCCTGCGGCCGCCGATTCATGAAGAATCCTAGGTAAGATACCGGAGTTCGTCGGACCATGTGATTCAGTGATTCATGAAGAATCTTGGGTAAGATACCGGAGTTTGTCGGACCAAGTGATTCATGATGAATCTTGGGTAAGATACCGGAATTCGTCAAACAAACTAATTCATGAAGAGTCTTGAGTAAGATTTAAGAGTTCGTAAGACCAAGTGATTCCTTGCACAATCCTGGGTAAGGTTCCGGAGTTCGTTAGACTAGATGATTCATGAATAGTATTGGGTAAGGTTTCCTAAATCGTTATAACTAACTGACACATGACGAGTCATGGATAAGGTGTCGGAGTTTGTCGTACTAACTGATTCCTTGCAGAATCCTGAGTGAGGTTTCAAAATTCGTCAGGCTAACTGATTCTTGCAGAATCCCGGGTAAGGTTCCGGAGTTCGTTAGACTAACTGATTCATGAAGAATCGTGAGTAAGATACCAGAATTCGTTCGATCAGGCGGTAAGATTTCAAACCTCAGCAATGACCAGAGAATCCTATGATGTAGTGCGAATGTTCACAAAGACGGGAAAGATGAGCTGAATGCCATAAAAACATCGATATCAGCAACACACTAATTTCAAACAAGCAGCCAGACTGCTCAAGTCAGAGGCGGTGAAAATATTTCCCAAGCTTGATCAAAATTTTACATACACCGATAATTTTTCGACATAAGAACTGATCAGCCTGTTTTCTGCGCCGGTAGAGCGAAAGGTTACTTACAGAAATCCTTTAAGTAAAATTGTAATCCTTATTGGCTGGTCTCCTCGTACTGTTCTGTGTGCCTAACACAAAAATCTCAGTGTTTTAAGATAAAGTAATTAATCTAAGTGTTTTAAAAAAGCAAGATATACCCATAACTTATAAAGTACCTTAACCGCGTGTAGAGCTACGCACGTCATCAAAGGAATCTCATTTTTTAAAATAGCACGCTACATCCCAAAACTTGTAACACACTCTACGGAACCATACCAAGCCTACAAGAGCCCAAAATTATCGGGTTTTCGTCAAACTTGGCGCAGCCTGAATGGCGTTGGCATCATTTCTGTAAAATTATCGGGTTGTCGATGTCAAACTTGTCGCAGCCTGCGCGGCACTGGCATCATTTCTGTAAAATTATCGGGTTGTCGATGTCAAACTTGGCGCAGCCTGCATGACACTGGCATCATCACTGTAGAATTATCGGGTCGACGATGTCAAACTTGGCGCAGCCTGCATGACACTGGCACCATTTCAGAGCGGCACAGGAGGGTACAAAGAAGTAACCACGCAGAGCACTCTCTCCAGGTAATCTAGGTAACACGGCGGCTACTGGCGGTGTGCTCAGTGTAGGATAGCAGCTACTGTACTGATTGTAGTGTATTGGATGCAGTTAGAACATTAATTGTAATGCATTTGATGCAGTTAGAGCATTAATTGTGATGTATTTGGGGCAGCTAGGGTATTAATTATAGAACAATATGCGCAATTATTGTGCTAAGTGTAATGTATCAAGTGCAGCTAGTGTACTAATCAAATTGCATTTAGTGCAGTTTGTGTACTTAGTATCAAGTACAGGGACTGCACTAGATGTAGAGTTTCAAATACAGTAACGCACTAAGTGCAGTGGATCAAGTGCAGTTAACGCACTAATTATGATGCATTAAGAGCAGCAAGTACACTTGGAGTAAGGTATCACGTCAGCTAATAAACTAATTATAATGCATTTAGCGGTGCAAGTATATTACTTATGAAATAATAAATGCAACTGATCAGAACGCAATACCAACTGTTATTTAGGCAGCATTAAAAGAAGCAGTGATATCTAAGGTAGAACAACATCAGATGACGCATTAGACAAAGTGGGACTCCGAATTCACATGAACAGGAAATAGTTCACAACGACATACTTTTGAGCCTGTCTCAAGTAATTAATAATCCACTATGTAAATTACACAGTTGCTTGGTCGGTCCATTTCTCTGTCACACTCTTAAAACTTTACGTAGGAGGAATATTTAATTTAATATGCTGCAGAAAGAGACTCTTAATTTGTCACACAGTGGAAACCAAGATGGATGTGCTTGATGACCGTATCTGTGATACGAGTTTCACCAGTGCACAAGAACAAGAATATTTTAATCGTGAGTCCCATTACGATGGATATGTTTGTTTACGTACATTGCACACTGTCAGTTTTTCAAGTAATCAAAGTATTTTGATGTATTACTAACCTGGTTATATGATTAATGTGCTCTATTCAGGGTTCCCACGAAAAAGGTATCCACTAACTCTAAGTACTGTTGATAATTTTAATCTGCTGAACCGTGTAACATTTTTGCAACGAAATAAATTTTCAGCCTTTTCATTTTTAAAATGCAGCTTTATAAATATGAGACGATGATATGGTATTATGGATACTGAAAAAACAGTGAACACATTTTTAGGGTACGCTTGTATAATGACGTCATAGTGACTCGACGTGTAGACCAGTAATACTCGTAATAATAGTAGTATTAAGCTCAATAAACAGCTCCGCCATGGTCGTGTACACTAGTAATAATAATAGTAATATTAAACTCAGTTAAAAACTTCGTCGTAAGCGCGTGTATTAGTAATAATAATAGTAGGAATAAACTCAGATACAAACTTCTTCATGGGCATGTACACTAGTTATAATAACAGTACACTATTAATAATAATAGTGGTAAACTGAGCTAAGCACTCGGGCATGGGCACGACGGTACCGGCATCAGTACCGGGGGGTCGGAGGGGGTGCGGGCCGCTACAGTGTCAGGCGGTATTGATCCCGGGCCCTTCCCGCCCGCCGCCACCGCCACCCGCCGCAACCGTCACCAACCATCGCAACCACCGGCAACCATCGCCAACCATCGCAACCACTGCAACAGTTGTAAGCTCTGCCAACAACTGCAACCATCGCAACCATCGCCAACCACTGTAACCATCGCAACCGTCGCCAACCACCCCAGCCGCTGCAACCACCGTAGCCAACGCTACCACCTCCACCACTGCAACCACTACCATACCCATTTGTACCATCACCACCACCACCTCCACCACCACCACCACCACAACCGGCTCCACCGATATTGCTCACTTCGCTCTCAGGCGGTGTCGTCGTTAGGCTTTCACTAGATGATAAAAAAATTGAGGCTTCTAAGTGCACAGAACTGTTCAGTATCGACAAACTCGTCAAAAAGAAGAAAGAAAATTAAACTCAGTATCCATCAAAGTGGAATTTCATGCTCATGTGTACAGCAGAGGAATAATTTTGCCCGACAGAAAAGTGGGTATGATTTTCTTGAGGTACAAAATGTGGATATAAAAGAATTTACGGTAAATAAAGACCTGTTTAAGGAATTATTACGGCACTCAGACTCTGAATATGTAATTTTCCTGCCTAAGACGTTTACCGAGGACTAACAATGAAAGAAAGAAAGAAAGAAAAAGAAAGAAACCGTTTATTCCAAAAAAGTTGATTCATGAGATGCATAATACGTTGGATTTTAACAGTTTCTCAATATAAAGGTCCTTCCAATTGATGTAACATGATATTGAAGAACATCGAGAAATAGTAGCCAACGACGAGTGAAACTGGCACATTAGGACGAACATGCTATCGGGTTGGGTCTTCCAGTACACTACCTCAAACAGTTAACATAGAAGTATTTCGATGCTGAGAAATAGTAGCGCACAAAGTGTGCAGTCATGAAAGCGCACTGCGCCAGCCTCCCTCACGTTAGGCCTTCGTACGCACAACCTCTACCAGCTGGCAGGAAAGTATGTACGTATAGCCATATTGAGTAATAGGAGCTAACAAAGTGTAAAATTAAAGAAACAGATACATTAGAACTGATTATGTGGGCAAGTCTTCCAATACGCAACCTAAAACAGTTGATACAGAAGCATAGCGACATAGAAACCGAGTAGCTAATGAGACAAAGATATTAACATATTGGGATAGATTATCATCGAAAACGAGTAGCTAATAAAGTGAAGAGACAAAGAAACACAGACTATGTGTTTGTATTCTAGTGCACAACCTTACACAGTAGGTAAAGAAGCATATCGACATTGTAAAAAAAAGTTTGTAGCTATCAAAGTGTAAAGTCAAAGCATATATGGCACTGACATATTGAGACATACTATGTGGTTGTGTACTAGTGCGCAACCTCGCATAGTTGAAGACACGCAGAGCAAACATCAGAAAACAAAGAACAATGAGATACTAAAATACTTCAAGAATTCGGAAGTATTACCCGAGACCAAGATACAACGAAGCTCTGGAGTGAGACAATACTTTGGTTAGCAACGAAAAACAAACCAAGAAGAAATGTCATAATGAAACACAGGGATTCCAGAGGGTTATTGTAGCACTGTACAACGTGATACATTTAAAGTACACAGATATTTTATTTATTTGTCACCGTATCCACTTTACTGTACAGATCAGAGACCTGTCCAAGAAAGCAAATCTGAAAATTGTGCTTGCAAAACCCGTTACGGGAACTACGGCAACAACAAATCCGCCAATTTAAAATACCACGCCACGCCAACATTAAATTTCAGCTTAAATATAAAAATACAGAAGCTTTTGCGGTACCTTGGTGCTTAGCTACCTGTTCACAAAGTCTGACATTAGCGTGGTCATGTGAACAAACGTGACGTCATGGAAACCTGCGATGACGTCAGCAGGGCAGGGTACGTAACTGTGACGTCATGGAAGAGATAACGCGGCCGTGCTTACTTTCTGAGCCGGGCCACTCACAGCAGACGTAGGTGGGAGTGATACTTCAGTGATCTTATACTTAATATTGCAGTGACATTGTGCAGATATTACAGTGATAGTGCACGGATATTACAGTGACATTAGAATGATATTATGCAGATATTACAGTCATATTGCATAGATATCACTGTGATATTCAGGTGGTATTGCGCTGATATTACATTGATATTACAACGATATTGCACAGATATTACAGTAATATTGCACAGATATTACAGTGATATTGCACAGATATTACAGTAGTAATACTGCTGAAAGAATTTACATTCGGTACGTTGTCTGCGTCGTCAGGTTCTGAAACCAATTGGAATGGTTTTCGTCTTCACTAATATTCGCAGGAGTAGCTCTTGCCCTGAAGTATGCCCCATATTGAGTTATAAAATTTACAAAATTACACACAATTTTAGCGAATTTACCTTTAATTCGTTTCTAGTGCACACGGCCCGTCAAAAAAATGACAGGATTAGATATAGGACCAACTGAGCTTCAACATGACTTCCTCATGATCTCATGATTTCCCATGCTATTTTATGGCTTTCCAATACTTTCCCAAGTCTCAACCGCTGATATTGTATACAACCTAATCTAACCTACCAATGCACGTGATATTCTATTTAACCTAATCTAACCTACCAATACACGTAATATTCATTCCGACTCCCAATCTGCTGGGTTGAGGCACCGAAAATTGTGGAGTTGATGAAGCTTGTATCACAGATACGCTCATCTCACACTGCAGGCTGGTGGGTGTGACGCACGGACGGACGCAGCTCTTATTATAGTAGGGATTACTTAAGTGCCTACTACCTTGAACTCTACTACAGCACCAATGAATACCTCCAAAGATCACCCAAAAAAGTGTAGGCACTCAAAAGCTAAAGCAAGGATGTTAAAGTTTGCTCAACGTAGTTCTGGTTGAAATGTTTGCGCACACACATATACACCAGGTATTATTTACCTGTACACACGTATACACCAGGTAAATTGGTGAATTACATACACACTTATACACCAGGTATTATTTACCGGTACACGTACATACATACATCCATCAAGTAAACCGGTATTTTACGTAAACATATATACATTAGGTATTATTTACCAGCACACGTATATACGCCAGGTGAATTGGTATGTGACGTACACACACATACACCGGGAGCATTCTTGTTGAAACCTTAGCAGTCTTGAGGCAAAAATTCTTACCGGAATCCTGCATCTGGACCATCAAGAAGCAGCTGCTTTCCGCATGTAGCACAAAAATCTACAGCCAAAACGGAAATCAATGTGAACTGAAAAATAGGAAATCGAAGAATATTTCCATTTTGAAAATTTTCAGTTTTTCAGAACACTAGGCGATCGTTATCGAACACATTGATAAAGGAACCGGCAGGTCACAGGAAATGGGTGCCCTGTGAAAGGCAAGTCGCACCAAACATTTTTTGTGTCACCGTACAACCTGAAGATGCTGAATCCTGACCCCCTGGTCAGAGGTTCCCAACATTTTTGGCGCCTTGCTCCTAAAGAAACTTCAGTCGAACCACGTACCCTCGGAAATAAAAATGCCAACCTATAACCAATTGTCCTGTTATTCACGAGGATGTTTCTCGCACCCCCTGGAATATCGTCTCGCAACCCCAGGGGGTACAAGCACCCCAAGCTAAAAAGCTGGAAGGACAAATTGAGCAAAAATGCTCTTTCCCAATGGCGAAATATTCTTCATGACTTATGTCACAATAAACACAAACATTTTCTACTATTCTAATTACGTTCACAGTAACATTGAAATGTTATTGCAAATGGACGCTTCATGAACGACGCTAGGAAATAAGCCATGTTCTTTAAACATTCCCGAAGCTGCATTAACAAAATAATTGCTTGTAAATTAAAATATTTCAATAGCGCTGTAAACGATACTTCCAAAGTTGCATGGAGTAAATCACCATTTGTAAATTACTATTACTTCGAAGTGTTATTAACGTATCGGGCTGAAATTTGCGCATCATGCTGAAATTGATGTATATTTCTGATGTTAACGTATCTTGCTGAAGTTTATATATCATATTGAAGTTGACATATTTTGCTGAAAGAGACGCATCTTTCTGAGGTTAACATATCATGCTGAAGTTGTCATTTAAAACCAGTAGAGATATTTAAAAAAGCAGTGATGGCTTTTCCATCGTTTTTATGAGAAATAAACTCTTTCTTTTTGTTTTTTCTTTCCACGTCGTGGGATGATTGTCAGTCCGGACCCAGAATTAATGGCTGCTGCCAGCACCTGTGCGGCCTGTGTTGCGTCACGGGGGGATTGGCTGGTTGAAATTGATTGAAGGTTGAAATTGATTGGCTGGTTGAAATTGATTGAAGGTTGAAATTGATTGGCTGGTTGAAATTGATTGCAGGTTGAAATTGATTGGCTGGTAGAAATTGATGGGCTGGTGGAAATTGATTGGCTGATTGAAATTGATTGGCTGGTAGACATTGATTAGCTGGTGGAAATTGATTGGCTTGGGAAATTGATTGGCTGGTGGAAATTGATTGGCTGGTGGAAATTGATTGGCTGGTGGAAATTGATTGGCTTGGGAAATTGATTGGCTGGTGGAAATTGATTGGCTGGTGGAAATTGATTGGCTGGTGGAAATTGATTGGCAGGCTGAAACTTATGATTTATGTCGGTATTAATCCTTGGGGACGAAGAAGCTTCTATTTTGAAAGTGAGTCTACTCCTGTCTTGCTTTGGGCATGCATAAATGAAAGAAAAAAGTTTCTAGAAACGTTATCTTGTTTCTCGGCTAATACGGCGCTCCAAAATGAAGCTAACTTTGTTATGAATAAACGCAGGGACGAGGATGCGATTCACCAGCACCAATAGCGACTCGCAAAATATACGAGAGGTACATTTTGTAAGATGTGATATGTGCAGCAAATCGAACCCGAAATTAAATTGCAGCATCAAATATTCATTATTTATTGGTGCTACACATGCGCAAACCTTTTTTTTTCATTATATTAATTGCAAAATATAGCTTGCGAGCATTTCGTTGGGTTCAGGATCAATTTTTCCCATCTTGTATCCGTTATTGTATTCTGCAGAATGTACGAGACGTACATTCTAATACTCAGAATAAGATATCGTCTACTACTGAGACAGTATTAGACACCGTCTAATACTGAGACAGTGTTAGACACCGTCCAACACTGAGACAGTGTTAGACACCGTCCAACACTGAGACAGTGTTAGACACCGTCTAATACCGAGACAGTATTAGACACCGCCCAATACTGAGGACGTAGCCGGCAGCACGAGGCATGTATCAACGTCGCCTCGTAGCTTAAATACGAACCGAGAGAAATTCAAAGAGAAACTTCGCTCAGAATAGGACCGCCATCAAAGGGACTCGGTGTATCTGGAATGGCTTCATTTCTCAGCAGTGATGACGAAGCAAAGTTTGTGAAGGTCACGCGAGATGCCCAGTTCACGGGCGTGATCGAGGTAGCAGCCGACCAATTTTGCTCTATTTTTTGGTGTCAAGTACATAAAAGTGTGAGACTAGATCTAAATATATGAATTGGAATATTTCAGAAAAGATGAATTTTAGCGATTATTCGGAATATGAACTTATTTTTGAAGGTATTTGTGTAGTAATTATATTGTATAATAATTTGAATTTGGTATTGTGCACATAATTGGGTAATTTATTGTAAGGTATTATGTAATCCTTTTTTAAGTATTGTAATAGCTTGAACGCGTTAAAACGGCGAAGCTCAGAGCGGGTGAAAATGATGAATTCAATCTAGACGAGAGTGTCCAAAAATTTATTCAAAATATAAAGATGCGGAAAACTCATGTGAGGAAAAAAGTAATTCAGACATCGTACAACTAGAAAATTAAATGACACCCGAGTTAGAATGTTAAATCCATCAAATTAGGCCGTCGAGTTTGAACAAGTGCATTAAAATTTTGTTGCAGAAGAAAGAGGTGAAAACTTTTTACTGGAGTCTTGACACGGGAGATAAATCTCTGTTAGTGGCAGGAGGCAGGAAGGCAGAAAAGCAGGAAGGTAGGAAGGTTGAAAGACAAGAAGGCAGAGCGAAGGAAAGGCAGGGAGGAAGGAAGACGGGAAGGCAGGAAGGTAGGAAGACAGAAAGGTAGGAAGACAGAAAGGTAGGAAGACAGAAAGAAACGAAAGTAAGAAGGAAGCAAGACAGGAAGGCAGGATGTAACAAAGGCAGGAAGGTTAAAGAGCAGGAAAGCAAGAGTGTAGGAAGAGAGAGACAAAGAAGCCGCTAAGAAGACTCATCCGTGCCAGGCTTGGGGCGAGTGCAACACCCAATGTTTTAATTTATGGCACCAGAATTTGATGTGTGGCGGCACCGGCGGCCGGTCTCAGACTTGTAGCTTCTGTCACTGTCTGAGGCTGAGCAGAATTACAGGGAGCCAATTGGGCAGATGGACGAATGGCGAATGATGGGTTGAGCAGATGGGGGAATGATGATTTGTGCCGATGGATGAATGAAGAATGATGGTTTGTACAGATGGGCGAATGATGATATGTGCAGATGGACGAATGTCGAATGATGGTTTGTGGAGATGGACGACTGCTGACTCTGGCAATGATAAGTGATATTGCGCTCAGGATGTAGATACAGCCGCTCAGCTATATATCGTCGTCGTAGAGGTAGATCTAATAGCGTGAGTTCCCTTAAGTCGATCCAGCTGCTGAAGTTTTCCTAAAAGATAGCGCTACGTACTGTAACACGTAGCGTAACCAAGTCCATTTATAAGAGTTTACGATACCTTGAGTACCGCTACAATATGGAAGTATTGAATTGTCTACAATTGACATGGGTATTACGATCTCCATGTGTTTCAAACAATAAGGGATCACTACGTAGAAACATTTAAAAAACCAGTGACGGTTTTTCTACCGTTTTTATTGGGAATGAGCTCTTTTCCTTCTTTTCTTTCTATCTACGGCATGGAATGTTGTTAGTTCGGACCCAGAATTAATGGCTGCTGCCAGCACCTGTGCCGCCTGTATTCCGTCGCGGGGAGGTTTGGCTGGTTGAAATTGATTGGCTGTTTAAAATTGATTGGCTGTTTGAAATTGATTGGCTGGTTAAAATTGATTGGCTGGTTGAAATTGATTGGCTGGTTGAAATTGATTGGCTGTTTGAAATTGATTGGGTGGTTGAAATTGATTGGCTGGTTAAAATTGATTGGTAAGATGAAATTAATTGACTGGTTGAAATTGATTGCCTGACTGAAATTGATTAGCTGGTCGAAACTCATGAATTGTGTCTGTATTGATACTTGGAGATGATCAAAGCTTCTACTTTGAAAATGAGTCTACTTTTGTCCCATTTAGGCCATACATAAACGGAAAAAATAGTTTCAATAAAAGTTACAAAAAGTTTCTATTTGTTCTGCAAAAAGTTTCTATTTCAGATAAAGAAACATTCCACATTTTGCATCTAAAATACGTTCAAAAGCCATCATTAAGACGCAGATTAAATTGAGGAAAGATAAGTCAGAGCAAGAAAAAAAAGCGATAAGCCTGCAGAAGAAATTTTGGACGGTATCCAGCATGGGATATAAAGCTCACAGAATGGATCTGTGCCATTTCCGGCACCGCGTTATTCCATACTCCTCTAAACACCACATGCCATTTTCTGTGCCACTCAAAGCGTAAGGACATGTGGTGGTGTGGTCATAACAAAGTATAATTCAGACGCTTTTTCGGTTGTTCTAACCCAGTGGTTCTTAACCCGGGCTTGATAGAACCCCAGGGGTTCGTTGAGTCGATTCCCTGGGTTCGACTCACAGTTTGGTACAGTTTGCGCACTAATACAGTATATAGATATATTCATATGCTTTGAATTTGAAGGAAAAAGCCCATTTTATTTTCGAACTACGAAGAGTTCGATGAATGCATGTATGGAACTGCGGTAACAAAACCTAGGTTGAGGACATGTGGTACGATGGCAGCACTAATGTTTTACTTTCCTGCAATACCAAACACCGTGAAGCGCCTACTGATGAGCGATACTGTACGTTGTTATCTTGATCTCTATAGAGAAGTGATCAATACGTGTAAATGAGATATTCTTTAGGAGTGTAAACACAACTCATTTACAGTTGAGAAGTGGGATTCTTAATATGAGTGGATGTTTTTAATCGAAAATGTTAAAGTCTTTAGGAAAGACTTATAGAGAAATGATCAATACGTGTAAATGAGATATTCTTTAGGAATGTAAGCACAACTCATTTACAGTTGAGAAGTGGGATGGCTTATGAACGATATTTATGAACAAATATATTAAAATTTTTAAGAAAGGTTTCGAGGAAAAATTGTTATAACATGCAGATGTTATGAAAATAACTAACTTGATAACTAACAAAATTTATATTAGTTAGTTGATGCCCCCCTCAACGACAACAATGGCAATCTCAAAATCACGAAGACGAAGGACCTATAATTATATATTGTATAAGACAAAGAATTTAAACTCAGAATATATTTTCACAAAGAATACACTGCTCATAGAGGCCGCAAGTTTTGAAGGAAGCGGAAGAAAAGATAAAAGAGAGAAAAGTAAAAGTGAGAACTGAAAGATACAAAGTAGGTACGAAAGATAGAAGTCCCGAAAGCCTGAGGTAACCTTACACAATTTCCCCTCTGGTCCCCAATCCCCATATCATAGGATAGACAAACCTTGCAGGGTCTATTTCACGCCTACATGCGGAGAGCATCGAAGTCCGGATTTTGCCAGGTCGTGCGACTTCGCATCTCCCTAACTCTACGACCTGATTTGGTTTACAATGTCTATCAAACACGAGTAGCAGCAATTCTTTATTGTTACTACTTACAGGTCATAAACATTGGTCTGGAAAGAATACATAAAGTTACACAAGCGAATATGCAATAAATGAATAATGAACAAACAAGAGAAATAAAATAAAAATACCTACTGCGCAGCGACACAGACGCCCCGACCGAAGTGCAACACATGCAACATCGGCGGAGGCAACCGAGCCCTGCGCTAGCCATCGCCAAGTGACAAGGACAGGCCAAGAGGCAACGAAGTTCCAACTAATTCAAACATAAAGGGTCGCGCTGCTTTGTCGATGACAGAACTGCGGTAACATTAACCTAAATAAGCTAAATTAATTACCTATCCAATGCTTCCTAGGGGCTGTTCTTAACTGGACGACTCAATCATTATTTTGTAATACTGCTCGTTTTATTCTGATCTCGTATCCTGCATACAATTTTGCAGCTCTTTCTAATCCGTTGTGAGATCACAAGGCACCCACTCTAGACTTTAGGTATATTTTCTTTGATTTCGAGTTAGCCCCAGTGGTTATTGAGAGATGAAACAAGAATTAACTACTAAAACTACTCTGAGAAAATAACCCTTGATGCAGTTAAATAACTTTTATACCCATAGAGCGTCTTCCCAGGTAAAACAAGAAACATCCAAAAAACTGTTCCATTACGAGGGCAAAGAAGAGGATTAATTAAAAACGAAATACGTAAAAACGCAAATAAATTTGACTCCACAAAACGATTTCTGGGTTAAAAGTTAGATGAACGACCAGTCTCAAGGACCACAGATGGTTAACACTTTTCATGTGTTCTCAAAGTCAATATTTTTTTAAACTTTTTAACCATTCCAGGACTGAGCATCAAACCTCAAGTCGCGTCAAACCTCGACGCATTTACCCTTGGCATCAAACCTCAACAAAAATAATAAGCATCAATCCTCAACTCGCATCAAACCTCAGAGCATTTAACCTTGGGCATAAAACCTGAACAAAATGATTAGCATCAAACCTCAGCGAAAATAATGGCATCAAACCTCAACAAAAATAATGAGCATCATACATCAACGAAAATAATGAGCATCAAACCTCAACAAAAATAATGGCATCAAACCTAGACAAAAATAATGAGCATCAAAACAACGAAAATAATGAGCACCATACCTCAACAAAAACAATGAGCATCAAACCTCACCGAAAATAATGAGCATCAAACCTCAACAAAAACAATGAGCACCATACCTCAACAAAAACAATGAGCATCAAACCTCAGCGAAAATAATGAGCATCAAACCTCAACAAAAACAATGAGCACCATACCTCAACAAAAACAATGAGCATCAAACCTCAGCGAAAACAATGAGCATCAAAACTCAACGAAAATAATGAGCATCAAACCTCAACAAAAACAATGAGCACCATACCTCAACAAAAACAATGAGCATCAAACCTCAACAAAAACAATGAGCACCATACCTCAACAAAAACAATGAGCATCAAACCTCAGCGAAAATAATGAGCATCAAACCTCAACGAAAACAATGAGCACCATACCTCAACAAAAACAATGAGCATCAAACCTCAGCGAAAATAATGAGCATCAAACCTCAACAAAAACAATGAGCATCAAACCTCAGCGAAAACAATGAGCACCATACCTCAACAAAAACAATGAGCATCAAACCTCAACGAAAATAATGAGCATCAAACCTCAACAAAAACAATGAGCACCATACCTCAACAAAAACAATGAGCATCAAACCTCAGCGAAAACAATGAGCATCAAAACTCAACGAAAATAATGAGCATCAAACCTCAACAAAAACAATGAGCACCATACCTCAACAAAAACAATGAGCATCAAACCTCAACAAAAACAATGAGCACCATACCTCAACAAAAACAATGAGCATCAAACCTCAGCGAAAATAATGAGCATCAAACCTCAACGAAAACAATGAGCACCATACCTCAACAAAAACAATGAGCATCAAACCTCAGCGAAAATAATGAGCATCAAACCTCAACAAAAACAATGAGCATCAAACCTCAGCGAAAACAATGAGCAGCATACCTCAACAAAAACAATGAGCATCAAACCTCAACGAAAATAATGAGCATCAAACCTCAACAAAAACAATGAGCACCATACCTCAACAAAAACAATGAGCATCAAACCTCAGCGAAAACAATGAGCATCAAAACTCAACGAAAATAATGAGCATCAAACCTCAACAAAAACAATGAGCACCATACCTCAACAAAAACAATGAGCATCAAACCTCAGCGAAAACAATGAGCATCAAACCTCAACAAAAACAATGAGCATCAAACCTCAACAAAAACAATGAGCACCATACCTCAACAAAAACAATGAGCATCAAAACTCACCGAAAATAATGAGCATTAAACCTCAACAAAAACAATGAGCACCATACCTCAACAAAAACAATGAGCATCAAACCTCAACGAAAATAATGAGCATCAAACCTCAACAAAAACAATGAGCACCATACCTCAACAAAAACAATGAGCATCAAACCTCAGCGAAAACAATGAGCATCAAACCTCAACAAAAACAATGAGCATCAAACCTCAACAAAAACAATGAGCATCAAAACTCACCGAAAATAATGAGCATCAAACCTCAACGAAAATAATGAGCATCAAACCTCAGCGAAAATAATGAGCATCAAACCTCAGCGAAAATAATGAGCATCAAACCTCAATAAAAACAATGAGCACCATACCTCAACAAAAACAATGAGCATCAAACCTCAGCGAAAATAATGAGCATCAAACCTCAGCGAAAATAATGAGCATCAAACCTCAACGAAAATAATGAGCATCAAACCTCAGCGAAAATAATGAGCATCAAACCTCAACGAAAATAATGAGCATCAAAACTCACCGAAAATAATGAGCATCAAACCTCAACGAAAATAATGAGCATCAAACCTCAGCGAAAATAATGAGCATCAAACCTCAGCGAAAATAATGAGCATCAAACCTCAACGAAAATAATGAGCATCAAACCTCAGCGAAAATAATGAGCATCAAACCTCAACGAAAATAATGAGCATCAAACCTCAACGAAAATAATGAGCATCAAACCTCAGCGAAAATAATGAGCATCAAACCTCAGCGAAAATAATGAGCATCAAACCTCAACGAAAATAATGAGCATCAAACCTCAGCGAAAATAATGAGCATCAAACCTCAACGAAAATAATGAGCATCAAACCTCAACGAAAATAATGAGCATCAAACCTCAGCGAAAATAATGAGCATCAAACCTCAGCGAAAATCATGAGCACCATACCAGAGAAATACATTTTCGATTACACACTTTCAGATTAAATTTAGCTGCATGAAACGCTTCACAATTCAGATAATAAGCAGGTGCTGACCAGCCCCCTGTCGGAAAGCAAATTACTTTCCTACGAAATAATGATGTTTCTATACAAATCCTTGCCCCTCGATTACACCTAAGAAAATGATGTTCTGATAGTGAAATTCAGTTAATATCGTATTAGAATCGTTGTAAATTTACTGCAGGAACATAAGGTATAGTAAATAGACAATAGTAATTGACGTGATTTTATAATTACATTTAGGTTTAATATTTGAAAATAGTTTATTATTTATACTTCATACCTCTTCAGAATTCCTACAACATATGATGGCCTGAGGCCGAAACGTGTAAAATTAGGTTCTATGGGAATATATACCTTAATGACTAAAGAAGCTTATCTTGCTCTTTCCCTTTTATTACGGTTGCCCCGGCTCCCTGATGACTGTTATGGTTTCAAATGGCAAATGATCAAAATTTTGTTAAAAATCAGAACAAACATAATTCTGCGGCACTCTCGTGGGCGATCTCATTTCTGGAGTTAGACCACACCAGCCCTGTCTAACTTTTTCGCCGCCTCCCTGCATGTTTTTCGCCGCTTTAGCGATTTATGCGAATAAATCGCTTAGGCAGCAAAAAACATGCAAGCAGGCGGCGAACAAGTTAGGCGGCACCAAGTTAACAGCCTTTTCGTCCGGTTTCTCGTTTTGCCGCCCATAAAATAAGTGTCCGAGGTTTCCCTGGCTCGCGTTAATTAAGTTAGACAGCTTATTCTCTGGCTACAAATGTTCCATTCGCACGACACCTAGTAGACTTGCATAAAAAGTCCAATGTGGCTGCCCTGATTCGTGACGGCAGCTTGTAAAGAAGGCGCTATATGAACGAACTTGCTCCCGTGACGATCACCAAAGCTGACAGTTACGACGGGACATAAACGGGCTCTAAAAGAACACCAACGGCATGAAAAATACTGTTAACTATAGCTACGACTGCGTATTGTAGCATTAGAACAACTGATGCACCAGATTGACCCGGATAGAGCGCTTTTTTTAAACACAAGTTAAAAGAAGAGCAAGTCGATAAGCCTTGCTTGAGTTTCGTAATTAGACACGCTTAGAGAATGCATTTCAGCAAAGGAGTTTAAAAAAAACGATATTCCATTGGCTACAAGAGCCAAGTTATGTGAAGTTTATATGAGACAGTGTTTCAAAATTTCGAGTAACACCAACTTGCTTAACTATTCCTCAAAGGCATTTTTGAAAAGAAAATATTCTACAGGCTGCCAACGTCAAATTATACACAAGTTCATATGATGACACAGAGCTCCACAATCTTGGGAAACCTCCACTTGCCTAATTATTCCTCGAAGGAATTTTTGTGAAGACAATATCAGAGTGGCTTCCAACGTCAAGATATATACGAGTTCAAATGAGGACACTGTATCAAATCTCGAGGAACATCAACTTGCCTAACTAATCCTCAAAGGAACCAACCAACTTGGCGTTGGTTGCCTGTAGAATATCGTGTTCTCAAAAATTTAAAAAGACGATATTAGACTGGCTACCAACGTCATGTTATTTACGAGTTCATATGCGGAAACAGTACTTCGCAATCTCAGGAAAACATCAGCGTGTCTAATTACGATGTTATTGTTACGTTCTGCCCTGGAAGAGATGGCTTTTATAAGTTCGTGTAGAAGATGAGAGCCTTTAGAGCGAGTCAAGAGAGAGACCGAGGTCACTCGTCAGATGTAAACATTGGACGCCCAGGTTGCGCAAAACTCTGAAATTCTTACAAGATTTGTTCATCTTTCAATGTGTTGCAATGGTAACGCTGTGGCCACATTGCTAATATTGTTGTCTGTTAGATATCAAGTGCACTAGTGTACACGGCTCGTCAAAAATGACATCATTAAGTTTTTTCCCTAAACGAATCTTCCAGATGTGGATGACAAACAAATATGTCCATTCCAATAGTACCCTCCATTAAAATATTCTTGTACTTGTGCACTGGTGAAATCGTATCACAGATACGGTCATTGAGCGTCCTTGTGAGCGTTACAGACACACGCACCAACCCACCAATCAAGCAAAAACTGTTTATTATTATACATTGGATTCTTGCTGCTTACTTGCAATAACTGACGTGCTCGTGGCAAATAAATCTTTCAAATATTTCATTCAAGCATTTTGCTCAACTTGCTTTCCATTGATGAAAGCAATAATGTATGAAAGGTAAATATGATGTATGCATCCTGGTCACCGTGGCCGAGGGGTTAGAACGCGTCTTTCCCGGGAAGGCGTCGGCAGTTCGAATCCCAGATATGTCACCCGGTGATTCTTCCCGTTGGGAAAAGGGAGAACTCAACCACAATTCCCCACACTACCCAGGTGTCGGAAATGGGTTCCGGCTTGACCGGGGGTAACCGTCTGTGCGTCCTGGTGTTAGTTATAAGGCATTTGGAAAACCAACGCGCAAGATGACGTGTATCAGACTTGATTGGAATAAAACATCCTGCAAGCCGCACAAACACGGAGGCTGCAGCAACACACTGGCGTGAGAGATTGAAATTCCAGCCAAGTTAAGCCATTGTTTGGAAAGCTATGGATCGCTCTGCACTGGTGTCTCTCCTGATATTCTGAATGACGCACAGTGGCGCAAATGTTCGCCTGTCAGAGGGTCCGTTGTTCATGTTTGAACAAATTCATTGAACAATCGTAGTATGCTTTCGATGTTGCTGAACAATTGTGAATACCTTCATTGTCGCTGAACAAGTATTGTGAGATACCTTCATTGTTTTATTTGGGAAATCGTTTCGCAAGACAAAGGTAATGTCATTGATAATATGAAAGATTGGCTGAGTGGCTCCATGAAATTTCGAAAGCACTTTCGAAATACGATGTGCACAAATAGAGGAAGTTTTTTCAGCATTGAAGGCAATCAGACACGGCTAAATAAAGAGAAGACATTTGGTGCTGGACATGAAAACGGTTTTCATGTAGTCGTAGCGGTACAGCTGACAGCGAAATTTTAAGTCAAATTGGCTACACTAAGTGCCGATTTTGCCTGGCAAAAATCCTCGAGTTCGAGCCGTTTTCAAACAAAACTTCATGTTTGAACGGAAAGGTTGTTACAAGAAAAATTTGCACGTAGAAAAGCTTCCTCGACTAACTCAATTAACAGCGGCAAATTAAACAAAAATTCAAAATCCCCTTCCAATAATACTAAATTTCAACTTTAAAATGAACCAAAAATGAATTTAAAAGTGCCATCATCTGGCTTGGCTCAATCATACAAAAAACGCTTTTTGTGACCGTCTGCAATAAAAAAATTTCTTCAGCGACCACCGATGGTTCACCGAGCAGTCAGCGTGTGAAGATAAACGTACATTCGGTACGCGTCTATAGCAAATAATATTGCAATGACTCTAACTAATATAATAACAGTAAATAATACTTCTGAAGCAAATAATATTACAATGGATCTAAATAAAACTAGAACAGCAAATAATACTTCTAAGGCAAATAATATTATTTTCTCAGGCAATATGCACACAAAAAATAAAAACTGGCTATTTCTTCTACATACATACATCCGTAGGACAAAAACGGTTGTTACTATATGTAGCGTCAAGTCTACCGCCAAATATCGCCTACCCAGGTGCAATTTGAGATGTGCAAATTACTCTAAGTGTATCGCTAAATTAAATGAATGGAAATAAGTAATATCCATTAGTAACCTAACCTAAGCTAACCTCACACTATATTACTAGCTAGAGGTATGTTTCATGCTATATTGTGGTAGACGTCACGCTATAGTACTAGCTAGAGGCCGATCTCATGCTATAGTGGGGTAGACGTCACGCTATAGTACTAGCTAGAGGTAGATCTCATGGTATAGGGTGGTAGACCTCACGCTAGAGTACTAGCTAGAGGCAGATCTCAAGGTATAGGGTGGTAGACCTCACGCTAGAGTACTAGCTAGAGGCAGATCTCATGCTATAGTGTTGTAGACATCACGCTATAGTACTAGTTAGAGGTAGACCTCATGCTATAGTATGGTAGACCTCACCCTATAATAACACCCAAACACGTTCGGTACGCTCGCTCAAATTGCATGACAGTCCAGTGGTGCGGACAGCAAGGAGGCATGCGAGCACAGCCAGTATGAGCAAGGCGGAGGCCAGGCAGTTGTCAATAGAACACGCTGTAAAGTGGCCTGGAGTTCGTGTGGCTGAATTATTGATGTCCAGTTGGCGTGTCTCGCACGACCTGTTTCATGCGCGCTGTGGTGTGGGCACTGAAATAGTAGCGACCGCTACACTTCTTGTGGCATGATTTTTGGCAAATTGTATTACACTTCTTGTGACATGACATTTGGTATAATTGTTCTGCATTAAAACCAGTGGCTTAAAGCTCGTGCTTCGACGGGTGTGGTGTGGGCACTGAAATAGCAGCGACAGCCACGCTTCCTGTGGCAAGATTGCGAGCAGAATTGTTCAGTAAACTCGCGGTTTCTTACTTGCGCCAGCAAAAGAGATGGCGATAAGCTGCTGGTAGTGAGTGAATGTTTGTGTAGCTGCTGTTGCAAAGAAAAATGTTTGTGTTGCTGCTGTTGCAAATAAAAATATTTATGTTACTGCTGTTGCAAAGAAAAATGTTTGTGTAGCCGCTGTTGCAAAGAAAAATGTTTGCGTTGCTGCTGTTGCAAATAAAAATATTTATGTTACTGCTGTTGCAAAGAAAAATGTTTGTGTAGCCGCTGTTGCAAAGAAAAATGTTTGTGTTGCTGCTGTTGCAAAGAAAAATATTTGTGTAGCTGCTGTTGGAAAGAAAATAGCACTAACAGCATTCACTTCGTAGAACCAACGATAAAACGACAATATAAATTGCACTTCTATAGCATCTGCAACAGTACAAGCAGGCGATGTTAGATTTGTGTTTTACAAAAAATTTCAGCCCACGTTGAATTCATATCATACCTGCAGAAACAAAAGAATACGATCAGTGCTGCCCGGGCCGAATGAATATCACTCGGAATAAAGACGCAATAGCAACATCACTAAAATAGGCCTCCTCTTCAGTAACTACATCCGTCCGCTCCAGCATCAGTCAAAACTCACGGTCATTTCATGGAAAAGTCAGACAGTAAACTGCCTTGGCAGTTTACAGCGTCACTTCCAAGAATATGAGTCAAGTTACGATCCAAAGAAAATGAAGAAGCATCTCCTCGAACGTTTTTATGAGGCAAAATTGAGCGCCAAACTTCAGGAGAATTTGCTTCCAGGCAGAGAATCTTTGAGCCCGGATACCAATTCCAAGCATTCATTTATCTCGGCGTCGAAAGTCGTGAAGGCGTCCAAGTCCACGGGAACTTGCCGCATCAAATGAACTTAACATGAGAAGGCAGGCAACAGCGGAGATGGATAGAACTTTCTTCTTTACAGAGCCTAAAAAAGCTCGTGCGTTAGAGTTCATGTTGTCAAGCGTGTGGGGTTTCAAAGAGCCTTTGCAGAAACTTATTTTCTTGGTTGGACAAGACCCGCTTATTGCTCGATAACGATGTACGGTAAAGTTGAACATTCAATCTCACCCACCATTTAATAGAAACATTGAATGAAAAAGTGAAAAAATATCGTGAGGGTACACCCTTCCGATTTGTACAAAAAAATTCGCATAACAGAAATGTTAAAAATTCTCCGATTTCTCAATAGAAATGACTTTAGAATTGAAAAAACGCGGTTAAGTGGAGTTACAAGACACTGAAAGTTCGAACTTTATTTAGAAATGTTAAAAATGAATGATTGTGTTAAAAAACTGGCAAGTTGATTAGCCAAGTCGACAAACGAACCATTGCTGGTTGTAATACCTCTACAAGAACATAAATTATTGGGAAATCTCTCCCCTGAGCGCAACACTCAGCTTAAATCCGCGACGAACCCTTGAATTGAGTTCGAAGCTCTATCCCGCTCTCGCTCTTCTGAGGTATCAGGGAATGAGTTTCATAGTATGTGCTTTCCATCGCACAGCATGTTTCCACTATTCAAATTAACTCATTGTCTCTTTAGTTAACCTTCACTGCAACCTGAAATTCCCGGAAACTGATCATTGCCGTGTGTCCACCCTCACGCAAGCGAATGCCGCTGGCTTGGTAATGTTAAAATGAATGTAATGGCGTAGGGTGGGACATCCTCTGTGTTGCGGTAGCGTGCAAGCTGGGAGCCTGGGTAGAAATCTGGGGCCACATTTCCGAGTAATGCACGCCACCGTAGTAGTATAAATAGCCTCTACCTTACAGTGTTCAGCCTCATAGGGTGTCTACTTAGCCTCAAAGAGTGTCTATATGGGCTCACTAAATGTCTATTCACTTTCACGGAGTGTATACTTGTGTCACAGAATGTCTATTTAGCCTCACAGAAAGTTTATTCCCCTTCACTGAGTATCTATCTGGTCTCACAGAGTGTCTGTTCACCCTTACAGGGCTATCGGTAGGCACCCACTTTGGTTTCGACGTTTTGGATTTTAAGAATGTTGTTTCAATGATATTTTTAATCTACTGTTAAGTTTTCGTTGTTCCATTAATATCAATTTTACAATGTTAAAAATCCAATATTATATTCAGTTGTTTCGTTTTGTTTTTTTAAAATCTGGTGCAATGAATATTTTGGGTTTCTGCTATGAATTAGTTCTTATTATTTCAAAAATGTATTTCCAATGCTCGGATAGTGTTATTTTAGTTACTTTGATTTTCATTTTTTCCTAAATAAGTTAGTGAAGATATTAAGATGGCAGAACACGTCAAAGCTTACGATATTTTGTCTTAAACAATCACGTTGCAACGATCTGAAATTGCCTCGAAATAGTCTTTATGTAACTTTCAATGGAGAAATTACATTCATGAACTTGATCCTGCGACCTAAAACACCATATTCATAATTAGCTAAAATAAAACTTTAGTCCTGTTACTGTAGTCATCTTAGTACATGCAAAAAATACGTATCCCCACTACCTCAAAATATGCCTTCTTCAGCGGCTTGTGTCTAGCACGGGACCATTTGGTCATTAACCTTTCGCGTGCGCTGCTATGGTGGTTCCCTCTGAGTTATTTGCTTGATTACCTCCTTGTTACCCTCACGCAAGTGCTCACAACCGCATTACTCGTTAATATCTGCAACAAGAAAAAAACAGTCCTCTCTTTGTGTTGAATACACTTCCGTGTAATTAGTCCTTCATCCTTATGGAGAACAACGCCATTTAAGCAGATGCAATTGATTTATAAAATATCTGGCTTTTAAAACAGAAGGCGAGAAAAACAGCCTGTAAGTCATAGTCAAATTTGTCAATTGGATTGGTCCAGTTGGGCTTGACTTCTCAAATCCAATTGGTCACGGAATTTGAGAAGTCATAGTTCAGCCTAGAAATACGTCACTAGCTTCGTACCTTTCAGGGCCTGGAGAGCAGAAAAACTATCAGCAAGGTGGCAAAAAACCATCAGAGCAAGACCTCTGGTTTCAGCTCCTGAATGAGAGAGACACAGGGTGTTCAGGTTAGATTATCGCGCACGAACATCGATGTAGTGCAGCAGTACTAACGAGTCAAATACTATAACTCAGCGAAAAAAAGGTACTGTGTATGTTCCGTTATAACGGAGAGGGTTCTGCTCTTATGAACTTAAAATTGACAGTAACTTCAATAAAAATCAAATAAGCAATGATCATCATGGTCAAAAATTCTTCGCCCTCTAAAAAGATGAGGACAGGAGGAACGTCATAGGAAGTACCTTGGAGTACATATTGTAGAAAAGTTGAGTTGCCATACAATGACGCATCACGAAATAAGTAAGCTGAGAAAAAATCTTGTGACGAGACCGACACACTTTTGTAGGTCAACTTGTAACAAAACCGACACATAAAAGTGTGTCATCATTATATAACATAACCAAGGTATTTTGACACTCTTTTATGAGTCATGTAGCTGCTATGACACACGTAAGTGGGCCAGCCATGACACACTTAGTCTAAATCAGCACTATATCACACAAATGTTTCACATTTTTAAACTAGCCATTGACCACACGTTTTCACTCACAATACTAGAAATTAGGTGAAAAATACCGAATATTTTAATATTCCTGACAAGTATTCTACTCTATTCAAAAATTTCAAGGATAGTTCCTATTTCAAAGAGAAGTTGTTCAACACATGGTAAGTGAATATGGGATTTTACCTTCCCGATCGCTTGAATATAGTTTGACTTAGTTGACGAATGTTTTATTTACCACAAGCGATACAGAGGTAGACTGTTTCTTAAGTCTAATACAGTTGTCACATTTGAGTACAGCTTCTTGTGGACTCGAATGAGTTCACATGTGGTCAAAGGTGATACTTTCAGATGTAGGAAGATGTCTCTGAATAACCATTTGACACACAGAACCTAGTCAAACTTTTTCACCGTAGCATGCATGTTTTTCGCCGCCTAAGCAATTTAATTACTTGGGTGGTGAAAAACATGCATGCAGGCGGCGAAAAATTAAGACTGGGAAGTGTATCAAAGTTTCTCTGAGCGATATACTGTACATACAGGAGAGTGGGTGTGCAGATCACAAGGGTTGCACTAGTAGTCCCCCACTCTACTCGGGAGCCTCAAGAGTTGCCTAATGAGATCGGCGAGCCTAATGAGGCAACTTGTCCTCTAAATGAGTAATTAGTTATGGCTTACTCCAGGCCATCGCCGGCCGAGCTCTTCCTTGATCGCGATTAAGGGAACAGATTCCCAAAACCCGGAGGGGCTTGTGTCCGAAAAAATAACAAGGAAAAATTAAATGTGTGTTGTTGTCAGCAGCAGCTCAGTTCATGGAAGCGTTTATGATGAATTATTTTAGTAATGCAGTTGCTAGAATTATTAGCAAAATTTAAGGTTTTACTTATTAGAATACTTGAATTATCAGATTAAATGAGTAAGTTTTAGTTTCCCGAAGAACAAATTTAAAAAAAAAAAAAGAAAATGGAAGACACCAATTATGACGGAGATAAGGGAATCTATGGCCAAGAGGAAGCCCCACACAATAGCGCCTGCGCACAGAAACAGCGAGTTAGAAAAGAAAGCTATGAAACTAGATAAAAGTTGAACAATGAAGTAATAGCTGCTTAAAAACATTACAGTATTGAAGCTGATGGTCTGTTACGAAACAAAACCCATTCTTATAAATAAAAGAGCAAAGAAAGTCGCTTTTAAATTCAACATTCTTATTATGACAGTCTAATACTAAAAGAAGAACGTTTCGACCTGTAAGGTCATTTTCAACTTAAGTAAAAATTGGTAAAGGGAACAGTGAAATAATTTTAATTAGGATTTGCTAGGAGCAAAAACACGAATATTTATCCAAAACCCATTCTATTTCAACCAAATGAAGGCTTTCCAAGCCTTCACCTCGGGACCTCACATCTTTTTAATGGGAGCGCTTATTCCCAAAAAAACAACAGCAGTGTCCGTCTGAGGGGCGTTACGGTACTTTTTAATAGATTTTCCGCCGTCCCTCTAAGGAAGTACCCAGAAAATTGTGTACCCTTAGAATGGGAATGAAAGCGTTCAGAAATGCCAGATATTTGTTTGATTCCAGACACAACACGATCGCGATTAGTTAAGTGACTAGTGATTAGTTGAGTATTAATTAAGCTAGTGATCTCATAGGAGTGGAGGTGAAAACAAATACAGTGCATCTGCTGTGCATTTTGAGGTGATTGGTACGAATGAGGAAGTGTTATGGATAGTTATGAAAATAGCTGAAATAGGGGATGGGAAATAATGAGGCAATGCTACGAATGATGAATATTTTCAGCATTAGTTCAGCATCTGTTTTATTTTAAGGTTGTTATGAGTGAGGTAGTGTAATGGAGAGCTATAGAAATAGCCAAAATCGGTGTTGGAAAATAGTCAGACAACGCTTCGAATACTGAATATTTTCAGCACTAATTCAAGAAAAATTTGTCCGAAAATTGAAACATAACATTTCACATTCATTTATGTTGCTTGCAAGATTTTCAGCTTTGTTAAATCTAACCTGAATTCCTCAACAATCAAACACCGCATTAGCGACCAAAAAAGTCTAAATTTCACTCCAATGCTTCTACGTCATTAATGATAACTTTCTACGAATAAACGTATCTATTTTCAGGAATCGCATAAAACCCTAGCGTAGGAATCCCAATCTCGAACCCCATTTGATATTCCTTTCCGATGTCCATCTTCCAACGCGCATACATTGTAAAATTATCCTCAATTTCGCGCTGGCCAAAACTGCTGTTTTTTTGCCATGGAATGCTTGCCATGGAATGCTTGCCATGAAAACTGCTGTTTGTCTGTCATGCCATGAAATGCCTGCCACGAAAACTATAATTTGTATGCTATGAAAACTACAGCTTGCCTATTATGTCATGAAATGCCGGCCATTAAAACTGTTGTTTGCCTGCAATATAATGCCTGCCACAAAAACTGCATTTTACCTGCAATGGATTGCTTGCCACAAAAACTGCTGTTTGCCTGTCATGGAATGCCTGCCACAAAAACTGCCATTTGCCTGCCATGGAATGCATGCCCCAAAACTGCCATTTACCTGCCACAAAACTGCCATTTGCCTGCCACAAAACTGCCATTTGCCTGCCCCAAAACTGCCATTTGCCTGCCTCAAAACTGCCATTTGCCTGCCGCAAAACTGCCATTTGCCTGCCCCAAAACTGCCATTTGCTTGCCCCAAACTGCCATTTGCCTGCCACAGAAGGCCACCGCGGGAGCACAGCTCGATGATGCCATGCCGCAGTCCCGCAGCCCGGGGGAGCTGCAGCGACCTGGTCGGGATTATTGATGGTAGCGAGCTTGTTGTGGGAAACTGCGCCAATGCGATGTAAAGCGGTCGTATAGGATCCAATGGGACGAGTTGGGCCGCTTTGTGGTCACGCATGGATCATCTGTAATTCACTATAGACCACCTGTGATCGTACATGGATCATCTGTAATTCACTATAGACCACCTGTGATCAGGCATGGATCATCTATAATTCACTATAGACCCCCTGTGATCAGACATGGATCATCTATAATTCACTATAGACCACCTGTGATCATAAATGGTTGATCTATAATTCACGATAGACTACCTGTGATCAGACATGGATCATCTATAATTCACTATAGACTACCTGTGATCAGACATGGATCATCTATAATTCACTATAGACCACCTGTGATCATAAATGGTTCATCTATAATTCACGATAGACTACCTGTGATCAGACATGGATCATCTATAATTCACTATAGACTACCTGTGATCAGACATGGATCATCTATAATTCACTATAGACCCCCTGTGATCAGACATGGATCATCTATAATTCACTATAGACTACCTGTGATCAGACATGGATCATCTATAATTCACTATAGACCACCTGTGATCATAAATGGTTCATCTATAATTCACTATAGTTCACCTGTGATCGGTGACGTCGAGCTAACGATTTGTGATTGAGCTTAGACCGTTAGTAGCTGATCTTTTAATAAGTACTTTATCTCAATCATGATATGGTAAACCATTTGACGGGGCATAGCTAATGAAAATATTTCTATTCATAACTTACACCCAGTGTGAGCATTCGCTTTTGAGGTTGCCACTTTTTCTAGACATTTAGGAGAAGTCTTATGCAAACTGTTACGTCTACTTTCTAGTAAGAACGCTTTTAACTCCTATAAAGGTTATAACGCCCATAAAGCTTATAACTCAGATATAGGTTATAACTTCGACAAAAATAATAACTCAGATAAAGGTCATAACTGAGATGAGGGTTATAACTCTGATAAAGATCATAACTCAGATATAGGTTATAACTTCGACAAAAATTATAACTCAGATAAAGGTCATAACTGAGATGAGGGTTATAACTCAGATAAAGATCATAACTCAGATATAGGTTATAACTTCGACAAAAATAATAACTCAGATAAAGGTCATAACTGAGATGAGGGTTATAACTCTGATAAAGATCATAACTCAGATATAGGTTATAACTTCGACAAAAATTATAACTCAGATAAAGGTCATAACTGAGATGAGGGTTATAACTCAGATAAAGATCATAACTCAGGTATAGGTTATAATTTCGGCAAAGGTTATAACTCATATAAAGATCATAACTCAGATATAGGTTATAATTTCGGCAAAGGTTATAACTCAGATAAAGATAATAACTCAGATATAGGTTACAACTTCGGCAAAGGTTATAACTCTGATAAAGATCATAACTCAGATATAGGTTATAACTGCGGCAAAGGTTATAACTTCGACAATGATTATAACTCCAACAAAGGTCACAACTCCAATAAAGGTTCGAGTCGCACTTCGAAGCAAGGCACCAGCTGAGCGCCACCAGAGAGCAGCTGCGCGAGGGTGGGCGAGCGTTGCAGCAATAAAAGCGTGTGTTGTAGAGCAGCTCTAAACAAGCAAACCCCCACCGCAGCTGTAAACTGAGCTGCTCTGTACCTGCTGCAGCCGTCATGTGCGCCCGCTCTAATGGCTTCCATTACGGCCGGAAAATAAGACATGACATTTCTCGCCTACCGTGTCTCCTTACCTTGAAAATGTGACGCTGATTAGGCATGAAAACTTTTCTATTCCACAGGGTGCTGAAATTGTGACACTGATTAGGCATGACAAATTTTCGACTCTAAAAGGTACTGAAAATGTAAGGCAGATTAGGCATGAAAAATTCATTTTGAAACCCAACCCGATCACAAAAATTCAGCTGAGGACGAAAACAAAGACTCATGAGAGCACTTAATTCGTGTTTTTTTGCTCTAACATGTGCTCTCCCTTAACATGCGCTCTCCGTGGCACAGCGGTTAAGGGATCGGACTTGTATGCTGGAAGTCGCGGGTTCGTTCCCAGCGCTGGCGCGGAGATTTTCCCTGTTGGGTATAAGGGAAAGCTCAAGCACAATACCCAACTCAACCCAGGTGTCGGAAATGGGTACCGGCTTTACGGGGGAACCGTCATGGTGTCCTATATAGGGTTAGTTATAAGACATTTGAAAAACCAATGCTAAGATCATATGTATCAGGCTTGATTGGAAATAAAGCAACCCAAAGATGCCGATGTTAACGTAACCTTTTGCTAGAGTGATAAAATGGTTTAATAAGTATTTGCTGGATGATCTCATTTATATTAAGCTTATGAAAAGTGATTTTTCTTTCTCGTTTTTCCTTTCTGGTTGATGCTTAGTGAGAAAAGGCTCGTACATTTTTGCCGCGAGAATAGCACTTTTTACGCGGCTTTTGAAGCGTCACGGAGACGCTTGTTAGCGCCAAACAGATGCATAGAGAGACCAGGGAGAGCAAGCTGCCCTTTATAATTCAAAAACTCTCAAATTCATGCAAAACTTTCAAAACTCAAACTTAACATCTAACGCAGAGTGTGAAAGCACACTGCGTTAGATGTTAAGAGCGTAGCAAAGCAACACGACGAGAGCGCGTTCCGAACAAGAGAATGGTTTGAAGCAAGATTTATGGAGCAGATGGGCGCGAACAGCCAAAGAAGGCTCGTTGTTTCGTACATCAGCCTCAGTATGTCTCGGGTGTAAAATTTATAACAAAGGCGGCTTGTGTCTTCCATTTGGACGGATGGCTTTGCAATTGTGGGAGTTTATTACTTTGTGCTGTTTTTATTCACCTCGTGACTCGTGAAAGAGATGAAAATTGACCATTTGAAGAACGCACACAGATTTTCTTTCTGACTGTAATAATGTGTTACGTTAAGTAATTGTGGTGTGTTAAGTACCGAATAAATGAAATGAAATTAAAATTTTCCACAACGTTAAAAGGAAACTTGAAATACAATTAGCTCCATTTTTTATTACCGGCAATATGTGCTGTCCTGAATTAAAGATAAACTGTTCTATACATGAATTTAATAAAAAATCTCAATGAAGATTCCTGTCATTTCAGTGATTTCGAAATTAAGTTCACTTTAGAACTGAAAGTTTTTCGTGAACGGAGAGGTTTTTAACAGAAAATATCATATAGTCATGAATTTGCCGTACTGAAAAACATTTTCCATGGCACAAACTCTCAACTAATATCCTGCTCCCAATGTCTTGTACCCAATATTCTGTACCCAACATATTCCATTACGTCCTACCCCGCAAAGAATGCCGCAACATTCGCATGTCTTACCCTAGCTCCTGATATTTCCTCGTTCTATCATTATCCCTTCTGTGTAATTCTAAATTCAGATAACATGAGCACCATGCTATAAAAGTCCAATGTTTTTGTTGTGTGCAAACTTAGAAGCAATAAAGGTTCGTCATCTATTTACCGAGCTCACCAGCAACATGGACGTGAAGGCGTAAATGTTTTTCGTCATTTAATAATTCAATCTATTCTTCGCACCTTCACTCGGAATTGATTTTTGTCACCAAAGATTTGTCGCTCAAATATACTGTGCCTCGTAAGTGAAAAAAGACGTTTTTAACCGCCCAGTGTTATGAATATACAGGAAAACACAATAAATTGTCTTAATCTAACAGTTCCACGTTATGAAAGAACTGGCATTCAAGGGTTTCTAAAGCGGCCCATAGACGATCAATTTAATTGTCAATATCATTGACTCAATAAATTGATGAAAATTTTTTTGCCCACTAAGTCAATTAATTGACGGGCGTCAATCAAGCCCACAGACGATCAATTAAATTGTCAATATCCACTATTGTCAATTATATTGACAACAAAATTGATCGTCTATGGGCCGCTTAACTCATGTTACCTTAGTCAAACTCAAAATACTTCTTGTGTTGTCCGATAGTAAATGCTGCTGCTGTATTTACCCGCGCATTGTTTCTAACTTTTAATCGCTTTATTTCTCTCTTCATTGTAGCTTGATTCAACTGCTTGATTTGCGTGCAACACGTATGCATCTTGAAATGTGCTCAATTTGTACCTTAAAACTACAGATTGCATGCCATTTAAGCATGTATAGTTTGAACGTCAACTTTATTCATACCTCTCACATATTGCATCCACTCTAACCGTATCGCGGATCAAATCTCATTGCCAAACATTGACACCATTCAAACCCTCCTAGACTGCATCCCATTTGAGCATGTATTGTTCGAGCTTCATCGTTTATTTATACCGCTCACATTTTGCACTCACTAGCCGTATCACGGATACAAACTCATTGCGAAACATTCACACAACCCGAACCCCCCCAACGCGATGTTACCGCAGCCGAGATAGAAAAACAAGCAACACGCCGTGCACTACAGCACGCTGCATCACTGCACACCACCACCACCACCTCCATCACCACACCGCTGCGGCAGGTAACGCCGTGACACAGACCTAGCTGCAGCAGCAGCAGCTGCGGCTCCATGACCCAGGGTCAGATAATTGCAGCAGATTGTTTGGTGCCAGGTAAGGCTATGCTTCAGTTGGCAGTGAGACTCCGTGAAGTGAAGGTGTGCTCTCTCTCCCGTCTCCTTACCTCCCACTCTTATATCACCCATTACCACCTCGAGAGCTGGCACCGTGGCGGCATACCTGCTAAGAAAGATCTTATAAGGAACCTGCTGCCGAAAATGTGTGTTCGTTGTGCTGGGTCAGTGATTGTGATTTATAGTGCCGTGCTGAATGGATGTGAATAGTGCTCGTGGAAGGGTAGCTCATGCAATGAAAGAAGATGTGATACCCTCAAGAAGCTGGTCTTGATGATCGAAAAGTCATCCGTCATGATCAAACAAGAGACTGCTGAAAAAACTTCAAGACAAAAGTGAGTGTTCAGAATTTATTCTTTTCATCTCCCACGCCTAGGCTGTATGAAACAACAACATTTGTGAATGCAAATCCTCACTGGCATGATGCAAGCTTTGGTTTTGCCGACACTGCGGTTTTGGGTCGTTGAAATTCGAAAGCGGCGCGCGCATTCGAGCCCGGAGCGCTTGTTGGTCCGGAGGTGCGGATGCTGAGCGAAGTGATGCTGCTGCTGGCCTCTCTAGGGCCAAGCTTCCAAAGCTTAAACGCATTACCCATTGGTCACATTGAAACGCTCACACTGAATCTAGTGACTAGTGGTTCTTAACCTGGGTTCGATCAAACCCCTGGGTTATGCTTGGCTCGGTTTGTGCACTAATACAGCATATAGTTATATACCTATGCTTTGGGTTTGAAGAGAAAAAGCACATGTTATTTTTTCAACAACGAAGAGTTCGATGAATGCATGTATGACACTTGTGGGGTTCAGTACCTCCAACAAGGTTAAGGACCACTTATCTAGTCGTATTTGAATGCATGCGGCAGCATTTCGTTTGCGTCAATACAACGCTTTTTGTCTAGTTGGTTCAAATTTACATTACTGAATAATCGTTTTTAAACCGCAAATTTGTAACTTGTTCAGGGTGAAGTAGAATTATGAAGGTTTGGATGGTATAAATACTAAGCAATGTGCTGATATCCATGATACGGTTAGAGTAGAGGCGCCAAGCACCTTAAATCACCTGAAAGTGTGTGCATTTTGTCTTTTGCTGCCAGTGTTTTAGTTTTTTGTTGTTAATTTCTTTGCCCATGCAAGACAGCTTCTTACACTCATCACAAGACTGCTCGCCATGACTTGTTGTCTTTTTAATTAAAGGCTTCATCACTGATTTCACAGTCATGAGAGATAGGTTTTGGAAAAATTCTACGTTTTCTGCACACTTATCCACAGATTTCAAGAAATTTGTTGGTCTGTGAGAGAATGACAGATTCATTTCACTCATTGCCAGTGAGGATTTTAATATTGTCGATTTTACAATATTAATTCTCGCTACATCTTTTCCTTCACAGCATGGAGAGAATGATTTAATTGAAATGTTTTTCAATTCTTCTCTTCCATTTACATCAACGCTCATTAAAGCTCAAGGCTGAGCTGATGGATATGCTGAGCCGTGGATTTCAGCCGAGAATTAAAGGGTTTTTAAAGGCTTTGAATATTGTCCTGATTAATGAACAAGCCCCAACAATTCTATAAAACAGATGCTTCATAGTATACCGCACACATAGCAGACAGTTATGCTTTAAAAAAATCTCCATAAATGACTATATTCTGTTTTCTGAATTAAAAAAATTCGTAGCATGCTGAAACATCAGTCCATGCATCTGCGGATTGAGTGTTTTTTATACTTTTTGCAAGTTTGAGCGCGCAAATTGTCCCGATAAGCCTACATGATTTATTTCACATTCATGTAAATTTAAATCAGTAAAACCAAAACGCTGTATTAGCGTTGAAGGAACTCTCACACATGCATCCGAATACCTTTAGATTCACCACCCAGCGCGAGTGTTTGATCACTCGAGGTGTTCACGGAATGCTACCGAATGCATCCGAATACTTTCACGACCCAGAACGAGCGTTACATTCATTCGAATACCTTCATCTAGCGTTTCAGCACGGGAGGTTTTCAGTTCACCACCCAGTTTAAGCGTCCCATCATTCAAGGTATTTACGGAATGCTAACCAATTTATCAAAATACCCACATGGCCCAGTGTAAGCGTTCTATCACTCGTGGTGTTCACGGAATGCTAAAAAATTCATCAAAATACCTATATGGCCCAGTGCAAGCGTTCCATCACATAAGGTGTTCACGGAATGCTAACAAATTCATGCGAATACCTTCATGGAGGGTTTCATCGCAGGAGGTTTTGAGGCGCAATGACCATCAGAAAATTGAGCCCCCACCCGATGCCCGGTCTCTATTCACGGGACAATAACGCGAGGGGAGCCCTCACTAATCTTGTAAGCTTGAAATAGCTGCGTCCCGTAACTCAGCGAACTTGTGCTGCTGTACAGGCGCGTGGCATTGAGTTAGCTTTCCATGTGCGCTTGTTGTGCGTGCGTTAGCGTTTGTTGTGTGTTCGTGAGCGTTTGTTGTGTGTCCGTGAGCGTTTGTTGTGTGTCCGTGAGCGTTTGTTGTGTATCCATGAGCGTTTTTTGTGAGTCCGTGAGCGTTTGTTGTATGTCCGTGAGCGTTTTTTGTGTGTCCGTGAGCGTTTGTTGTGTGTCCGTGAGCGTTTGTTGTAGGTCCGTGAGCGTTTGTTGTGGGTCCGTGAGCGTTTGTTGTAAGTCCGTGATCGTTTGTAATAAGTCCATGAGCGTTTGTTATAAGCCCATGAGGGTTTGTTGTAAGTCCATGAGCGTTTGTTGTAAGTCCATGAGCGTTTGTGATAAGTTCGTAGTTCTCGAATCAGACATGATCGTGTGATGCATCCATAATGTATTAGAGTATTTTTTAACGTTTTGTTTGCCAAAAAACAGTTCATTCACATGAGTAAGACAACGAAGCATTAGCGCAGTGATTCGTAAGTGAAGTCAGTGATATCTTCGTGATATATTGAACAGGGAATTGAATCAATTAGCGCGTTCCCAAACTTCAAACTTGAAGCATAGATTGTAACGAAGTATTATGCAAAAGAAGACCAGCAATTGGTACGCTGAACTTTGCATGGAATTAAGCGTTGCAGGGCAACACTGCATAGACCTCTGGCCACGAGGCTAGGCAGTTCACGTCAGTTTAACACTTCGACCGCAATTGGTTAAACCTACCTAAGTTCAATATTCAACTCAAATTTAAAGTCAATTGTAGTGAGCAATTTTGAAAATGGAAAACATTAACTGGATCGTGCCTTGATGTAGTTTTAATTAGGTATTAATGAAAATTGAGTTTGTGACCACTGGTCGGTCAGTAATGTTATGGAAATCCTCTCCGTGGCCACCGGTGGCGCACGTTGCAGTCAAAGTGTTGAAGTGCGGCTGCCCGACGTGCGGAATGGGGTGCTCATTCGACTCAATGTGAGCCGTTCTGTAGCGCACACAGTTAATAAAACCACACAGGCAATTTACCTTCGGGCTTTTTGGGGCGGCGGTATTTTCTCGAGAGCGAATAATAGCAAGCAATCAAAATAAAATGCATCTTTATACCCGGCGCTAAAAAAATTTTCAATTTGGCGTGAAGAATTTTCACAAAAAAATAAGTAATTCACTTTCGTAAGCTTACATCAACATCTCAGCGCTTTGCAAGTGCTATTCACTTAACTTTATATCAAAATTTTAGTGTTTTGCTAGTGTTATTCACTTAAGCTTGCCTAAACATTGCAGCGTTCCCCTAGTGTAATTCACTTTGCGAGCACCAAACTTGTTCTTCATAGGTGTACATATCAGATAAGCGTGTTCCAGTCGTGCAATCAGTCGATCGCCGAAAAAAAGCCTGGAATGCTTCATCAGGCTACCGAACTCTCGCAACTAATACAACCATTGGAGAATGATTACAGAGCTCCTGTCAGTCCGCGTGTTGCAGTATTTCTTTGCCTTGAGAATGACATCCAAACTTTATAGTATAAGGTCTGAGTCAGGTCGCGTCTATTTAAATGCATAGGCATGATTCTTCAAAAGCTGACCCCTGCAAAATAGGTCTGCTTTTTACAATATGAATCTTTGCTACGAAAATCATACGTCCAACTTTGGAATACCTGTGATTTGTGACGAAAAACTAAAACATTATTTCTAGTTTTCACGAATTTCAATTTAAAAATTCGAATGGAGCCACAAAAATATTTCGGAAAAATGTCAACACACCTTTCTGAAATCCAACGATGACACGTAACTGAATTTTCCAACACAAGCATACACATAAAAAAAACGGAAGAACGCAAAGCAAACGTAAAGCATTCCGTTATATTGAAGTCTGCGTATCCTAAAAACATTCTTCTTCTATATCCTGTAAGATTTTTGAGTCGAAAGTTGAGGAAAGCAATCGCTTATGGGCAGAGTTTAAGGAGAACGCTGAAGCCTCAGAATTCCGCGAAGGCGATCGATAAAGCCGACACTAAAATATTCAGTGGAATTGATTTCGAATACGCATTATGCATTATTTTGAAACTCTTCCTATTGTACAGTTCGCTGGAGCTGAACTCCGTGTTCTGGATTCCAACTTAACATGCACTAATTGCTTATAAATAAGAAGTAAAATCCGAACTGCTCTTAAACGTGTGCACTACGAGGTTATCGAGATCTCACGTAAGCGCACGATGGAGTTGCGTGTAATGACTGAGTTTGACCAAAGCTAACAGGTTAAAAATTTGCAGAACTTGTACTGTTTACTCGTATTGTCCACTTTACCTTGCAATGGCGCTCTATTAGCGTATAAATCGAGTCTCAAGAGGATGAATGGACAGGCGTCGCAGAAACGCATCGTGCTGCAGTGCATTAACTGGCTGGAGCTAGTCATTCGAGGATCGCGTCTTTTCTATTTACATAATTTAATTTAATCCTATCGAGATAATATTTAGCCGTTAAACTTATATGTAGATTCATTTTTAGTTCAAGCGAGGGCCACTATCAACTTCCATACCTTGCAAGAAAGTACGTGAAAATATTAACCAATGTTCAAAACCCATACCAAAACACCCACCACAAAGTTCTGGATACAGTATCGCTACTTCGACCAACCTTTTGAGAGCGCTGCCAGATTTTGGTAAAGCTGTACTGGTTACTCCGTAGCTCCCATTTTTAAATCCGTTTTGGCTCGTCGGTGACAAAAGTCCAAAGGAAAAGCTGCGCGAGACAGCTCTAGAAAACTTACGGCGGCAATATCCCGGTCTGGGCTATAAACTTCTATTTACTGCTTCATCTTGAGGTAAAAAGCGGGTGGTTTGGGCCAGTGTGGGCTCAGACGACGTCAAGCAAAAGTTTGCCTCCAGATTATGGGGATGGCCGCGAGAACGACGGCTCTGCTTTGTACGAGAGGCAGGAACGTCTCTAGCACCATGCAACGTGATATGAATATCCGCAACGGTTCCGTTTTGAAGCTCCCTGTCATCTCATAGCAACGCTCGGTCTCCTTCACTACATGCATCGGTGGAAATTCGCTCAAAGGATGCTCAATTTTGTACCCACAGAATATTTTTCCCTCGATTTTACTCGGTGACACATGGTGTTCAAAGGTCACTTTCGTTGAAAAATTATACTAAGTGTACACTGCACGATCGAATTTCATCGAATTTGCGATACTTTCAATGGGAATAATGTAGTGACTTGATGGCTTTATCCCGCTCGGGGCTAAAGAAATGTAAATAATTTTTAAAAATACGAGGAACCGGAATGTATTCAAAGATTAAAAAGTTGGGTAAAAAAAGATGAACTTCACAGATGTGGAGTGCTTATGAAATTGGCTGCATTGCCTCTGCTGCAGCATAAGCAGCAAAAACAGTTAAAAAATGGCATAACTACGTTTAAATTAATACAGATCGTTATGTGAAGTTAGATCCCCATAAAAGAAATTCACTGCGTCAAAACAAGCTCATTTAAAGAGTTTTATGATATTTTTAACAAATTGCATTTTGCTTTACAGCAAAACTATCAACTGAAGTTCATTACTTATTGCCGGAGTGGGCTGAAGAATAACTAATTTAATAGCTCTATAATCCAGCTTAAATTGTCTATATTTCTCGATATATTAATTTAACATCTCAGACCCCAAGCTCAATTTTCTTAAGTTGTTAATCTAATTACGGCATTACTTTGCTTGAATTACCACTCTGAAATTGCAAGTGACAACACAACTTCAGAAAGTATTACGACAGTAGTAACGACATGTTGTATATTACACAGTACAATTTATTTACAGCAATGCTATTACCATAAAGTTGCGTACCTACGTATTTACTATTGTGTTTGGTTTTATGGTTTGAATATTATTTGCAGAACAAGGGGAAATATTATGTGCAATTATACACAGCTATAAAGGAAGAATATTTCTATTTTACCAATTTTGAAGAAGATACAGTTTAACTAAAGTTAAATTTAAATGCAGAACTCATTTTAAAGCCGTCGGAATGTTGCAGAAACGGGGGCAGGCATTACAATATAGCTTTCGGCTTATATAATATAGTTTTCAGTGTCATTAGCAGCACTGCAAACAGGAAGTTGTTCAAATGAACTCAGTGGTAACGATGATTTATTGTTACTTAATATTGCACCGCAGCGCACTAACTTTTGCTAATGACATCAACTTTTGGGCTTCAGCTTATTTAAATTTTACAACATCATTAAACTTTACAACATCAAGACTCAAAACTTTGCTCATACATACTCTTTTAATGCAAGCATCGCATGAGAGTAGATCAAATAGTTTTACAACCTTAAGGCTGACTGTACTAAACCCTTTCATTGAAAAAGTAGTTAAGGGGTTGCCGTACGAACGAGCGACTACCTTGAAAAATTTTATGCATTAGGTAGCAAACTATACAACAACTTTGAATTAAAAAATTTAAGCGATTGCCCAACAAATGAGCGACTACCATCCCAAAACTTTTCAATAAAAAACTAGATAAGCGACTGCTCTACAAATGAGTGGGTGCTATTAGAAATTTTATGGCACGACATGTACTTTCAGATTTGGTCAAACACGCCGGCTGTGTTTGACATTTACAAGTCATTTACTTTATGGAATTTTCATCACTTGCCTTGCTTGAAGATCATCTTTCATATGCATGCATTCATGAAGCCCCAAACTTTGTGGATGTTAGGGAGTTTGGAATTAATAACCCCTCCCACCGAGCAACTTTTAGGTAGCGTGTGATGAGACCGGTTGATATTAAGCTTTTGATCTTAATATGAACAATACAGATAGGTTTATCCGCAGATACAATACTAAATTTTTGAGACAATGATGTTTTGTTTCACGATAATTTTAGGAGAAATTAAATTTTTAGGAACATTTTTATGACGCTCTTTATAAATAACCATTCACGAATTTAACTTAACGGTACCTTCGATTGACCAGCCAGAAATGGCTTATCTCTAACATGTTAAACTGTAGTCCGTTGACTTTTTAAAATAACTTAACTCACAATAACTGAGATAAATGTGAGATTAGTTTTAAATTCTACTGATCTCAGCATGAAAAGTTACTGATTCAGATTAAGAAATTAGCACAATAGTGAACACGTGTTTGCCCAATCCAAAGTCCAGCACATACAATAACAAAGTGGATCCTGTTAGAAAGATGACCAATCGAGCGATATTGATGGGAAGGAATGCAGATAATGCCAGGGTAAAGTAATGCAGATAATGCCAGGGTAAAGTAATGCCAGGGTAAAGTAATGCCAGGGTAAAATTCGCATTTGAGGCTAAATGTGCAGCGATTAAGAAGAAACTTATCGAACACTTCAAATCTGTTAAGAACTATTACACCAAAAAGTTGTATTCATTTTTTAAAATTGTACGCCTTGCTGAAAATAGCAACCTAGAAGGAGGTGAATTATTCTCATTATCTGATTTGTGCACCAAATTAGAGCCGTTTCATAACGTAAAACAGCTGGAAAAAACGATTTTGTTTTCAAGCAGAAGTGAATCGTCTCTCATCGTCTCTTAAGCGACAAAATATTTAATGAGCTTTTGTTTGCCGCCCTCAAAATAGAAGGTAATTTTTTGGATTCAGCCTGCTCCACTAAAATAAAATAACACTTTTTGATTAATTATCTTTGGCACTATGAAGTACCCTTAAGTTCTAAAATATACAGAACAGGTGTGAAGAAATTAATAAATAATGTGTTGATGATTGTAAAGGGAGTCAGTAACTTAACGTGAAGTAATGATGCGAAAATATCTCATTTAAACGAAATAAATATTCAATTACACTTCATGTGCTGTACTTGTGTTACTGTTCATAGTTATTAGTGTTGTTTATTTTTTGAGAAGTGTGAGGCTCGGAGAAATACTTTTATCAGACGATCGAAGCTGGACAAAGATATGAACTGAGCATAACAGTATCACTCCATAGCACCGCGATCGATGCATGCCGCCGGAACGTTCCACTGTTCTCGAGAGAATTAGAATAACGACTTTGTGATATGGTGCACATTCAGTCTCACGTACGAGTCTCACGCACGTCCCATTCTGGGGAAATGCACATGGTTTCATTGGAGCGAAAACCAAATTTTCACGGAGCGATTTCAAATAGACTTGTTGTTGTTCCCTCGGAGATACGAAATACGATTCCAAATTAGTTCCCTGCTCGTCAACGTTTCCGAAAATAGCTAAGAACATTACGTACGTGTAAAAACACATAATTTCCTTGCAAATAACTTGATCAAAACAAAATAGAAACACGATCAAGTTATTGGTGGGTATTTCCAACATAGCTCACTACAATTGTTTTCAACTATGTGAATTGAGTATTAAGCCAAAGTGTTAACTGCCACAGTGAAAGTGTTAACCCATCGATGTGCTACTGTCGGGTTAGATTAAATCAGTGGTTTTTAACCTGGGTTCGACATGGTACAACTTGTGCACTAAAACAGTATATAGTTATATACACATGTTTCAAATTTGAAGAAAAACGAGCACAATTTACTTTTCTAACTACGAAAGGTTCTATGAATGCACGTATGCAACTTGTGGGGTTCAGTACCTCCAACAAGGTTAAAAACCACTGGACCGTAAGAATGACACTCACGATTGACTGCCAAGATAGTTTCGTATACCGTGTTGACTACTCCAAGAGAAACGGGAAGTGAGGTGTGTGTTGGCGCGCTTTGCGTGCTCTCCACGTGAATACCGAATGAAACATCGATTGCCCTGCACTGTCACAAAGCCTGTATATTGAGCGCCTCTAGTTTTGTGCGTACTGTCTGCATCTAGTCGGATCAAACGGGTTACGTGTTAGGGTGTCGGCCGAAAATATAAATGAAGTTTTATTAATGCGAAAATACCATGACAAAGAAGGGAAGATGAAATGATAGCGCTCTATGCCGAAAACATAAATGAATTTTTAATAAAATGAAAATACGATGACAAAGAAAAGAAGACGAAAGAGAGCGTTCTATGCCGAAAACCTAACTGAAGTTTTAGTTATACAAAAATGAAGACAAAGAAGGGAAAATGAAATGATAGCGCAAAATGGTAAAAAGTTTCGAATACGTCTGGAAACTGTATATTAAATTATAAGAAGTGATGATTTAACGCAAGCATTTTAAGTAAAAGCTTAGAGCTTATTTAGTTGTATATTTATGATATAAAGTGACGGATTTAATTCTATCGTTAAGTGTTCAAACTATTCTATTAAAAACAGCCAATAAATATAAAGCGTAACATGACAAAATGCGTTGAAGCTCCACAATTCCCGTTTCGAAGCACGTATTTCAAACTAGGCACTTCTAGAGTAGCCAGTAAATATAAAGCGTAACATGACAAAATGCGTTGAAGCTCCACAATTGGGAGCACGTATTTCAAACTATGCAACAAAAGCAGCTCAATAATATTAGACAAAACTTGACAATACGGGATTCAGTTTCACGATTCACGTAGGGTGCAAATCAGCGGCACCTTCACTAGGAGTAGCATAGTTAGTTAACCTCATTTAAATACCACGTTGTTCGAGAGCGAGGATGTGATACAAATTATTTACAATGTTCAATTTATAATGTCATGATAAAAAGAATAGCGTTATGATTGCATCGACGACACGCAATCTTTATCTCGGTTACTCTTTTTAAAACTTTCTAGAAAAGTAGCGTCGCTTTTGGCGCATGCATGCAACATGGAATGCATGACCTCGCAATTGAGGAAATTTCAAAACTCAGTATCCTCACGATCTGCATTCAGTAGTTCAAATAATGTATGATAGAGATCTAAAGGATTTTAGTTAAAATTAACAATATTTTTCGTACGAGAATAGCGATCCGGCATCGTGCGCGATAATTCAAGACGCCCGTTTGAAGACGAAGAATTGTTGTGTTAAAAAAATTACTCATACTTTCCTGCATACTTCATACTCCCATTAGTCATACCATTAGTTCACAGAAATATACTCGTAAAGCTAAAGTATACGCAGTTTCCTTGACAAACTCAGATAATCGCGAAAATATAAAATGCTTACAAAATCACAAAGCGTTCGCGAAATTTTACAGCTGGCGAATTATTTACGTACGTATAAAATGTTTACAATATCACACTAAGCTCGTGAAGTTTCTCAGCAAGCAAATTATAGCATTGTTGGTTACAAGACTTACTACAAGACTTGGTAATGTGATTGCCCGGGTTCTAAATTAGACATTTATCGCAATTAGTATAGAGAGACAAGATAGCTTTCCTAATAGAAGTGATGGTCAAAGAATAGAAGGCAGAGATGGTCAAAGAGGTACAGTGGACTCTATTTAGAGTAATCTTCAATACGAAAAATTGAACTTACAAAAATTTTGATTTGAAATCGTCTTTAGTCATTTCTTTCCTCCAAATTAGTATAGAGAGGCAGGATAACTTTCCTCACAGCACTACAGGCATAGATGGTCAGGAATGTTCAGTGGACTCCATTACGAGTAATCTTCATTACGGATAATAGAACTTACATAATTTTTTTTTATTCGTCTTCACTTATTTTCTTCCTCCCAATTAGTACATAGAGGCAAGATTACTTTCCTCACAGCACTACAGGCATAGATGGTCAGGAATGTTCAGTGGACTCCATTTAGAGCAGTTCTTCTTAACCTGGTTCGATCGAGCCCCGGGGGTTCTGTAAGTCGAACTCCTGGGTTCGGCATGGGGCAGTTTGTGCGCTAATACAGTACATAGATAAACACATATTCTTTGAATTTGAAGAAAAAAACACATTTTATTGCTCCAACTACGGAGGGTTCGATGAATGCATGTATGGAACTTGTGGGGTTCAGTCCCGCCAACAAGGTTAAGAGCCATAGATGAAATTGGACGATTTCTGAGAAATCTCACTTTTAGGATGAAAAAGACTGCCAAAGTGGCTAAGAAAATCATGAAAACAAACAAACGTTTCGAATCATAAAAAATCCATCCTCAGTGTTCTGAAAAACAATAAGTCAAAGCATTAAAAACTATTTCCGAACTTTAATTTTCTGAATAAATCAACAGATAGCACCGGTTAAGAACCACTGTTCTAGAGTAACCTTCAATGCAAGCCAATGTGGAGCTTTGATGCTGGTGGGACGGACCCATAAAGAAGGACGCTCGTTTCGCTGCAGTAGTGACCTAGAGGGCTGGAGAGCACTCAATGAAAATATAATCCGAATGTTTTTAGACCCGCTGCTATTGGAAACGATGTACGGTCTGAAGCAGTACGAGTTTTTTAGGAGAGGTCGAAGAGAACTCTCTCTTAATATTTTACTGTAGTTGACTGGATATCGAGCTTTACTTCTTGCCTTGATTTTCATCACAGAAATAAAATTGCCTTCTATTTATGTATGTTGGTATCAATTATTCATGTTGCTTTTGAGCTCAAAGGAGACTTGCAGTTCGCGTGACGTGGAATATAACTGCGTCACGTAACAACTTTTTACGTTAGTGCATTCTTGTTAAGTGAGGATGTTTCACTTGAGAGAGTGTGCGTTTGGTTTTAGTATCAATCCGTCACGATTCTCGTTAATAAAATTATACATTGAGAACATATATAATTACAAAAGAAGAATATTTGAAAATTTCGTTGTTTTTTGTGCTCGCTTCGCCAATATCATGAACATTTTTGACTGAAATAAACCGGGGAAAATTAAAAGATTCAACTTGAAGGTTCTTAGCAACATGTTTACTGACAATTTTTGCTATCAAATTCTTCTGTGATCATCGGACGGACAACTTCTCTCGTAATTTGGTAACTATGGTCAGGTTGAATTTAAAAAAATTCATAAACAATTGACATTATAAACATTTGATACTTGAATAAGTCTCGTTCGTTAATTTGTAGCAAGCTCGTGATCGCCATGGGGGCATCTGGCGCTTGAGGAGCTTATGAAATTTTTCATGGAAGAGTTATTGCTTTATTTTAAGTTTGGTCGCGGAAATAAATGAAGGGAGGCCTGCTCGGGCAATTCATCATCCATGACGCATCACAGTGGAGAACATTAGAGCTAATATTGGAGTGGCCGGTCGATACGGAATGAGGCAACGTTCTCTAGCCCGTCATCATGATACGTTGAGGAGCACGGAGGTCTTGTTCTAATACATCGATAGTTTGAATTCGTCGGGTCGTGTTATTTAGTCATAGAAAATTTGTTCTAGTGCACCGATGTTTTGGATTCGTTGGGTCGTGTTGTTTAGTCGTGAGAACATACAGAACAGTGTCAGTGACTTTTCTGTGAGTTAGAGTAGTCACAGAAAATTTAGAACAGTGTCAATGTCTGTTCTGTGAGTTAGAATAGTCACAGAAAGTTCAAAATAGTGCCAGTGACTGTTCAGCGTGTTAGAACAGTTAGAGAAATACAGAACGGTGTCATATATGCGCATGGTTTGGTGGACGACTGGTATCCACAGGAGTTAAATTAAAGGTGAAAATATTCTATGACACTTTTAAATTTAAAGTGACGATGTTCTATGATTCCGTTGAAATAACTGGTATCGGTACCATCAGAGCCTTATTCATTTGGTGAGCTCATACTTTGGACTTCTCCAGTAATTTCGCTTAACATTTCTGGTATCAGCAAGTCAAATAATGCAATTCTGACAGTTTCCTTAATTTTTTTAAAGAAATATTTGAAAAATGCACGGTAAAATTTTCCAGCCCGTATCAGAACATTTTTCAACCCGGGCTGTGGATGTTCATGAAATGAAACTAAATATCTACGCCGATACGGCTTTCAATGCCGCACAGAACAATACTTCTTGTAATCGATCGACGATAGCTATTCAACATTAGCTGGTGCTGCTTCTATAGCGTGAGGTCAATCACACTGTAGCATGAGATCTGCCTCTAGCTAGTACTATAGCGTGAGGTTCAGTTCGGTTGCCAATGGATGTTATTTATATCCACACATTTAATTTAACGATAAACACTAAATTTGTACATTTCAAACTGCACCTGGGTAGGCGATATATGGCGGTAGACCTCACGCTACAGTGGTTCCCATTAGCGTAATGCAGCTCGAGTCATATGTAAGTGCAACAACAACAGCAGCTGTTTGGCGCTAAGCCCTGCAGAATTCCTGAGTGTAGCTGCCGTGTTATTCCAGGATTGTGAGATTGGCCTTTTTTATTATAGTCTTCACGTTCAAGTGCTTTCAAATGAAATTTGACCTCGAGTGTAGCAGGGTTGTCATTCCAGAGTTACCAGATTAGTATTCTTTGATAAAATCCTCCCTTCTAAGCTCTTTCTGCTGAAATTTGACCCCGAAGACCATGGAATGTATGCGACAACCCTGCAATACGCAATGATGCTGAGTTGGTCGCTTTAAAGTCTCACAGCGAAAAGCCTCATTTGGCTGCTTGTTGTGAAATTACGCTATGTCTAAATTGTCCTGTTGCTCGTAAAGGTTTCCAAATAAAAACTATTTTATATATGCAGACATATGTTATCCATGTTTTTTCGGCGCATTTTCAACTTTGCTGCACACCTCACATCACACTAAAGTAAGTCCAACTCTGTTAATCAGGAAACCGTACCGTCTCAAAGGACAAGGGGTGCATTGTACAAGAAACTGAACGTACAAATCGAGTTTTGGCTCAGCCGTCGATCTATTGATGTGCCCTCCTTACTCGCGAATGAAAAAAACAAAGCTTGATGAGCTAGGCGAGGCAACTGGCGTGCATCAGGGAATGAATAAACGATGTACAAACTCCACGTGTTTTTTTCGAGCTCAATTCTAGAGCTGCGGAAATTCTTCAACATATTTTTCTACAGGCCGTTAAAAATGGTGAGATAAAAAATTCAACGAATACTTTTAAACTCTGCAGCTGCATGAAATATAGTTTAGTATCAGAGGCGGGCCCACAAGACCTTGAATCTTCCAAAAATTATTCGCGATGATTCGTTAAAAAACAGTCGCTTAGCTCAGGTCCACACTTTTTATTTTGATGTATTCGACGTGCAAATGTCGGTCTGAGAGCTCAAATGAATCAAAATGAACTGAAGTTTAATAATCAACTCAAATTTATTGTCAATTGTAACGAGTCATTTCGAAATGAGCAATCATTAAATGTATTTTGCCCTCATTTTGTTTCAGTTGAGTATTTAAGAAAATTAAGTTTTTGACCACTGGTCGGTCAGCTGCATTATGAAAATCCCCTATACGTGGCCCCCGGAAGTGCACGTTGTGGTCAAAGTATTAAAGAAAGAGTGTTTATCTTTATCTTCTTCCTTTTTATTTCTATAAGTTCGACGTGCGAATAAGGCTTCAATTTTACAGGAGCCTGAGCATGCGGCGGTGATGTTTTGCAGATACGGAATAATGCATGAGGCAGCTGTATTTTTTATAAACACTCGATGCACTCGCACAGAAATTCATTTCTTCCGAGCAAAAGACTGAGGTGAGACTCCCATAAAGGTGTATTTTAGATACCCAAATGCTCTCAAAATGCAGCATACGGTGTTGGAAAGCAAGCATTCTGATGCACGGTGATTCTGCACATTCATTGAGCTGTGAAATGCACAGATCCGAATTGCATTTGAATGCTCTGTTTTTTTTGGTTATGTGTTTGGAACGCATGTGTTGGAACGCAGCTGCAGCGATTGGCCAGCGTGGTGACAAGGTCTTGTGAACGCTGTTCGGTTACGTCCAGGATTTGTATGAATTGGTGCACATGACGATTGTGCGTGCTGCTCTCTGGGTTGTCATGGTGATGAACGTTGTCATAAGTATTCCATCGATTTATCGTAGATTTGAACAGCCGCTGCATGTTAATGTTGAAATACGCTTGGATAAGCCTGACAAAAGAAATTCCTTATTGATCACTTCAACAGCAATATCCATTGGACATCGTTACCGGGCTAGTGAAAATTCCGTTGTAAACTGAATTTTTTTGGTCCCTTTAGTGCTTTTCAGATTAATTATGAACGGTAGAGAAATGTTCAGTAAAAGTATTTAATTTCAATATGGAAAATAAAATTAACAAATTAGGGAGACTCAGATTCCATGAACTGAAAACGGTTCCGCAAAAGCATTTAATTTCAATATTGAAATTTCTATAAAATCAATACAATAAAAATAGGCTCCATGAATTTCGAGTTACTCAAATGGAGCTCCAATGAGCAATTGCTACTGTTGGCCCTTTGGAAATACCAAGAGAAATAAAAGCAAAAATGAGATGGTATTCCAACAAATGTTCAGTTTTTTGGCGCTCTCTTGAATGTCTCTGAATTGCACTTCGACGCAGCAAGGGATGAGGCAGCCCCCAGTTCCAAACAGGGAAAGTATAATAATAATAATAATAATAATAATAACAATAATAATCTTAACAATAATATTAATTACAATAATAATTTTGAACGTGTTGCTTTCCTGCCGAACTCTTGCGAAAAACAAAATGAATGTCATTTTAAATGATGGCGTTACCGTACTCGATATTTTCTCCGCTGCACTCTTGCTATTTTTTTTACAATAATTATAACAACAAAGTGAAGTTGTTGCGTCATTATAAAGTTGTATAAAGTTGTTTTGGCGTCATCATGACGTTTTCGCATTATCAAAAAGTGTTCTAAAGTTTTGACGTTATTTTAAAATTGTATAACAATAACAGCAACGTCAAACTGGTCATGTTTCACGCTGGATTACCCTTTAATCCAAAGTGTATCCGAATCCAATTTCGCTCCAGCCTCATTTTATGAAGCTCTATTGGAAGTCGTGTAGAGTTCATTCGATGTACCATGCCCACACTTTAGAGCCGTAATTTCGTACAACTTCCGTCGTCGTAAAGTCACGACAGGCAGCGTAAGTTCTTCCAAGTGAACCTGACTGCGCTACGTGCTGTCACACTTAGTAAGCCAAATCAACACAACAACTTACCCTGCTAGCTGTACCGCAACTACGATGTGAATTGCTCAAAAATCCAGTGGCAGGCTACGGCGCTAGTCCGAGGTTCGGCTCATATCTCCGGTCCGGCCTGCCACTGCAATAAAAGAAATGGCTGCGTCGGCCCCTGTGCCGGATACCTTTTTTGGACCAGGAAATTGAATCGCAGTCTTACAGTATTCCACGAAAATTAACTGCGGGAGGCGTTTCTCAACATCGCCGGCATTTGCGCTTACAGTTGAGTTTGTGGCGCACTTCTTGGAATTTTGTGCTAAGCGATCAGTTGCATCGCGTTTGCATTTTAAAATAACGAATTAAATTAATGGTGTTAATTGCTCTTAACATCACCTCCATTTTCGCTTAGGGTTTGCACGTTCCTTTTAACAAGAGTATTAAATTAATGCGTATTGATTGCTCTTAGAACAAACTTCATTTGCGCTTTGAGTAGGGTTTGTGGCGCACTTTTTGGAGTTTTGTGCTAAGCGATCGAGTTAGCCTTTTTAACATGCGAATTAAATTAATGGGCTTTAATTGCTTTTAACACCAACTTCATTTGCTCTTACAGTTGAGTTTGGGGTGCACTTGTTGAAATTTTGTGAAACGCGATCAGTCAGTCATATAGAGATTGCATTTTAGCACTCGTGAAAAATGTAAATTAATTGTTATTTATTAGAGTGTATTGAAGCGCGGGCTTAATTTAAAATCTTGCAGAAGATTTTTTTACGGAGGGATGTTCGTGACTCAGCCTAACGAAGGCTGATTCTCTTCCTCCTGTTATTGGAAATTGAAGATACGAAATGTAAGATGAATAAATTCTAAATGCAGAAATGCTACATATTAAATTATTGGAAATTGAAAACACTAAATATGAGATGAATAAATACTAAATACAGCAATGCTACATACTAAATTATTAGAAAATTGAAAACACTAAATATGAGATGAATAAATACTAAATACAGCAATGCTACATACTAAATTATTAGAAAATTGAAAACACTAAATATAAGATGAATAAATACTAAATACAGCAATGCTACATACTAAATTATTAGAAAATTGAAAACACTAAATATAAGATGAATAAATACTAAATACAGCAATGCTACATACTAAATTATTAGAAAATTGAAAACACTAAATATAAGATGAATAAATACTAAATACAGCAATGCTACATACTAAATTATTAGAAAATTGAAAACACTAAATATAAGATGAATAAATACTAAATACAGAAATGCTACATACTAAAGTATTGGAAATTGAAGATACTAAATATAAGATGTGCCCAGACCGCCCCATGCCCGTGCCAGCTTATGTGACTCGCTCGTTGACTTTGCCGCGCTTTGTTAGCTAAGTGACCCTAGTTTTGGCACGCTAATTTATTGTGAATATTAATAGCTCAATTTGAAGAAAGTGTGGGGTTCTAAATTTTTCTAGACTGAAATGAAGGATTCTAAATTATGATTTTAAATTATTCTAGATTATAAGTGAAGGATTCTAAATTTTTCTAGATTCTAAATCAGTGATTCTAAAAATGATTCCTAATTATTCTAGATTATGAACGAATGATTCTAAATTAATCTAGATTTTTTAAAAATGATTATAAATTAGTATTTAAATTATTCTAGATTATAAGCGAACGATTCTAAATTATTCTGAATTCCTAATGAGTGATTCTTAATAATGATTCTAAATTCTTCTAGGTTTTTAACTTAGAATAATGAACACATTTGTCAGCTTTAGAGCAATATATCGTTTTCGTCGAAAATCCAGTTTTATTCGACAGCAAATTTGATCGGATTCTTTAAATTAAAAGTACAATTACAATTACAAGTACAAGTCTATCCTCCTTAGAAATTTTCTTGATCACCATGTAGAGTAGATAAAAATTCGGTCTTTGTGTGCCTTAAGTTGTAATAATAAAAGGTGGAAAAAATTCCTTGAGTTTTAGGTTTCCCTCTGTGAATTTGAAAGCGCTTGAAATTATTTCAAGCACACTAATTTGTGTAAAAAGATACATTTTCCCAATTTTCAAAAAGCATACTGTACTTGTGCATGTATCTATGTTACCCAGGTCTTATGATGGGAAAAAGCGTTCGCACGGTTCTTTATTTCTTTACCAACGCAACACTTTTAATATTTCAAGCCTGATCATTTTGTCTACCGAGGTTTTCTAGCCAGTTTCATTCGCATTCAAATTATATTTATTACGCAACAAAGGAGATGTTCGCATCAGCTTACGAAAAATCAATGGAATAATTTTCATATGGAATTGTCTTCCTTCTGGAATGTGATAAATTAATGGAGTCCTCTTCCTTGTGGAATATAATAAATCAATGGAATACTTTTCATATGGAATACTTTTCATTTGGAATACTTTTCATATGGAATACTTTTCCTTATGGAATATAATAAATCAATGGAATACTTTTCATATGGAATACTCTTCCTTGTGGAATATTAAAAAAATCAATGGAATAATTTTCGTAATAAGCCGTGGCTGTTCTAATTTACAATAAATCAACGAAATACACTTCATAACGCTCAATACAAGAGAACTCTCATGGCAGACTTCATCACTCAAAATACTTTCACAAGTTCACTCCTCATTCGGGATTCATTTAATGTATCTATTTTGGTATATTTACCGAAGGTTCTTGAGCGGAGAATGTAAACACAAATGCAAGCATTCATGGGAGCATTTAAGCCATCGTGATATGGCTGGGAAAATATTAACTATATCAAATATTTTGTAAAAACGCATTTAAAAGAAAAAGACGAGACGAACGTCGTTTTAAGGACGCTAAAAGATCTTAAAACGCATTTAAAAGAAAAAACGAGACAAAAGTTATTTTAATGACGCAAAAAGACGCATTTCGACGTGTTACGCAACGCAAAAAAAATGTCCTTGGGAGGCAGCTTGATAACAAATCTAAGCAATTAAATGCAACATTTTACACAAGCATACCAGTGCTCTTTACTTTATGTCATTCACGGTAGAATGTGAGTAAGACCTTGGTATATTAATCGAATATCTATCGCATTTCAAATATAAGGCAAAATGGTGCAAAAATGACAAAACAGAACTCTCCCACGTACGAATGCATTACAGACAGGCCTTGGTATAAGACAGAAGAGATCGATGACTAAGTGAGATACTGGTAAAAAGATACTAGTACGAACAAACTAGCTTTGGACTCAGAATTTGACTGAGGCTTTGGACAGCAATATAGCTGCATGTTCTTTAGAACGAGACCATACGACAGAGACTTTGAACAACAAGGAGGCAGAACTTTACTTAGGGTAGGTAGAATGATTGACCGTTTCGTCCTTCAGTTTACAGACAGGGCTTTGAACAAGTCAGGATAATCGGGAAGGTAGATAAAATCGGACTCCACCCTCACAACAATGATGGACGGACTTAAGAAATAGACAGGAAGGTAAGATTGAGAGCACAATGACACGCAAATCTTGGAATAATTAAAAATTGGGTGCAGAAGGGTAGACAAATCTCAAGATTGAGTGTAGAATAGTAGACAAATCTCAAGATTGAGTGCAGAATTGCTCACAAATCTTGGACTAATTCAAAATTGAATACAGAACGGCACACAAATCTTAAAGATTGAGTGCAGAATTGCTCACAAATCTTGGACTAATTCAAAATTGAATACAGAACGGCACACAAATCTTAAAGATTGAGTGCAGAATTGCTCACAAATCTTGGACTAATTCAAAATTGAATACAGAACGGCACACAAATCTTAAAGATTGAGTGCAGAATTGCTCACAAATCTTGGACTAATTCAAAATTGAATACAGAACGGCACACAAATCTTAAAGATTGAGTGCAGAATTGCTCACAAATCTTGGACTAATTCAAAATTGAATACAGAACGGCACACAAATCTTAAAGATTGAGTGCAGAATTGCTCACAAATCTTGGACTAATTCAAAATTGAATACAGAACGGCACACAAATCTTAAAGATTGAGTGCAGAATTGCTCACAAATCTTGGACTAATTCAAAATTGAATACAGAACGGCACACAAATCTTAAAGATTGAGTGCAGAATTGCTCACAAATCTTGGACTAATTCAAAATTGAATACAGAACGGCACACAAATCTTAAAGATTGAGTGCAGAATTGCTCACAAATCTTGGACTAATTCAAAATTGAATACAGAACGGCACACAAATCTTAAAGATTGAGCGCAGAATTGCTCACAAATCTTGGACTAATTCAAAATCGAGTGCAGAATGGGACACCAAACTTGGAATAAGTCAAGACAAAAGAGACAAGATGGACAGGAATGAGGCAGGCCAGCGGCAGGAGGCCTATGGGCCTCTAGGCCTACACTGCGGGGGGCATAAAATTGCCATGGCCGACATAAACCGGGGAGCGCGTCATTGCAGCTGTGCCTTAACGACTGCTGCAGCCCGTCATATGCATACAGCTGCAGTGCTGCTATTTGCCCGCAGCTGCAACGGGTGTGCTTGCAAACAAGCAGGAGCAAAGTTGCTTTTTGATGCACTTCTACACCACTTAGGATGGTCAGCATGCAGCTGTGCTACCCAGTCGTGCCAACATCTTTGCATACCACTACTTGCATACAGCTGCACCTGCCAGTAGCTGCATATAGCTGCTCATGCCACAACTTGCACACAGCTGCTCTTGTCACTATTTGCATTCAGCTGCTCATGCCACAACTTTCATATAGCTGCACGTAACACGACTTGCATACAGCTGCGCTTGCCGCTACCTGCATACAGCTGTATTTGTCAATACCTGCATTCATTCCCTACGGCAGTACCTGAATATAGTTGCATATACCACTACCTACATACAGCTGCACTTATCACTACCTACATACAGCTGCACTTGCCATTTCCTACCTCTTGTTCTAGTTGACATCAACGGCTACATCGAGCAGCAACCATTTCTACGCTAGCTGCGAGCAACCACACATCATTTACAACTAACTGTACCCAATACAGCTGCAGCAGCGCGCAACTGCAGCTCGGCCACCTGCACACACCTGCTCCGCAGCATATTTTCGTTACCCGGGATCACCACTGCCAAGAGCAGCTATCATTTTTTCATAACCAGCAGCACAGCTAAAGTTAGCGCCAACGTGCGGGCTGGTCCGAATACGCCCTCCGTGCTGATGGTCAGCATCGTGACTCTTGGGTTGGTGGTGCTTTTGGTATTGTGTATACCGTGGTGCTTTTGTGTTTCTATTGTATTTTGTATACCGTGGTGGGGTAGGGGAAATGGTCAGTATCATGGCGCTTGGGTTGGTGGTGCTGACGGGATTTTGTATAGCTAAGTGCGTTTGTATTTCTATCTATCTTGTATTTTGTATAGCGAGGTACGTTTGCGTTTCTGTCTATCTTGTATTTTGTGTACCGTGGTGTCGGGGAAAATGGTCAGTCTCATGACCCTTGGGTCGGTGTTGCTCGCGGTATTTTGTATACCGTGGTGTGGTCGCACTGACGGTGTCTTTGTGTCCAAATGGTCAATATCATGACACTTGAATCGGTGTTACTCATGGTATTCTGTATACCGCGGTGGTGCCAGACTGATGGAGTCTTTGTTGCCAAAATGGTCAGTCTCATTATTCCAGGATCGGACAAAGACGCCGGACAGAGGGCGTCTTGGTGAGCAAATTGATCAAATTGGGAGAAGTTTTGCCATGAGTAAGCTTAAAGAATTTTGGGCTCAAATGATTGATATTTTGGCAAAAGAAAACGAAATTTGAGGATTTTGATTCCAAATGATCAAATTTGGCTTGTTAAAGAAAATTTCGGCACTAGATACGACGAATTTGAGAAACTAGGTCAGAAGCTTCACGTTTAGCTTCTTTCGAGTAAAATTTAACCGCAGAAAAATTGAGTTTGAAAATTCGGGCCATAATGGTAAGGTTTAATATTTTTAAGCACAGTTTGGTTGAAAAAAAAAACGCGTCGTAAAATTATCGCGCGAATGTTTGTCAAGCCATTACATTACACTCGGTAAGATGCGGTAGGCCGCATTGAATGATTGAAGGATTATAAGTTAGTTTCAGCCTCCCGTACCACAACAAAGATGTTTAAAGAAGAAGATGATGAAAGTACTATTTCGCATGGAGTTAAAGGGAACGGGGAATCAATGCACCAGGTGTGTCCCCGCACAGGACCCATACGCATAGTAAGTCAAAAATAAGGTTTGCGTTGCGCTGCAGTTAAGGCTTCAGAGGCTAGACGCTGCAATAAGTCTTAGTTCCTTTTAACATAAAAATCTCGTCTTTTATGGGTTCTTTTGGAAAACTCGACCCACGAATGTACGACACCTGAAGTTGTACGAATGTACCACACCTGAAGTTGCACGAATGTACCACACCTGAAGTTGCACGAATGTACGACACCTGAAGTTGCACGCATGTACCACACCTGAAGTTGCACGAATGTACCACACCTGAAGTTACACGAATGTACCACACCTGAAGTTGCACGAATGTACCTACCACACCTGAAGTTGCACGAATGTACCACACCTGAAGTTGCACGAATGTACCACACCTGAAGTTGCACGAATGTACCACACCTGAAGTTACACGAATGTACCACACCTGAAGTTGGCAATCGATACAATCAAGCGGCGGAGTTGCGAGCGAGAGTGGTGCGAGCGGAGAAAATAAATATATGAAGTGAATCCGCTTTGAACGATATTGCATCAATAGAACAAGCGATACTTTGTTAGCAGGAGTTGGGAACTGTTATTTATTGAACGTGATACATTCGTTAACATGATGACTTCATCAGACACTCGTGGCAGAGATACATTCGTATTGAACGGGATACGTTCGTATTGAACGTGATACATTCGTATTGAACGGGATACGTTCGTATTGAACGTGAGACATTTGTATTGAACGTGATACATTCGTATTGAACGTGATACATTCGTATTGAACGTGATACATTCGTATTGAACGTGATACATTCGTATTGAACGTGATACATTCGTAAATACAATAAATTCGTCAGACATTCGGGGCAGTCGGAACGCTGGATATATCAAATTATCAGCGTTGAATACTCAAAAGTTGATCTTTTAGTCGTCAGTGCAGCTTCTGCTTTATCTTGGTAAAATAAAAGCTGCTGTATATAAAGTGTGCACATATTTGTTTACACCTTTTTAAAAATCGCCCTGTAGAAATGGCCCCACAACACCAACACAACACCAACACTAGCAACATGAGCACATCCAGCAGCTCGGGATGAGAAGTCGGTTCTTTAAATACGGAACAGAGAAAAACTCATATTCGGGGCGTCTCTTGTCTATTGGTTCAAAAGAAATATTTATTTCACAAAGCTAATAGTTTGGAATTCTTTAGCTTTCGGTGTCGTATTTATTAGGAAAAAGTTTTTGAAACGCGTAAGCGCGGACAGTAGTCAAGTAACTATTCTATTGCTTGCACAGCAGCAGACGCCCAAACCTTTCCGTCTATTTTTTTCTTCCCTTAACATTTATTGGTTTGGAATGAACTACAGAAATGACCATAATTTTAAAGATCACATTTACACAAACATTTGACCATACTAATATTTGACTATAAGTGCATTGATGCACTTTTATCAATCTTTATAATGCATTGAATGCTTCCATCGCGTCTGCGAACGAAGGTTGCAATGACGCAGCTATGAGCGTCTGGACAAAGCACATAGATAATTTTATTTTATCCATACGGTACACTTTAAAAATTTTAAAATAATTAACCTACACATTCTAAAGACCAACATTTATTCAACAGATTACATAATAAAAATGTTCTGAAAGAAAGTTCTTACCTCCGCCTGTCGGGGACGCTCCGAGCGGACGGCTAACACTTTTCGTAATTTATCACTAACCCCGCATTTCATCATGCATTCTTTTATGCCACCTTCAGAAAGCTACCAAATAAAACACTGTATCATCCGCAAATGCTTATAAAATTATTCTAAGCTATTTAATTCCTATTATAGTGATAATAACGTAGATTTAATTCTGCTGCACAAGCTTGCGCATATATGGAGCTGAAAAGATTTCTCATCAATTAAGCCTTAAAACATTGTTGTTTAGCTCTATCTGAGCAGGAGCGTTTTTTCATTTGCATTTTAATTTAATCTTGAAGTTATTGACAGGCCTGATATTAATTTTGCTTCTAACTTCAGTTTTTTATAGTGGTGGTTTGTTTTCTTGGGAGTCATTCCAAATGCTCAAACATGAAAGAAAGGAAAAATATACTTGGATAATGAATGAGATAAGGCAGCAACGTCGATAATGTTAAACGTGATAAGTTTATGAGCAGCTGCAGGCTCGAAAAGCAGCGCCATGTATCCTAAGTTTGATAACTAACCCACACCGTCTTTCCTAAAGTTGATAACTAACCCACCCCGTCTTCCCTAAGCTCGATAACTAACCCACCCCGTCTTTCCTAAGCTCGATAAGTAACCTACCCAGTCCCTCCTAGGCTCGATAAGAACAGAGCTGACCACTTAGTGGTTGAACAGATTAGAGGCTCAGTAATTCGCAGCTGCCGTCCAAATAATCAATGTCGTTACTTTGTCAGAGAACTAATCAATGGCACAGGCCGGTTCTCCGTCCCTTATACAGGCGGGGGCTGCATGGGTCACAGCAGCCGCTTAGCACACGACGGACGCTGCCAGTCTAGGGCTCATCTTGGCATCAAATTAAACAATTCATGAGGTTAATAACGAACAAAATGAAGAACGTCCTTCTAGCATAAATTTATTGTGCAATATAGAAGAGTAGAAACACGTAAATTACTCGTGAAATATATTTAAGGCACGTGAAGCGTGAGGTTAATAACGAATAAAATGGAGAACGTCCGGCTATCGAAAATTCGTGGTGTCATATCTGGAATCGAAGGGTAGAAGGATGTAAGTTACGCAAAATATGTTTCGGGTACATGAAACGTGAGGTTAATAACAAATAAAATGAAGAACGTTCGTCTTGCATGAATTCGTGGTACAATATCAGGAATAAAAAAGGATAGAAAAACGCCAGTTACACGCGAAATATATTTCGGGTAGATGAAACGTTTGTTGGGCAATTAGTTTTTATGTTCCTGATATGCGAGCGTTTAAAGCTTTTGCTGAAATACTATTTGGATGAAGTAAGACGATGATTTCCATAGAAAATAGTGAAACACGTAATAAAAAACTAGTAGTCGGGTTACTCGTGTTCTTGGAGCCAGTTTGTAATTACCCATACTCCATTTGAGGAATGGAAAACTCAGCTTATAAAACTGAAATTCAAAATATTTAACATAAATAGGAAACTTTCTGTTATAAGGAGTAGAAAAAAGTCTCCTAAATACAGGGATTTTTTTATCAGTCTCAATTGGATTTCATTTTGCAAACAATAATTCCTCTCCTCATCTAAGCCAAAAATACATTCAAAATTATTGACGTAACCATTCACTTAGATATAGAACATTGTGCGCTAGAAAAATCTTTAATGTAAACATCTAAAATCATTTGTGCCATAGGGAACCATTAAATATAGAACGCCCTCTATCAGACGCCTCAGCCTATTGTTCATCGCGTATTGACCACACTTCTCGCTACTGAACCTAATGCCGCAGGGTGACATTCCCCTCACGTCCACAACCTCTTTTGCAAATATGTGAATATCAATTTCCTTCTCCGCCTCCGTAAAAGCATTTTGAACGTGACTGAGTGTCTTTTTACTTCCATGCAAGTGTTTTTTTACTTCCATGCAAGTGTCTTTTTACTTCCATGCAAGGGCCTATTTACATCTATGCAAGCGTAAATTTGCTCTACTTCTATACAAGTGTCTTTTTACTTCTATGAAAGTGTCTTTTTACTTCCATGCAAGTGCCTTTTTACGTCTATGCAAGTGTTATTCAGCTCTACTTCTATACAAGTGTCTTTTTCTTCCATGAAAGTGTTACCCGTTCCATCAGTTTTCTATTTAAAGTAATTTTAACTTTATTATGCTTTTATGCTGCCTATACTGAGTATCCCATGTATTAATAATTGACTTTTAATGAAGAAATTGTGTTTTTACGGCTACAGACGTAAATTTATTTTGATAAAGAGTTCAGTTCATCGCGTGGTTAGGAATCTGTCAACAATAGCAGACTACTTGGATTATTCCTGTGGTAACTAGAACATTGTAAACAATTTGTTGATTGAATATGTTTGAAAAATTTTTATGAACGAAACTTTCACCAGGCATGGTTTTGTCGTAACGATTCTGTCCCGTGTTCGTTTCGTGGATATTTGCTTAAATTCCAATGAGCGTTGTTTTCATAAAGTACTCATATTTATTTATTTATGTTGTCGTGACTGATCATTTTTCCGTTTCTACTTCCTGAAGACTTACTAGAATTCTAATAAACGATGTATTCGTAATGCATGTGTACACATTTATTTATTTTATTGAAACAGATAAATTTCTCGTTCATTGCAGAATTAGCAGCAGTGAGAACGCCTCATTTCCTAGCGCCAAATTTTTAGAAATTAACTTGAATCCCAATAAACGATGCGTTCGTAAAGTATATAAACTTTTTTCATTTTACATAAGTATTAAAGAAATTCATTTTATATAAATAAACATACGTATATATCTATTTATTCTATTGTAACGGGTAAACTTTTTGTACTTTTCAGAGTGAGCAGCGATGAACAGGCCCACTTGCGACCACACAGCCAGCCCCAGCGACCGCGCGACGTGTGACAACACTTCTGACCTCATCTGCTCCGACGTTAAATTTAAATCGACGCGACAAATCTCCAAAGATGATGACTCATCTTCAGAAAAGACCTCCGCTTATTTTAAGGGACACACCAAACTGAACACTCGAAAATTTCATGCCAAAGTGAACTGACGAAGAAATCTTCGAGAAGTGTCTTTTGGCCAAACGAAATAAAAGCTTGAAATTCATAATGCCTGTGAAAATGAAAAATATTCTCATAATAAATGAAAGATAATAAGACGTTCGTTGATACATGATGAGTCGTGAGTACACAAAGGAAGTTTGAAAATAACAGTTCCGTTCATGGCGTACAGTTAATTTTCGAGCAACTTTTCATGGAAAAAATTCGAAAAAGCATGAAGAATTTCTGCAAGTTGTGACGATTCATCCCTTTCGAGTAGTTAGGGTTGCATTTTCAAACTTGGTACAAAAACTTGTAAGCATTACAGCTAAGTGAAGCCGAAAGTTTTCTGTCTTTCCGGTCACTAACAACATCATTCATTCTTCCCGAAAGTTTCCTCTCTCTCATTCTTCCTGCTCACCGCGCAAAGTTCATTAAAAGTAGAATATTTTGCCCTGAGTGCAAAACGTTAAGTCATTTCTCAAAGACTCTAAGGGATTCTTATAAACGTAGACTTCTTTACTCTTTCCCTCTTTTACCTGAAAAATCGAACAATTCTGGGGATTCTTATAAGCGCAGACTTCTTCTTTACCCTTCCCCTCTTTTTCCCTGAAAGAAAAGTAGAACTCGCGTCATTTATCCCCAAAATTAGTCTCGGCGCAACACCCATTGGGATGACCGGGGACGGCACCACAGAAGACATGACCCCGAACACAGGCTGCCCCCCCATGGGAGTGAGATGGGGGGACGAGATCCCCGAGCACGGCCTGGAGGGGGAAGTTGAGGAGGACAGCGAGGGGAGGCTGACCATGTCGGGGATGCAGAGCCGCTCCATGATCTCCCTGCCTCCAGAGCCCTTCATGATTATGCGCTCCAAGGTGAGACTTCAGAAACCCCTTCATGTTGTGATCGGTTCTCAGGATATCCAAAAAATTTTCATTTTGTGATTGATTCTCATGATATCCAAAAATTTTCCATGTACATAGTGTTCGGTTCTCAGGATATCCAAAATATTCTCATATTTGTTCGGTTCTCAGGATAGCCAAAACCTTTTCATGTGTGTTTGGTTCTCAGGATTTTCAAAATCTTTTTTTTTCGTGATCGGTTCTCAAGAAACCATTTTGTTGTGGGGTTAATTCAGTATGAGTGAATGAGATTTCCAAAACCGTGAATTAACCCTTCCCAGAACCCTTTCTTCCACAGATTTCCAAAAACATTTCTTGTTGTGATCGCATCTCAGAAAACAATTATTACTCCAAGTTTTCAACGGATTTGGGGACTAACATTGCTTTCATTTTGGTCAAGTGATGTTTGATTAAGTTTTGTGAGAGAAAATTGAAGTTGCAAATTATAGCAATATTGGATTAAGTTATACATCTTTGTTGGCTGAACCCTGCTTCCTAGAAAGGTTTACTCGTGTTTTCTTGCTAGTGTTCGTTTCTACAGCTCATAACTGAGACTGGTTCCCAAGGTCTAAGTCGATATGTTGTAAAATACCAATTAGTTACATCCGTGTGTAGTAAGTAATTGTGTTGACATTTAAAATAAAAAATTACTCGGGGCTTTTCGGATCAGAAATATAGTTATACGCATTTTTATCAATAAATACCTATTTATACATAGCTAACTTCATGTGTATTTCAAGAACTCATCTCGAAGTTAAACTCTTCGCAAAAGACATCGGACCATTTAAACTTTGAGCACAATATTTCAATCAAGTTACTTTGAGCTTTTCCAGAGCCGTGGACGATCGAGTTTAAATAATGAAGATGAGAACTTTTTGCATTCCTTTTCACTTTGAATTTTGAAATTTGCTGGCCTTGTTATGTTGCCAGTGGGAGTATGTGTGAGACCAAAACTAAGCTTTACCTCCCTCTGCCCATGATACCCAAACTCGTTATTACCTCCCCCTGTTTGATTTGTATGCTGCAAGTGGGTGTATGTATGATACCAAAACTTTTCTTTAATTCCCCCCTGCTCATCACATCCAAACTTGTCTTTACCTCCCTCCACTTTTGATACCCAAACTCGGCTTTCTCTCTCACCGTTTGATCTGTATGTTACAAGTGGGTGTGTGTATGATACCAAAACTTGTCTTTACCTCCCTCGCTCATGCCGCCAAAACTTATCTTTCCCTCCCTCCACTTTTGATACGTGAACTTTGCTTTCCCTGCCCCGCCAGGCGCTGAACCGGCGCGTGCAGCTGAACGTGGGCGGCGTGCGGCACGAAGTGCTGTGGCGGACGCTGGAGCGGCTGCCGCACACCAGGCTGGGCAGGCTGCGGGAGTGCAACACGCACGAGGCCATCATGGAGCTTTGTGACGACTATTCCCTCATAGAAAACGAGTATTTCTTCGACAGACACCCCCGCTCCTTCTCCTCCATCCTCAACTTCTACCGCACCGGCAAGCTGCACCTGGTCGAGGAGATGTGCGTGCTTGCGTTCAGTGACGACCTCGAGTACTGGGGCATCGACGAGCTCTACCTCGAGTCGTGTTGTCAGCACAAGTACCACCAGCGCAAGGAGCACGTGCACGAGGAGATGAGGAAGGAGGCCGAGTCCCTCAAGCAAAGAGAAGAGGAGGACTTCGGAGACGGATTCTGCGCGCCGTACCAGAAGTTTTTGTGGGATCTCATGGAGAAGCCGCAGACTTCCTTCGCTGCCAGGGTGAGTTATGACGGTCGGTTTCAAACGGCCGGGAAAAGTTTATCCAATGCATGAATACGCTCTGGACGTATCAGGATAAAGCTGAGATTGGTTGTACTGGTTGGAATCTGTCAGCCATTGGCAATTTTCCAGTCAAAGATCATTTCCGTGATAACTAAAAATTATCTTTTCAAGTAGAAATCGTTCAAACAAAGTCAATTTTCTCGTCAATGGTCATTTCCATGATTAGTTGAACTGACATATGCATATTGAAATTGTTAAAGTGAACTCAATCTTCCCGTTAATCTTTCCATACCTACTCGAACTTAAATTTAAAGTCACAATTTCTTAATCGCTCGTAATCTCTCCGTAAATGATCATTTTCACTCACGCTTGAACCCGAATTTTCAAATTGAAATCTTCCAAATGCTGGCAATATCCCCAGTGAATAATCATTTCCAGGTTAACTTAAACCTGAATTTTCAGGTTAAATCTTCCAAATGCTGGCAATATCCCCAGTGAATAATCATTTCCAGATTAACTTGAGGAGAAATTCCCCCGTCAGGATGAGCAGCCGAAGCTACTGGTCTCATAACAAGTTATTGTCTCGGCCTTGGCTCAGCAGCCTCTGGTCGCGACCTGAAATTTCGTGTAATATTTTGAAGGCCAAGGAAGCAGCTCATCCGAGCGTTGTTCTCTCATAAAACCATTTTTATTGCAGGTTTTCTACGAACTTTGGGACTGATATTACTTCCATAACACAAGTTCCTCTTGAGAGAGGGTAGTGAATTCTTATATTATTTAAACTTAACTTTCTTTTCTGGTTTTATTATGTTTTCATCGAGCTGGCATGAAGGAGAATATTAATTTAAAAGCAATGAATTTTTAACCTGCTTTTAGACAGCACTTTTCTTTCTTTCTTATGAAAATAGTTAGCTTTTTTGCACTGAATGATATGCATTGACTGGTTTTTACTCATTTCAGTACGTTTAGCTTCAATGAAGCAATGTTAAATGCTTCTAAAACTGCAAATACATACCTGCTCTGCAGTTACATTTTGTTACTGTAAATCTAATGTATTGCGAAATACTAAGATTGATGCATTAATAGTTTCAGCTTCTTTATTTCGATTTGCTTTTGTTTTAAATGAAGCAAAAGTTGATTCTCCCTGTTTTTCAAAAACTTCACATGATTAATAGACCTAGGCTCAATAAATTGGAGCGTATTTTCTTTTTGCATGCTTATTCGTTTAAGTTTGATCATAGAGTGCATTGATTGAGGAAACCGGAAATTACCTGATCAACTTTGCATTTCCAAGCAGATGAAGTTCTATGTGATCTTTTATTCATTTTTTGCAATGTTTTTTGTTAACTTGGCGTTCGCAAAATTAGTTGTTGATCATATCAGAAAACTCAAACTCATAAGTGCACGTCTCTAGAGTGGTATGATTCTATGTCAGAACTAAAACTATTTCGAAGAAAATTATCAAAAATGAGTCGTTATTTATGCCTATCATTTGAACATGTAATTGAAAATATTGTATATGAGTGATTTGATTTTAGCAACTTGCTAACAAAACTACTGAAAGACCTACACATCATTCGATAGTGGTTAATTGACTCAGGTAAATTTTGGAGAAACAACACAACCATTTAGCACTTTGCTAAGTGAATTTTTTGTCATCTTTTTAGCATCGCGCTACATGGCTTCTGAGGGTTGAAAAGCGAGGAAGTGGAGCTTTTTGTAAAAGAGGACAAGCTAGAAATATTGGGTCTGCGCTCATGTACGTGGAATTTTTCCTAACAGAAATGCCCAACATTTTCGTTCATTAGTTTGACTTACAGAAGCCTAGGAGTCTCCCGTCCGGGTCCCGACGTATAAATAATCCTTGGATCAGGAGATCAGGCCAGGCGGCGGCCTAACTCGTCGATTAACTCGATTAAGAAGGGCACGGAGGCTTCTACTCTACGACACAACCTCCAGCCCGGGCCCAAAAATAGAGTTAATTACCTTCAGCAAGAAAGAATCGAGCACCAGCCGAGGTGCAACAGCCCGGGCCACTTCATTGCATTACTGAGGGCCCCAAAATAAGTTTTTCCTTCAAGTTAAGCTTATAAGACTCGTCTTCTTGTGCATATTCATGGCGCCTCCGTACTGTGCTGAGAGGGTGGAGTATTTGGTGTCTTACGTGGGGTTATTCAGGCAATGCCTCAGGCAAGGTTACTAAAGCAATGTCTCAGGGACGGTTACTAAAGCAATGTCTCAGGTACGGCCAATAAAGAAATGTCTCAGGGATGGTTACTAAAGCAATGTCTCAGGGACGGTTACTAAAGCAATGTCTCAGGTACGGCCAATAAAGAAATGTCTCAGGGATGGTTACTAAAGCAATGTCTCAGGGACGGTTACTAAAGCAATGTCTCAGGTACGGCCAATAAAGAAATGTCTCAGGGATGGTTACTAAAGCAATGTCTCAGGGATGGTTACTAAAGCAATGTCTCAGGTACGGCCAATAAAGAAATGTCTCAGGGATGGTTACTAAAGAAATGTCTCAGGGATGGTTACTAAAGAAATGTCTCAGGGACGGTTGCTAAAACAATGTCTCAGGGACGGTTACTAAAGCAATGTGTCAGGGACGGTTACTAAAGAAATATCTCAGGGACGGTTGTTAAAACAATATCTCAGGGACGGTTACTAAAACAATGTCTCAGGGACGGTTACTAAAGCAATGTCTCGGGTACGGCCAATAAAGAAATGTCTCAGGGATGGTTACTAAAGCAATGTCTCAGGTACGGCCAATAAAGAAATGTCTCAGGGATGGTTACTAAAGCAATGTCTCAGGGACGGTTACTAAAGCAATGTCTCAGGTACGGCCAATAAAGAAATTTCTCAGGGATGGTTACTAAAGCAATGTCTCAGGGACGGTTACTAAAGCAATGTCTCAGGTACGGCCAATAAAGAAATGTCTCAGGGATGGTTACTAAAGCAATGTCTCAGGGACGGTTACTAAAGCAATGTCTCAGGTACGGCCAATAAAGAAATGTCTCAGGGATGGTTACTAAAGCAATGTCTCAGGGATGGTTACTAAAGCAATGTCTCAGGTACGGCCAATAAAGAAATGTCTCAGGGATGGTTACTAAAGAAATGTCTCAGGGATGGTTACTAAAGAAATGTCTCAGGGACGGTTGCTAAAACAATGTCTCAGGGACGGTTACTAAAACAATGTGTCAGGGACGGTTACTAAAGAAATATCTCAGGGACGGTTGTTAAAACAATATCTCAGGGACGGTTACTAAAACAATGTCTCAGAAACGGTTACTAAAGCAATATGTCAGGCACGGTTATCCAAACAATGTTTCTCATCTGTCACTCAGATTACAAAATACACAAATTAAAGAAAAGTTAGATTATTTCGTAGTTATACGTAAATTACTTTCACGGAAAATTATCGTTTTAATTCAATGAGTCTTCGAAACAAAGATAACTGACAGTATCAACAGAATTTCAAGGTTATGTGTTTCAGATCTCGTTTAAAACACCCGAGATCAAATATAATCTCAATGATATAAAAAGCTCGCATGTCTCGACGGTTTCAAAGTGCAGAGTAAAGTGTGTTAATGCATTACGATTGCCTATCTATTCGCGACTGCAATAGATTTTTCCGCAGTTCGAAGTATGTTTAAGATTGAACAACTCATTGAGTAACAGTTCTTGTAGCGGACGAATTACTTATCACGGACGAATTACTTATCACGGACGAATTACTTATGAATTACTTAAGTAGCGGACGAATTACTTATCACGAACGAATTACTTATCAATTACTTAAGTAGCGGACGAATTACTTATCACGGACGAATTACTTATGAATTACTTAAGTAGCGGACGAATTACTTATCACGAACGAATTACTTATCAATTACTTAAGTAGCGGACGAATTACTTATCACGCGAGGCAATCCCATATCCGTACGAAAAACTTCGTGTTACTATTTAACCCTTTACTTTTTATTTTTGTGTTCACCATGGTTTTAGTGTCACGCCTTACCATGAACGATATCCAAAGGAATTCATCATGGTCTTAGTTACGAATGATGTCCAAAGAAACTAAAGGCAAATTAATAAAATTAAACCACCTCAGAGTCACAAAGTTCGAACGTTAGTCTACGTAGCAAAAGAAAAAGCCCCTACACTGAATGTAAATGGGGACCGCATAGAAGAACGCGCCCGTCTCTTCAAACGAACACGGGCGGTGGTTGTGCTCTGTGTGTGTGCGCGGTGTGTGTACACCCTGTGTGTATAAAAGCGTAGGTGTGTGTAAACAGCGAGGTCACGGTGAAGTTTTCCTCTCTTTCTCTTTTTTTCCTCTCTTTCTTTCTCCTCTCTCTAGAGGTGTTGGCTCGCATTCAACGAATGCAAATAGCACGGCGATAATTTTATCTTATCTTCGCCGGCATGCACTTGAATACCGCAGCGTTGCTGTCACCTACGTTGAAAATGAAGCTTTCTTCTGAGAAATTTTCCCGAGCTTGTGGAACTCCAAATGTTCTAGATAATGCGGCGCTTTTCAGATATTGGGTTGGCTGCTCTCCAGCGGGAAACGAAAGAGTTTATTTTAGCTTCAACTGCTACGTGTGTGATTGAATGCATTGTATAATAATTTAATAAACGAATAGGGAATGATTTTACGTCTGATGCCTGAATCATCTTTGGAGATACTGAAATGAAAATGAAATTCGATTAAAGGCAGGGTAGAATGAACAACAATTCAAACAATTGGTTGTGTGATCCAAACTACCCAACTTGAAAATATGGGATAGTCCTATTGAATGAAGATAATTTAGTAAAATGTCTCGAGCTTTAAAAGCTTATTGCTCCTTATGGTTTCTATATGAAGACTCAGTTGTTTGAGTACATATTTATTTCAAATAAAGGTTACAATGTGGCATTATATCTTTTATCACATGAAAACAATAGTAATATTCTATTTCTTACTTAACTAGTAACCTTGACAAGAGTAAGACCAAAATTCATTTTAGCAGGTTTCATTTCAAATATCTTTTCCCATTTACGGAAAATTAACTAGTCTAACACGAATAAACTTAAACTTCATTTCATGCCTTAACTGGCCTAAATGTTAAAAGTTAACAAGTCCAACACGAATAAACCTAAACTTCATTTCATACCATGGTAGCCATCAATGTCAAAAGTTAATAAATCCAAAACGAATAAACCTAAACTACATTTCCTGCCATGACACGCATAAACGTCACACGTAGCACTTCATCTGAGTCAGGTCATAACAAGACAAAGTCATGAAAGGGCAGAGTTCGACAGTAGGGCACTGGAAGTGCGGACGGTAGAGAAGGAAGAATCACGACAAGTGCGGGCGGTAGAGGAGGAAGGGTCAGTTCCGTATCTAACTTTAGCGAGGCATTATGGCTTTACCGAGCGGCCTGCACGCTATAGCTCCCGGGCTCACCGGAGAAACATGACACTCGCCGTCCTGGCTGGGATATAAGAGGCTTTGGATCAGGTGTGGGCAGCGCGATACGAGCTTCCTAAAAACATCCCAGCCTCACGGGCCATAGGCGAATGGATGGCCGGCGAGAAGGGTGAATTTGGGAGTGAAGACTTGAACATCGTGTGAGCGATGTTGGAAAACTGCAGTGAATGTCAGAACTATGAGTTAAAACAGAGGGAGTTTTGAGTGCGTTGTCTTTGGTACGTTGATACATATCTCATGGGTGAAACTTCGGAGTAATAATTTTAACAGCGTCCGTGGTGTGTGTGTGTGAGGAACCGATGTTGAAACACTGCTATGAATGTTGAAACTACGAACAGAGGTAGCTTTGAGTTGCAAGCTTTAGTACGACGTATTTTGTACGTTGATATCATATGGCTGCAACTTCAGAAAAAAAATGTTAAAAGCACCCGATGTGAGCGATGATGTGAAACTGAAATGAATGGGGAAAATTTGAGCTAAAGCTTAGACAGTTTTGCGTTTCAAATTCCCAAGAATTTGATTTCAAAACTCTTATAAGAATGACTATCGAGGGGATCTGACATATATAATTAAACCTGAAATATTTCAGGTATAAAACTGCGATGTAGAGCAAGAAAAAATGTACTGAGATTAGAAAAATATTAGATAAATGAGCGCAGGATAACGAAAGAAAAAATGTACTGCGATTAGAAAAAATATGTTAAGCGCAAGATAACGATCACAGAGTTGAAATTTAGGCCTAAAATTTTCAATTAAAATAAAAAAATCAAAAACAACTGGGCAGATTTATTGATGTAAGGAAAAGGGCCTTAGAAAGGTACAGCGAGGCCTGCAGAGCAGGCCGAATTAAAAATGAATTCACGCCATTGTAAAGGTACAGCCTGTAGCGTAATTTCTTCTAAGTGGACGTACGCTGTCAGTAATATCACTACGACGACATAATTTGTTTAAAACTATTTCTTTAGAGTCCTGGGGTAACATGAAGTTTTTGATAGGAAACCAGAGAAAGAAAATCAAAGCTTGAGAAGGAAATGGTTGAATAATATACATAGAAACGGTGAGGCACAACAGCATTACTTCTCCGAAGAAGCTACCTGACGCAAGGCAGGACAGTGTTAAACAATGCCAGGGTACCGCCGTTCTTCCGTGAAACTATGGTCATGAACGTGACTCACGCTTCTTTCGCACAAAGGTTGCCCCTGGTGCTCCTTTCACAGAAGTGAGTCAGTGAATTTTCTTATTTTATTCTCAATGCTTCGCACGAAATTGAAGTTTTCAACGTTATCCCACACAGCGATGAGTTTTTTTTGTTGAAAATTTAGTTTAATACGCTGCAAAAGTACATGAAACTGCTGTATAGATTGTTTTTGATTTCAGATATACTGAAAGCGAAAAATATATTATGGAGCTTGAAAGTTTAAGGGATTTTTTTAATTTCTACTCGGCTTTATTTGCATTTGATCAGTATTTGGTTGGATTGAATTTTGTTGAGATTTTGGGGTTACAGATCAGTTAACCAAAGCGGGTGAATACGAGAACTTTGATTGAGTTTGTATACTTTTGAGACAATTGATATAGACTCTGTAGAATATTCTTGCAAATGCGTACATTCTCCTCACGTCTTGTGTAATTAACTGATTGAGGACAGAAAAAAAGTTAAATCGAAATCCTATTGTTTGATTTTTTCATTTTTCTGACACCACCTGCTTTTCACACTTTGTCTTTGCTTATTAGAAAATTTAAATTCATTTATATCAATTTAAAGCGTTGATCATTCAGATTAGGGGAATGTTTTTTATCAAGCATTCTTAGCAATAAAGTACAATTCATGCAGCCAATGATTTTAATTATTGAAAGGATTAATTTCGAACACCAGTACTGTTCAAATAAAATTTGTTTTTTCTAAAGAGGATCTTCTGAAACCTAACATAAATTATTACCCGTTAAATCAAATTTTATAAAACCAACTTTTAAAGTCTTCGCAGCAGAATAAATTTAAACATGCTTCTCAAATTCATATTCTTGAAATTTCGTTTGCCTGTTTAGCGTACTTATTTTTTGTTTTTCTCAATTAAACGATCAACACAACTCGAACATCGTAACTAAGTCTTCATACTTCTCTCCAACTCAACAAACAACACAACGCGCAGGTCGGAACTCAAGTCTCTCCCTTTACGTTTAATCTCCTGAAAACTTAAGCAGCAGCTACAGGCCGCCTGCTTGCCTCGAGATACGGCAACACAAAATGACGCAAGAAATTCAAGAATTCAAGACAACCGAGAAATTGTTCCCCCTCAAGTCAGCGGCTGAGGCGGGTAGGGTGCGGCTCTAAAGACGGGCTCCGATTGGCTGAAGCCATTTTCCAGAGTTGCTTTGTTCTAACTCCCGAATTTGGTTTGGAAGGACTTATAGTTAGCGCAATGAAACTTGAAATTGGCTTTTAATACTTTTTTACCGCCGTTAGATATTCTATTTACTCGAAGCATACATCAGACTGCTCGTGAACGATGTATTTTATTTTCAAAGAGTTGATCTGGCTGACATTCACTTGCAACGTATGTTACTGCTTTACTTTTCTCCACACCATTCACCCGAGAGTTAGTCTATCACCACACCAATCCTTTTATAGCTCAGGTTCGAGTCCCTACCTTTGATGGTCTTTTACGAGTATTTACTATTGCTGTAAATAATAGCGAAATCATCTCATACCGTGGGTTCAAATACCTACCTTCAGTGAACTTTTATTGACCAATGCTGTAAATGACAACGAAGTCATTTCATAGCATGAGTTCGAGTCCCTACCTTTGTCGATATTTTATTGACGAACGCTGTAAATAATAGCAAAGTACACCTTAGTCCATTACACGCTGAAATACCCTAACACGGTGAGGAAATCCCTTCTTAGTACCATGAAGAAACTACAAATCCTTCTTAGTACTGCGAGGAAATTCTAAACCATTCTTAGTTCCATAAAGAAACTACAAATCCTTCTTAGTACCGCGAGGAAATTCTAAGCCATTCGTAGCACCACTAGGAAATTCCAAATCATTCTCAGTACTCCATCCTTTTGATACGACAGAAAAAAGCAAAAATGCGCCGAGGAAATACTGCCGTGCGCACACCCTCGGAAGGGGACACAGGCGCGAGCACCTCTGTTTATTTCAGCCCTGGTGCCATATTAATGCGCCGATAAAGGCCTTTTTTAGACGTTCGCGGCTGCCAAAGCGCGGCTCTTCTGTGTCAAGGCTTGGACGCATCTCTCTCTTCTTTTCTTTCTCTCTCTCTCTCTCCGTTTCTTTTTCTGTGTCTGTTACTCCTTCTTCTATTTCTTTGATCTATCTTTTTCCCCTCTCTTTCTTTCTCGATTTCTTTCTTTTTTCTGTCTTTCTTACTCTTTCTCTTAAGATATTTTAAAAATCAATAATGTGCTACCTTTTTTGTACCATCTTTATTGGAAATAAACTGTTTTTCTTTCTTTCTTCATTCTTTTCTTTCTCCTTCTCTCTCACACCATCACCGCATTAGTCGAGACAATTCCGATATCGCTGCTCACGCCATACCATACTCTTTTTGAATCACATTTCGTTTGTTTTTGTTTTGAACGGGGATATCTTTACCAATTTTTGTAACCGTCTCTCAGGTGCAGACGATCTTATGAAGGTTTTCTTGAGGTGCAGAAACATAAATTTTGTAGTTTTTATTAATATTCATTTTATATATCTCATATGGTAAATTTAGTTTGAATTTTGTTTCTAGATTGTTAATTTGCATGATCGTTTCATTCACCGTAATAAAAACTGTGATATCTTTTCCGATTTTTCAACTTTACGAAGCAGATGAAGTTCATCACGCGATAAATTATAAAGAAATTCACTAAACAATTCTTTATCGGAAGACTGTCAATCGTTAAAAAGTACTACCTGTGAAGTCTATAAAACGCAACGTTTCGATGTACAAACATCATCATCAGGCTGAAAATATACAGAAAAATTGTTCAGTCACGTTGGTAAAATGCAAATCTTATTCTTGAGCTAAATGAGACTAGTATGAAAGATGTTATCTTTTGGATGGCCTTGCACTCACATCCCCAATCAAGCTTTTTCACCGGAGCATGCATGTTTTTCACCGCTGAAGCGATTTAATTACTTGGGCGGCGAAAAAAATGCATGCAGGTGGCAAAAAAGTTAGGCAGGGTCGGACGCACTGCGTTGAACGTTAACTTCACGACCGTGAATTTAACACGTAACGATAACAATTATAAATTTTTATCGTCTGAATTGGTTTTTAAGAATTGAGAATTAATAACTTTAATTGTCTGAATTTATTTATAAGAATTGAAACAGAGTTAATGACTTAAGGAGCGAAACTTATTTTCTTGAAATTGAATGCGACTACCTTAACATTAAAAGTATCTCCTGTCAACTAGCGAGAAATTTTCAATGCCGTTAAAAAGCAAAGTACATATCTAAAAATGCATTCTTATTAAAGTATAGGTACACATTTTGTATTCCATATCTTAATAAAATTCTTCCCATGAAATAGCTGGTACAAAAAAGCCTGCAGTCATATTACGCTTTTGATGTTGTCACCATTTGAAGTTTATAAAAAATTCCCCAACCTTATATCAGGATTCTATTTCGACATCACCCAATCCCAGCAGCCTTGTCTCTTACCTCTTATTTTTCTCTGACATAAATCCTATCAAAATATTTTCGGAGCTCCCTATTGGTCATTGTCGCAAGCTTAATGTCACATCACTTCTGATTGGCTGCCAGACAACGTGAACGAAGCTCACCAGTCCGACAAATTAATTGCTTATTGCACTCACAGTGAAGGCCACGGCAGAGGAAACAAGGTAGAGTCATTTCTATGGTAAAAAATATACCTCCTCGTGTACGGCTAGCCAATAGAAAGGCTTCATTTCGAGCAAATTTCATGACGTCACCATTGCGACATGTCGTTTGGCCAATAGCGGTGCTAGATTTGATTCCAGCAGTATTGCCAGATACAAAATGAGCGCTGCTATTTGTTCGTTGCCATGACGTCAGCATTGCCACGCAGTCAACGAAAAATGACTGGTTTGAACTTACCTTGTTTCTTCTACCGTGCTGTAAGCTGCCTTCACATGAGCCTTCTCGTATCTTTGTACTTATTTTTTAATAGTTCAACCTTCAGAAGTTATTTGAATCTTGTTAATCATGTTTACAACACCAAACTCAAATGAACACTAACGAACAATGTTAATTTGAATTTGTTGAAGGAGAAATGATTAGCGACATACGCATTTGTACATTGAAGAAAACTCTTCTAATGTCGTTAGTTTGATTGTTCCGTCACGTTTAGCGTTCAGTAAAATTGTGAGGTGAAATTTAGTACTTTGGTTCAAGTTATCAAGCCAGTAAGCAAGCCAACAGGCAGGCTAGCAGGCAAGCCAGCTAGCAAGCAGGCAAGCCAGCAAGCCAGCAAGCTAGCAAGCCAGCAAGCCAGCAAGCCAGCAAGCCAGCAAGCCAGCAATCCAGCAAGCCAGCAATCCAGCAAGCCAGCAAGCCAGCAATCTTGCAAGCCAGCAAGCCAGCAATCTTGCAAGCCAGCAAGCCAGCAAGCCAGCAAGCCAGCAAGCCAGCAAGCCAGCAAGCCAGCAAGCCAGCAAGCCAGCAAGCCAGCAAGCCAGCAAGCCAGCAAGCCAGCAAGCCAGCAAGCCAGCAAGCCAGCAAGCCAGCAAGCCAGCAAGCCAGCAAGCCAGCAAGCCAGCAAGCCAGCAAGCCAGCAAGCCAGCAAGCCAGCAAGCCAGCAAGCCAACAAGCCAGCAAGCCAGCAAGCCAGCAAGCCAGCAAGCCAGCAAGCCAGCAAGCCAGCAAGCTATCAAGTAATCAAGCAAACATACAAGCAAGCAACAAGCTCTGCCATGATAGAGAGAGTGTCGTGGCGGCAGCCCTCACTGCACCGCTGGAACGTTGATGCATGAGTGTCTGCCATGAGCAGCTTTTTATTCCTTAACTCGCGGTAATGAAGGGAAGTTTTGGTAAAGTCTCTGGACTTGTAAAGGAATTTGTCGGCAGTAATTTGCTGAGGGGCAGACTGGTAGTGTGGCTGATTCATAGCCGCTGTATAGCAGCCTGCTGTCACTTGTGTTATGCAACCGCATGCTAGAAACTGACATATCTGACGACTTCACTTGCATACTGGCAAACATGTTTGCTGGGAGACATGTTTGCAGGGTGATTTTGACTGGGATTAGAATTTTTATTTAAAGCTCACAGCACTCATACTTGAAAGTTTTTTCTGCTCGGTAAAAAGTTAAAGTTTGTTCTTAAACTTAACTTAACTTAAACTCATACTTAAAAGTTTGTTCTGCTCTTTTCCAAATTTATTTTATTTGCGCATTGAGGTAAAAAATTCACAAATAGAACGTGCAGCTCGTGCATGTGAAGGGGTCTTCTTCAATAGCAGAAGGAAAGAAAATGTCCTGCCGACAGTCTACGGAATTTAAACCTCAAATTTCACTATCAAATGATTCGACTTTATTCTAAGGTTATCTTGAATTGAATATCGGAATATAGAGTTTTTTCTCATGGATAGAGTCATTTGAATGTGCATTCATTTTCAATTGATCGTTGGAAAAGTATGAGAGAGCTATGTAAATATACTTTGCAAATAAGAGTTACTGTGACGGTAAACATTGGATTTGGCGGTAAGATCAGATCAACAATACAACGTGAAAAACGTAATATCTCACTTTATTTCCCAGTGAAAACCTCACCAGATAGAAGTTCCAAAATTTACGCCAAAATCAATGGACATTCTCTAGTTGAAAGCAAATTTTTGTTTCAGAAAAAATAATTAGCAAATCTGAAGAACGTCATAACTGACCACATTTTAAATTAACTCTCTGTGTAATTCAGAAAATAGCACTAAAATATGTTTTAAAATTGCTAGAAACTCCTAAATAAACGTTAAACATTAAATCTAATCCAACGTAAACCCATTTCTTTATTAAGGGCTTTATTATATTGAAGAGCCAAATACAAAACATAACTTAGGATCGATCATATAACCATTATATGAGCACCATCAAATTGGAGAACCCAATACCTTCCTGGAAAAAATCTTGACACAATTGAAGCGCATTACTTTGTGCCCAGTCGCCATGCTACTGAATGTCTGTGTATAAAACCTTCTTGACCTCAATGATCAAAGCTGGCCGTGACGTGACAACCTTGCTGCATAGCAGGTGTACAATGGCTGTGCTGCACAGTGGCTGCACAGTTGGGCTGCTCAGCAGCAGTGCTGCACAGCGGGTGTACAATGGCTGTACAATGGTTGTACAATGGCTGTGCTGCATAGTGGTTGTACAATGGCTGTGCTGCTCAGCAGCAGTACAATAGCCGGGTGCCGCAGAGCTATCATCAGTCCCGCATATAGAACAGAGCATGAAATGACTTAAATTGTGCCGCTCTACTGAAACGTTGTGTGAGCCTTGATAGGGAACAATTATAGAGCGCCTTCGTCTTTGTGCTCTCTGATAGAGCACAGGTCGTATTATACCTAGAGCTTTGAACCTTTATTAGCCGTTTAGAAATTTTTCGTGAAATTATCATCGTTATTGAACCCGTGGCCTGAACCCAATGTAACTGACGCGGGTCAGTTTGTGACCACTAATTTTTCGCGGCAACGCAGTCACATATGTGGCCAAAATGCAGCACATCTTTAGAAATAGCTTGCGATACGACAGGTGATTATTAAATTGCTTACTCAAAAGGAAAATTCGTTAACGGTAACAAGATATGAGTTCAAAGAGTTGAAGTTTATAGAATAGGTACTAAAATTTCAAAGTATTTACAAAGTATTTACATGTAAATGGAGTAAGTGTAATGTTTAACAAACCCAAAAAGTCTCGCGAATATATTTAGGCAATAGGGAAAATAAATTATGGATAGTCTTGAGCAATAGAAATCGAGTAGTATTTTTAAATCGATTTGGTAATCATTCAAAAAAAAAGAAAATAATGAGTCAAATCAGTATTACGCTACTCAAGGTAACTTAAGAAATACGGTGACTCACCTCTACAATGAGTGTCATTTGTTATTATTGGGTGCAAATCATAAAATATAGCTCACAGTGCACGGCTGCAATCATAAGCAGATATATAAGTTAATTTTGAATAACTTATTTTCCTTCATTAACGAAAGAACAAACTTAATGTTTCCGTCCAACCTTCACAAGGAATCAAAATTTGTGTAATTAATGAGACAAAAATGTCTGCATTTCGAATGCATTTTCTTAACTAAAAAGCACACTCGAGGAACTTAATTAGGAATATTTTATTTAAGATTTACCAGTGGGACTTACACCATGTATCTCAATCCCTCTCAATAACCAACTATAAAAACATTTTGACCATAAGAATTCGAGCAACGTATTTTAAAAAATGGTAGATCCTCATGTGCGCATTTAATTTTCGTCAAACAAATACAACCTAATCATTCCTGACATGTAATTAATTTCACGTAAAATCCCAGAAATCTGATGTCGCCGTGGAAAATACTTGAAAAAGAAGTTGGTTTCGTCAGACGGAGACAAAATTTTGGCTTTAATATTATTTTACGACCGTCGTAAAGTCGTCGGACCGCAGCACTGCTGCAAGTATTGTGCTGGCGCAGTGCTGGACACTCGATATACCTACGTGTCAACAACACTGATATTTCAAAAATTATTGCACAAAGATTTTCAGGGAACTGGATAACGAAGTATTATAAACATATATATAACAAAAGCAGCATTGTGTAGAATATATATGTCTGCAACGTTGATATTTCAAAAATTATTGCACAAAAATTTTCAGGGAACACGATGACGAAATATTGTCAACACGTCACATTTAACCAAAGCTGCAAGGTGTGGATATGTGTGAGTGTCCGCAAGGTGCAAGGTTGATATTTAAAAAATTATCATTTTTAAGATGAAGTGGACAGATTTTTTGAAAACCCGATAAAGAAAAATTGTGAGTACATCACGTTGAGCCAAGGCTGTAGGGTATGGAATATGGTTAAAATAATTTAAAATAGATGTGAAAAATTCATAACCTTCTAGGAAGCACACCTCAAATAATTTTCAAAGTGTAGCATATAATTTTCAGGAATCGAAAAACATTGTCACATTTGTAGCATTTGAACGAAATATATAATTTGGAGAACATTTCCAGCTCAGTTAGCACTAGGCTTGTATCTATGATGTAGTTTAGGTTGTCGAGCACGAGCCACTCATAAAAACTTTCATATTTCCTGACTTGATCACAAAAAACTACGAACTAAACTTTCAAAGTATTTGCTTAGTTGTAGGAGTTCTGGTATCTGCGCAAGCTTTTCGGTGGAATTGGCGGTTTTTAGAGTCGGTGATTTTTCCCAAAAAATCGTTTTTTGACCTTTTATGAACTTTTTGATCTGGAAATCAGGCCACCCACCATTCATTTCACCAGGGTTGCCAGACGCTCAAAGCTAAAATTTTATTTGAAAAAAGTAAAAAAAACATTTATTTGACAAAAATAGTGCATAGAGTGGTCATATCAACAGAAAACTTTCGCCGCCGGCTGAACAGCTACAGCTTTAGAAATAGCATGAAAAATTAAACGATATCTATTACATCTGAAAACTAGCGGCATCACACAACCAGGAGGCGGCTGTGTCGGCAGCACAGGCTGCTGCCGACGGCTTTACGACCTCAGTGCCAATCCCAATAATTTTAGAGGCCTCGTAAAGTAACGGATTAGAACAGTTTGGTGACGGCACGGCTCTAGAACTTTTAGCATTGTTTCCAAAGCATTTGAAATACTATAAATTCTAATTGTGGTAGTCCAGTAAAATTTTTGAGATGAAATTGTGTAGCATTGCTGTCGAACTTGTAGCATTGTTTCTTTTGAACATGATATGCTTGAAGCTCTAATTGCATCATTCCAGTGAAATTTTTGAGATTAAATTTTACCAAACGAAGGTGCTGCACTTTTAAGTTTGAGTTAATCTGGTTTATTGAAAATGCGTTTAACTTAGTACTAATGTCAATAAGATACACAATATTTATAAGTCGTCCATGTATCGTCTATTTTATTTCTGTGTCTATTTTTATTGAAGTTATATTTTCGTGTCAATTGTGTCGTTTCCTCCCTCGCTTCTGCCGCTTAAAAACGAATAACATATTTTAAAAGTGATTTTCTAATAGTGATTTACAGGAAATTCTTCGCGTGGTTGCACATGCCAGGATCGGAAGGACGAGGCTAATTAAAGCATTTATTGTTATATTAAGAGAAATTTTATAATTTTCTGATCGCCAACAGGCCTTTCTTATTTTTTATATTTTCTACAAAGAATGAAAATTTCAAGCAAAGTGTTTTCTAACAGTTAAATTATTAGAAAATAATGTTGATTCGGTTTATTTTTAGGTTATAAAGCTTTTAAAATTTTACTCATCGGACAAAAGTAAAGTTTTGCATCACATAAGAATTTGTTTTGTACTGCACAGAATTACTTTGTTTTTACTTTTTCGCAAAAAGTAAATTTCATCTTTGATGGAAAGGCATGTTAAAATGCAATAGTTTCAGAGACTATCACATGTGATGGTCGCGTAAAAAAATTTTTAAATATTTTAAATAAAAATAATTATTTTAAGATTTAATATAATAAAAATTTGGTTCCACTATGCAATTTAAGTGCACAGTTTTATCTAATAGCACTGTGTTTGAGGACTGAAATAAAATATTGTACATTTTAATTGTTTAATAGTCTTTCACACGCATTCATATCACATTAAATTTAAGGCTATAAACATTTTTAAGAAGAGTAGGATATAAATATATTTTCACAAACCTATTTAATATGATTTTTATTGTTTTGATGCCTAAAACCATGCTGTTAACTCACATCTTTCCGGGTTGCCGAGATAGGCCTTTGTCAGCAAAAAATTTTGTAGTTCACCTAAGTTTTCTCTAAAGGAAGCTAAATTTGAAAGTTTGGACCTGAAAAAGGCTGATCTTGCAACACTACACCCATAATAAACAGTTCCTCCAATCCAATTTTTGCATGAAACATCGATTAATATAACATTTATTTCAGAGATATTTATGGATATATTTGACATTGTCACATTCATGCCAAATATCGAATCATATCGCTCATGTGAGTTTATTTTTTGTATTTTCAAATTAGGTGCTTTGAGGCCGCAATTTTTCACCATATATTTCTGTGTGTTTTTTGATTCTGATACCAGTTTTATATGTTTTTTCTGGTATTTGTTGAAATTGTCATTTGAACAATTCAGTAGTGTAAAATTTAATTATTCTTCTATATTCATTATTACCGATGACTATTTTTAGCTTGCCACCGCTTTGAAAAGCATGAATTATATTTTCAATAAATTTGACACGTTCTTTCCTCGTTAATTAGTATTTAGAAAGGTTATTTAATGCTGACATCTATTTATTAGTGAATGATACCTGTCTTTCATGAAGTTATGTATGATAAATGATTTTGGTCGGGTAGTTATACGAATTTTTTAAAGTGTTTGACAGGTCCTGGTTTCCACGAGTTTGACAAAATTTTGAAACCTTCCACTCTCAGCAAGTTTTGATCATTTGATTTTGAGTTGGTGGTTTATTTACTATCGTAATTTGTTTCAAAATCACCCTTCGCAAATCTTAGTTATAAATAAACAAACGCAAATTTTAATTTCACATTTTAAAAATTTTGGCTCACAAATTTTTTTGAGCGAAATATTTCAGAAGCAGCCCACGCTTTATTTTTTGACCTCTCTTTTTTGATATTTTGTAACCATCGTGCTTTTGAGTGCTTGGTGTTAACTGGTGATGTAATCACCTGCATCACGTCAGTGTTGTGTTTGCACTAAGTGTCGATCGATATCTTCTTCTCAGCGGGAAAAATTAAAAATAAAAACTTGAGAGGCAAACGAGGTTCAGTATAAATTCAATATAGATTACATATGATAAAAATACATTAAAGTTTAGAATGCATACAATAAAAAATGCATATTGTTATAAATAAGAATTGTACACTACACTCCAGCTCCTTGATCATTCATATTCCAGTCAATTTAAATTGTACCTTATGTTGACTTCTGTCTCGTCTTTATTACCAACCAGGTTTGCATGCTATTTTATCATGCCTACGCGAGGGGTTATTAATGAGTATGAATTAACTTTGATTAATTGCTTAGGTTTATTAGTTCATTATATATCAGCCACCCGCTTGTATGCGATGGTAAAATGGCATTCCTACTAAAAGATAAGTTGAGTATGATTTTGCATAAATGTGCATTACGCAAATGTTCTTGAGTGCTGGACGTAAAATATTCCAAACAACAGCCACACAATTGTCACGATTATTATCAGAAGAAATCAGCACTTGAATTAGAAATTAGAGTATGAATGTTCATAACAAATGTTTTTCTTGCATGTCTCTTCACGCGTACTGCACATGTGTGAGGTATTCCGAACACCTAATCTATCTTCCATCACAGCTCGAAAATGCCCACTAATCTATTGTTCCCTCAGCTTAACTGTCTGTGTGTTCGTAAATGTCTCAATTTACTAACGTGTGTTACTAACTCTTCCTCTCTTCTGTGTCAAGTTGAAGTTAAAATCAAGCGACAGGGATCACCAATTTTGAGCCATTGCTTGATTTTAGCTCTGGAGTTAAACTGCAGCCGCTTTCTGATGAGGTTGGGAGGGTACAGCGCAATGACCACTATCACTCTGCAGCACTTTGGGTCTGAACGCTTGATTCGGGAGTGGTGCTAACCTGGACTTGGTGTTGAGCTTCTTGGGTGAACGGTAACTTGTAGGGCATTAGAGGCTGAAGTTATGGGCTGCTATTAGATCTTCTTGGGTGAAGTATGACTAGCTGAGGACTTATGGTGCGGTTGAGTGCTGCTTTTGAATGATCTTATGTGAACGTTGACTTGACGAGCCTAGAGGCTGAAGTTATGGGCTGCTATTAGATCTTCTTGGGTGAAGTATGAGTCGCAGAGCGCTAGAGGTTGCGGTTGAATGAATGCTGCCATTGGATGTTCTTAGGTGAAGTGTGACTCGTTGAGACTAGAGAATGAAGTTGAATGCTGTTTTTGAATTTTATTGAGTGAAGTTTGACTCTTAATGATTAAAGGCTGAAGTTGAGTGCCACTACTGGATTTTATTGAGTAAAGTATAACTCGCAGAGCTCTAGAGTCAGAAGTTGAACGCTAATTTTGGATCATCTTGGGGGAAATGAGCCTCGTTGCGCTTATAGGCTGAAATTGATAGCTACTGTTTAATGCTTGATTTTGAGTTGAAAATGCATCGCAAAAGAATGTGATGTGCGAAAATTGAGCAAAAGTGCTAAGTTGAGAATCTCGGTACTTCAAAGAAGAGGAAACGATAACAGTAGGGAAAATAGCGAAAAAGAAGCCTCTGGACACTCTCAAAAAATGAATCCCTTACAGACTGTACAATGTTTGGCAACATTGTACAACAATCAAATTTAAAGTCGGATGCAAAACATGAGAATCAAATTTTTAAGGTTCAGGGTTTTAGTGAAGTTCGATCGTTACTCACCACTAGTGCATACAATATTATTTATGAATTAGGCTTGATACAGACAAAATACATTTATAAAGATCCGCGCACCTACCAGTATTATTTCAGTGGTAAACTTTTACAATGAACGTTTACATTTTTCTTTGTAATAAAACACACAAATTAAAAACTAATTGCAACTAACATTATAAACGGGACACAACTTTTTTTGTAACTAGCAGTCTTAACACAAACAGGCTAATTCAAGAAAGACCAGATATGGTTAACATCAAGGAATTAACAATACACTAGTCGTATTCAGAACTGTAGTGTAGTTAGGAAAGTCAGAATACATAACTCTTGTGGAGTTAGGAAAGTACTAACACACTAGTCGTGTTCAGAACTGTATTGTAATCAGGAAAGTAACAATACATAACTCTAGTGTAGTCAGGAAAGTAACATTACGCTTGTCGCGTTCAGGGAGCGGAGTTAGAAAATTAAAAACACGCTAATCATGTTCAGAACTCCATATAGCAAGTAACAATACAGAACTCCATGTAGCAAGTAACAATACAGAACTCTAGTGTAGCTAGGAAACTAACATTCTAGTCGAGTTTAGAACTCTAGTGCAATAAGTAAACTACCAACACTCTAGTCGGGTTCAGAACTGTGGTGCCGTGCATAACTGAGAAAATGAGAGCATGAGTGTGAGCACAGAGGTTGGGTGCAGTCAGGAGGACTGGTGGACTGCAGCTGTTGTAGATAGAACGTGTTGCTAACCAGCGCATCGCCAACGCAAAGCACCATAGACAGACACACTAACATACGAGATCAACCAATGTAATTCTTGAATCAGACCCCATTTAAACGAACCTATTGGGGGAATGTGACTCTAAAAACTAACTTTGTGGTTCATATCTAATTTAGTTCTTTCTTGATATTTTGATTTAACGTCAGCCTGTATTTGTAAACTATTTACCTGTTGATTTAAGGAAAGAATTTCTATATTTTGACAAAATTTGCAACTACCTGTTTGGTGCCACCCATGCAACTATTGGATCTTCAGCAACCAGGCGATCAATGATGATATTAAAAGTTCTCTAAGTTCTCTCAGAAATTTTTTCAACCTACATCTAATATGAAAATGACAAATAGGAAAAGTCTCGAGTCCAGATTAAAAACCTGCAACCTAATATCTTGCGCAAAAATTTTAAGAAACAGCTCTGTACGAAATAGAAACGAAACAAAATAAAAAACAAATGAACATTTGAAATAACTTTCATGTTGAACATTTTTCATCGTTTACAGGATTCCCATTGAAATTTTCGATTTTTCTCAACGCGAAATGGATTACATGAAATCAGACAGTTGTGTTAATCAAAATTGGTTGATCTCAGTGTTACTAACGCATTCACGTCTCATTCAGAACAAAAACATCACAACTGTTGCCGCAATTTATGTGCATTTCAATACGGTTTATTGCGATCGTTTTTTCTGTGTTTGAGAAGACATGCTGAGGTTTTTGCTTAGCGCCTTGCATGTTTGTGAGAATGGTCTAATGTCTAACTTTGTCAAGTGTAGCTGTGGCAAGTCGGTGGCTTTCGGTGTTCATTTTCTGTTTAGTGACCCACAGATTGTGATGCATGAGTTGCGTCAACTCTAGCTGTCCATCTTCTGTTTCGTGGTGTTTTTAATTCTTCGTGTACCATTGAGTAGCTAGCCATTTTTGTTCCTGTTAGGTGCCCAACGCGCACTCTTTTTTTCATTTTTGTCGATGAATCCCACTTCGGTTTATCCCATGATCGCGAGCCCATACCCAGCATTCAATGAGAACCAACAACTTCTGTGTGAAGAAGATAAATATTTTTGCTGTAAATCGGATATGCGGAAATGATAGATCCGCCCTGTTCTAATTCTGCAGGTTCTGGCCGTGATCTCCGTGGTCTTCATCATCATGTCGACCTTAGCCTTGGTATTGAATACAGTGCCTGCCTTCCAAGACGGCAACCAAACTGATAACGAAACATTAGCCATGGTAGAAGCAGTGTGTATCACTTGGTTCACACTCGAATATTTATTAAGATTCGCAGCGAGTCCCAATAAGTGGAAATTTTTCAAAGGACCAATGAATATTATAGATTTGTTGGCCATTTTACCATACTTTGTGTCACTTTTCCTCATAGAATCAAATAGACATTCTGACCAATTCCAAGATGTCAGAAGAATCGTACAAATTTTCAGAATCATGAGAATTCTGAGAATCTTAAAACTCGCTCGACATTCGACAGGACTCCAGAGTTTAGGGTTCACGTTGAAGAACTCTTACAAAGAGCTAGGTCTACTTGTCATGTTCCTGGCAATAAGCGTTTTAGTGTTTTCAAGTTTGTGCTACTTTGCTGAGAAAGATGACAATGAGGATTATGGCAGTATACCAGAGGCGTTCTGGTGGGCGTTGATCACAATGACCACAGTTGGGTATGGTGACGTGTACCCTCACACTCCTTTGGGCAAGTTGATAGGCTCGGTGTGCTGTATTTGTGGTGTGCTGGTCATTGCGCTGCCTATTCCTATCATCGTAAACAACTTCGCTGAGTTCTACAAGAACCAAATGCGCCGAGACAAGGCGCTCAAGAGGAGAGAGGCTCTCGAGAAAGCCAAGAGAGAAGGATCCATTGTGTCCTTCCATCACATCAACTTGAGAGACGCTTTCGCCAAGTCCATGGACCTCATCGACGTCATAGTTGACACAGGTACTACATTTCAGGAGGTTCCAATTTAAGCATGTCTTTTAGTGTATGCGCTTTCCTTCTTATTTGCGGTAGACGCAAGTTTTTTCCTCTGGCCCCCAGGTACAAGAAGTTTTGTGCCAGTTGAAACACGAAATGTTTTCTTTATACGCTGAGTTTTTCTCATGTTTTCTTAAAAGAATATATATTGCACCACTCGTCTTAGGCACAGTTATTTCAATGTCGATAAAACTCTCCATACAAATGGGATTAATGTCATACTTTCACCCACGAGCAGGTTTGATAATATTCTACTTGTATGTGGGATTAATGTCATACTTTCACCCACGAGCAGATTTGATAAAATTCTACTTGCATATGGGATTAATATCATGCTTTCACCCACGAGCAGGTTTTCAGCCTATATTTTGATTTGACAAGGTCACAACCTCTCCCAAGCGGACGCCAATTCGGCTGGCGGAGATTCGATCAGAGCGGGCCACACGGGCACAGGCTGCTACAAGAACCACGAGCATCATTTCGGCATGAAGGGGGCCGCGGAAAACAAAGATCCTTTGCTCGAAAAGACTAACGAGAGGCTCAACTCCAAAAGTACAGTAGACGTCATGGAGATGCAGCAGCAGAACTTCACGCGGCCAACGGCCATGGATGACAAAACTGAAACCGAGACGCTAAGCTTAAAAACCCCGGTGAGTTGATGAGATTCTTTCTTGCACCGTATTATTCCATGGGGCATACTTGTATTTCGAGTAGCATATTTAATTAAAAACACTGCAATAAATCTACAACACGTTTGAATATTCAACCTCGATTGAATAGTAATGCTGTACAGAACACCTCAAAAGAATTATTTGATAAAAGACTTCAATAAGGGTGCCTAATTAGATGTGTATTAATTCATTCGAAGGCTCCATTGTTCTATTTTTACAGACAATGACATTAAACCCTGGCTAACAGCGGCACCCAGTAATGGGCACACTCCCTGATTCAAGTTATGTAGTTAGTTGCATTATACAATAATGTACTACGATCTATAATTATAGATTGATATCAAGTTCTTGACAAACAGATTGAATTCTTTTAGAGTAAAATTTAGTGGTCTGGCGAAACTAAATAATTAGTTATTTCTCAGAGTAGTTAAGGAAAACAGTACTGAAGTATTTTAAAAGAGCAAACAGTTAATTGCTTTGTTTTAAAATTCACAGATGCATAAACACGCAGCAAATTTAACACTGCCGTTAGGATAAAGTTTTCACTTCAAAAATCCCAGTTGATTCAATGCTGTTTCTTGACTTACCATTCTTCAAAGTTAAGAAAATTAAATAAACAGAACAAGAAACCCCAGAAACTATTTATTGCATGGCCTGTTAATATATACAGTTTGACTTAAGTTAGTTCAGCATTAGAGAAGTTTGGCATTATCTCTGCAAACAAACAGTTTCTCACTTGATGGTTCTCCTTTGGTTCGTGCAAGTAGTCAAAAGAACATTCACAGCTCGTGACACTGACATGTTTAAACAGTGTTCTTATGCCAACAATTTAGTGTATGCTTGTTGATAATAGTATGAGTAACTTTTTGAAGATACAAACGTACGTTCCTTAATTCTTCATGTTCACCGATGGAACACGGCTGCATCTCATAGAACTGTCACAGCACACCTGAGCATGTGTTGGCCAACCAGTGCATCATTATACCTGTACTTATAAGTTGCTTTTGGTCGAGCAAAAGTGACAGTGAGAAAGTACGTATGGTGTTTTTCGGCGGCTATTCAACATTCAGGATAAAAATGATTTGCTTTGTAGATGGAGTTACTGTTTTACATATATGAATCATTTGCATTGGTGAGAAAGATTTGACTGAACGTAATTGTTTGAATTTCACAAAGTTAAAAATAAAATAGTGTTTTAAGGTGTTGAAAGACAGAGCCTACCAAAAAAGTTTCAGGGTCGAAGAAAAGCGCACTCAAATTTTTTGCCCAATTCGGCTCAAATTAGAAACATAAAAAAAATAAAGTCTGGAAGATCATAAACTTCTGTAGCTGAAAAGCTATGGGAAATTATTCGCTCTAACTTTAGTACATTAAATCTATAAATAAACTAAAAACGCTAATAATTTAATACCTACGCGTGCGAACCCTTGGCTTGAGGGTGAATATTTGAAGAGGGATATTTCTTCCTTGGAAATTCTTTTCGAGCTTCATTATTTATTTACATCAGGAAAACAACGGTTATGTTATTCTGAATGGGAAAATATTCGGAATAGAAAAATCAAGCGAAAACAGAACATATCAGTATCGTCTAATGCTCTTCCTTTTTGATGACCGTACTGATCGACACATCATATTTCTGGAGCTCTTTTTCTGTTATCGATTATAGTGGAGAAAGAATTTCATGAATACCCGAGTATGGGAATGTATCGAGTGAAAATGAATGATCACTCCCACTATTTCTACGCACTCTACATCGATAGACAGGCTGTAAAGTCACCAAAACTGTTTATTAAAAACTAATAACGTATTGGAAATTGAAATATCAGATTCTAGTGAGCTTTATTGGTTTAATACAATTTATTCAACCTTAAGCGTTATTTAAAAAAATACCTGATATTTTGGAGACAGCTGTTTGAAAGTTCTAGAGAACTCCATTGTTTTAGTAAAATTTATTAACCACGAGGATTATTCAAACACGACAGTGTACGAAACCTTTGTGTGGGAGACTTGTAAATTCCTAGTCAGACTGAGAGTCAATTGCATTCCTTGCTCAGGGAAAGTTCAGCAAATCCAATAAATCTCCTCCACAGGGATATGGACAGAGCTTCATGTTCGTCTTCCAGGGAATGCATAATAAATTTGAGACTTATTAAAACTTCAGGGAAATGAACAGAATATTTTTAAAAGTAGATTCTTACGGAAAATTGCAGACACATAAAGAAATAATATTTGTGGTAAATAAATTTGATGGAAATCAATACTTGCGTAGCTAAATCAGTACATTTATGTCCATTAACAACCTAACATAAAAATCGATGAACTATAAAACAGTTTAAAGTTTCATGAGTACTGTCAAAGAACCTTAAAGCAAGCAACTTATTTGCTTCACATTTCAGGTCTACTCGCACACGTAAACTCTCGTATCTTACGAGTCTTTTGAGTGCAATTTTACGAATGCCTCTTGAAAGGCCCTTAATTTGTTATAATACAAATGGTTTTGTCTTAAATCAAAGCAATAGTTTTGCTCCATACATGGTTTTCATTGAGTGAGAATTATTCTACATGAAAATAAGGATGTGTGTGTTTTACAACACTGGAGACTAACACCCCCAGTTTCATTCTTTGAAAATTACATCTCGTTTAGGTTACTCCCTATCATAAAGAGCATGATTCAAGTTTTCGGTAAGGAAACTGATCATCGTTGTTTCATGTGTCATGGTTGTTAACATTTTCTCCAAGGTGGCACGAGGAACTCTAGAACCACTCCGTAATGTTCACGATAGAAAAGTCGGTAGCGCGAAGACTCGCTACCGCGCCACTCATACTCCTCCTAGTATATTCAATAAGGTACGCAAGCTCTCACTTCCACCATTTCTTGCTAAAGTTTTGCCCTCCTTGAAATCGAATTTCGATGCGAATTTAAACAAAGCGTGGCACTCTGGATTTCATGCGTTTCTGACTCTTTATTTTTATCGAAGTACATTTGAATCTCTTCCGATTCTCTATCTAAAATTTCGTTTGATTTCTCGATTGAACATGCTATCTCGTAAGGTTTATTTTCACAAGGTAATTTTGAACTCCAATTTCGATTCTACTTTTGCGTACTTCATAACGTTAAAAATGAAATAAGGAGAAAAGCTGTCCAGCACACGCTGCAGTTATCATCTTCAGCAAAGAAAAGATCCATAGAAACTACTCGACCTCATGAGTTAGAATTCCCCTTTCACATTATTCAGTTTACACGGTGAAGAAAACGCCAATACCTGCAGAATTAAAATTAGAATAAGCATATACCAGCCGAATGCAAATTAAAATAAGCATTTACCAGCAGAAAGCTCCTTTTATTCAGAATAACGACTCTCGGCGAGGAAAAACGGAAGCACTCTTAATAGGATCAGAAAGATCACAATTCTGCTAGATGAAAATTGCAGCTGTGTTAGGGCCAAGTCTTCCTCGTTTCAGTTTTGAATTTAACTCGTTTTGTAACGAACAGTTTCATCTTTTCCTGTTACTGTCAGTGCATCCTGACATGATTCAATCTCACAAAGTTTCTATAGATTTTGTTGCTATAAAAAACAGAACGTATACCCTAGGAAAATTTCTTTATGCATTTTTGACACTGCACTTCTGTACGTTTTTGTGAGGTTTGATTTTCACGCGGGACAACACTTGAGTAGCGATATTTTCTGTAATTTTTTGATTGGTTCTTTTGAAATTTTCCGCGGAATTTTATTCCTTCTGATGTTATAGGAACATTGCCACTTTAACATGACAGGTTGATAATTTTGTTCCATCATTGCTAACTCACAACACAGTTTATTACACGGATTTTATCCTGTGTCAATATCTTTCTTAATTTGTTAATTTCTTATTTCAAACGCTCTCAAACTTTGACGAGTAAAGTCTTATCTATAAAAAAGCACCCAGTTCGATTCAATGGAAAAAATAATCAAAATCAAAGCCACGTATTTTTTGATTGTTTCATTTTTCTTGATTAAACAAGATGAGTCACATTTTTTAATGAAATAGCCGAGCTTTAAAAAGCAAAGAAAAACGTTTGTCACGATAGTGTCACTTGAGATTAGTAGGCTATTTTTTGCAGTATTCTGTTGTTTTTCATAATCTTCACGCATTTATTTCCCTAAAATTAGATTTTATTATACATCATATATACGATGTAATGCACTTTATTTATAACTTTATAACTTTACAGAACAACTTTACTTTGTTTATAATACATAAGCTTACAGAAGCTACATACGAGTGCGATTAGCATGATTCATTATTGATTTACAGCCTCATGAGATAAAGCAAGCCACTTATCCAACTTTGAGTGAGTATACAAATATGCAAACGATTTTTGCATTTTTTCTAGACACCAGTAATTTGAAATTGGTTTTTCACTTGCTCTGTTCCTAATCTTGATTAATTCGACAAAGCAACCCGTTTCTCATTCTACGAATTTGTAAACATTTTTCATATTTTTTCGAGATACCAATAGTTTGAAATTAGTTTTCTAATTTACAATCTTGATTGATGTTAATCTGTTGTTAATCTTGATTGATCCAACTTGAACAATATTACGAGCGTTGGATTTGCTACATTTGCAGTGGGAAAATTTTTTGTTCGATCAACCTGAAGGGCATGACTATTTCTAAATTACATGGCCAAAAAACCTAATGTAGTCATTACTTCAGTTAAATTATTTAGGTATCCATAAATATCAAGTTTTAAAAAAATGTCGGTTTACGAATAGACATCAATGAACATAAGTTATTCATACAGAACGCGCTATATATCCGAAGTAGGTTTTGTAGAAAGTAGTACATAGTTTGAAGTAGTTGATCGCTCGTACGTTGGGTAAGGATTAGCATACAAAAATATTGCAGTAGTTCTTCTAAAAGTGCAGATCGCTGATAATTCGCTGGTATCCTGTAGAATTGCCCATATTATTATAAAGAAAAGAAAAGAAAAGAAAGAAAAACAGTATATTTCCAATATATACATTATAATACATTATAACCAAAATACATTATAACTAAAAAGAAGGAATTAGAATTCCGTACGCAACTTTCCCCCTTTGAAAATTCTAAAATTATGAAAATGTATCTCCATTGAACCTCATTTATAGAATAATCTTTCGGTTTGGTAGTTCTTGCATAAGAAACATGCATCGTGTAAAACACAGGTTCACGTTATTTACAGCTGCTATTCACAGTTGTGTGCCACTCACTTACAGCTGTGTGCAGCCATTATGTCTCCATGAAAGATACACTACAGCCTGTGTGTGTCTGCTCAGCGGGTGCATGTCACTGCCTGCCTCGAGCACGTGCATGATGAGCATCAGGCACCCCGGAACACGTTTAACACTTGATTGTATTAATCAACTTCAGCACACAGCTTCGCCTGCTTTTATTAGACTTTTTCTAGACTTTGGTGGAGTAAATGCCAACTGAAGTTGTTCTTCGAGTGGTAGATTATTTAGGTGCTTTATTAAAGGTTTTAATGCCATAAGTCTTTTTTAGGCAGGAAAATACCTCAGGTCATCAGTTTCCTCCTCAAAATACTCTCAGCTTTAAAATGGTGCATATTTTGATAGTGTTTCCGTTTTCAAAAAATTCGAAGTGGATTCATTCAGTGATGTCTGTGCTTTTTATGAAACGTACCGTTAGACGTGATAGAAAGAGAAACTATTTTTTAGAACAGAATTAGATTTCCGAACGATGTACCTTTATTATAAAATTGACTATTAATGGAAAAAAATTAATATTAGATCGCAAAAAAATCGTTACGAGGCGAAAACTTTGCTTCAAAACCCTTCCAGTGACTTTATGTGTGCCAAAATTCTTTTCAAGTGTACCATGTATTTCTTTAATTAGACAATGTAGAAAATACATGGATCTCTGTAGCTGGTGCAAGTAAATCTTGTACCTAAAGTGTGCTCAGCACGTTGGATTAAAATATTCGTTGTTTTTTGAGTTTCACCAGCAAAAAATATACAAACTAACAAGGCGACTGAAAGATCGAGTGGCAGAAACCTGCTGGGGTAAATTTTCTGAAAAGTTGAGACGCACAAGCACCCATATTATGTTGCATGCAAATGTTTTTTTCCAGGTACTATAATACCTGGTACCAGGTATAATTTGTGTATAATCTTATACAGCGTGTTGTAAGCAGCGGTCCGTGTTCACATGTACAGAAAAAAGACTCTCCAGGTGCTGCGTTACGTCCTCCCTAGCTGCTTAGGCTCAGAAAACCGTGTCTACAACACACTCTTTGATGAACTGGACTCATATTGTTGTTCTATATGAAGTTTGTGTATTTAATTGAAGGTAACTAGTGATGTAACGCATTTCGTACCTTGAATTTTTTTTAGTACATGAGCTTCAATCGTAATATTTGATCAAAATTGCCAAACTGTGACGATAAGCTCAAATTTAAGGGAAAAATATAAATGATGTGTAAATACAGAAAAACAACAAATGAAATGTTGGTATTTTGATTCCTGTCAAAACATTATGATATGTTAACACCTTGAAATTAAATACTGTCATGTCAAATTGCAGGAACTTCTGTAATGATTGACGGGCTTTATTTATTTTGTGAACTTAAATCAATTTGAGTACGTCAGCTTTTGACTGACAGAAGATTTACTGGATTGACTTCCACGTCCAGCCAGAGGGTACATCCAGGATCGTGATTTATCTCGAACAGAACTATGAAGGAGTTCACTACGTGGCAAAAATAGCTAACCAAGAACTTAGCATTTCTTAACGTTTTTGAATCACCTCGCCCTTGCAAAGAATCTCATAAAAATTGAGACATATTTCCCCCACTAAAATTATTCTTTAGTTAGTGATTACTAAATTCCCAGATTGTTCTTTCTTTCTTTCTTTTTCGATTTCATTTGAATGTAATTAAAATTGTTATAACTAGGCTTCCAGAAAATTTCTACTGTGAAGGTTCTTCATTTTCTATTAGAATTTCATTTTTCGAATCTGGTTACATCCAAGTAGGTGGGAAGCGGTGATGAGGCAATGTTTTTTTCATAAATCATTGGATACGGTTTCATTAAATACGGTTTTGTTATTATCTGGCGAGTATGTACGCGTGGTAGCCTTCACTGCCCTAATAACCTACATCGGTTATTGTTATTATCTGCCTAGGAAGCCTGCGAAGAAGTGCCGGACGGAGAAGGCATTGCACTTCGCTCCAAACCGTCTTCATCGTAAACTTTATAAACTTAGGCAACTTAAACTCGAGCTTATGCGCACGCGCAGGTGAGTAGGGGTCCCAGAACATGCCCATCAGTACAGCGTTCTTTTCGTGACACTTACTCACCTCCGGTTTTTTATTCTGTTTGCTTTCACCACAACCACGAATACTGTATATTCATTTTTGTACAGAATGTGTTTTGCTAATTAATCGTTACTAACATTACGCTCACTGTTTTTCATTTTAGTTTTATTTTGTTTTGGACCTCCTGGCTTGTTTTGCTGGAGAGCATAGCAAACGAGCTATTTTTTGTTCGAAAATGCTTCAAAACTTCGGCTTTCAATTGTGACGTATTGTTATAAGCCGGCATTAGGCAAATTTTTGGGCAACAGTTCAATGACTTTCATTCGTACGTTTGTCGTGCATTACGTACATTTTTTGAGATTGTCACAATTTTTTACAGTATACGCTGATGTAAGATCAACAATTTAATGAAAACTAAAGTAATTTCACTTCGCACAATCTTTTCATCATTGAATTAAAAAAAATACGCGTACGAGTTTTTCCAATCACGTTTGATTTTATTTTCCATAGCTGGTTTAAGCTAAAAGAAATTGAAAGTACTTCGTTGACATGACCGAATTTTCACGAATTTGACCCCATTTTTTCAGCTTTTGTTAATACTTGCCTCGTCTGCAGCTATGCGTTGCAGCTTTGTTTTGTTGTCCGGCCTCACTTCTACGCGACGCCGTGCGCATCTTTCAATTGTTTTCAGTTGATGTTTGATGCAGTGTTTGTTATGTTCGATGCAGTGTTTGTTATGTTCGATGCAGTGTTTCTTATGTTCAACGCAGTGTTTGTTATGTGTTTTTCGTCTTGTTTACTCACACGGACTCCTCCTCACTTGTGCTGCTCTGTATACCTGCTCTGTATGAATTCCGTATAACTCCTCTGTATTAATTCCAAATGACGGAATCACACAGAGCTCCAATTCATTCCGCCTACACAGGCAGAATCGTGTTGCTATCGCCCCGCAAGTGCTGCTTACTTGGGAGCTGTCAAAGTGTGCCTCTTGCCAGACTGCCATGTTGTCTTTTATCAGAGTTGCCATGCTGACTTCTATCAGGTTGCCATGTTGACTTCTATCGGAGTTGCCATGTTGACTTTTATGAGGTTGCCATGTAGACTTTTATCAGAGTTGCCATGCTGGCTTTTATCAGAGTTGCCATGTTGACTTTTATCGGAGTTGCCATGTAGACTTTTATCAGAGTTGCCATGTTGACTGCTATCAGAGTTGTCATGTTGACTTTTATCAGAGTTGCCATGTTGACTGCTATCAGAGTTGCCATGCTGGCTTTTATCAGAGTTGCCATATAGACTTTTATCAGAGTTGCCATGTTAACTTTCTTGAGTTAAAATTTGCGCACGAAGAGCTCTCAGCTTTTGATAACTTTGAAGGGTTGCCAGACGCTGAGTGCTCTTCCCGGCTAAGTTTGTTATGGAAAGTCTAAAGCCGCCCATAGACGATCAAATTTATTGTCAATATAATTGACAGTGATGAATATTGACAATTTAATTGATCGTCTGTGGGCTTGATTGACGACCGTCAATTTATTGACTTAGTGGGCAAAAAGATCTCATCAATATATTGAGTCAATGATATTGACAGTTAAATTGATCGTCTATGGGCCACTTAAGTTTGAAGTTTTGGGCATGGAAAATGGCCAGCCTGGCAACCCTGAGGATTTTATTGCAGGTGTTACAGCGGTAATTTTGATGGGACTTGTGTAGTATTCCAAGATGAGAAACTTGAAACCTCAAATGCTTCTGAAGACTTATGCCTTTGGAGAAAGTTGAAACCTCTGAGTTTAGAATTGAAGTTTGTCGCTTTAAAGTGTGGCTACTATGAAAAATTATTTCTTTCATCCATTCGAATTTTATTTGGTGTTTTAGAAATCTTCCATAAACAACATTGAATTTTTAAATTACTATATTCCAATTATGGCTCTAACTCTAAGAATTTTACGAATGAAAAAATTTAAATTGTGTGAGAAAGTGCAAATAAAACCCCAATTTTTTTACTTTATACCAAACCTTGACACATCAGAATCTTTAGTTCCTTCAGAATTCAGAAATTTGTGAATTTTTATTTTTTATGAATGCGAAATTTTTGGATTTTTAAAATGTGAAACTTTCGGATGCTTAGAAATTCCAAATTCGGGTATTTCTGAAAATCAGAATTTTCTGTTCCTCAGAAATTTTGATTTGTAATGCGTCAAACTAACATCGATTGCTCGTGTTGAGGGAAAAATCGTATTTTGCCTAATTGATAGAATGAGAAATTAAAGTATTGCAAAAAGCCTCATCATGCACTCCTTCCTTCCATAAATTGCATATTCGAATAATCACATGCCAATCATAAGGCTTATATAAAATCAGAGCATCATCGGTAGATTTTGCATTTATGAGAGAATTTTTTAAATGAATTAATTGGATTTTAATTATTTTTGAAACGTAAGCGTTGTCTTTCTTGTTAACGTAGGTAGCTAAACGCAACGCTTTATAACTTTTTTCCTATGCATAAATTTTCATGATCTTAAAGCATTTGTCAAGAAATTTGACAATAATAGAGCATAATAAACCACACAATAAGTGAGGAGCATTACTTAATTTTGAAGTGTAAAATGCTGCACAAGTTAGTAAGCTGTCATTAATTTTAAAGCATAAATTAGAGCACATAAGATGGTAATCAGCTATTAGTTATTGAAATGTTTATGGAAAAGATAGAGCGATCGATGTTGAGTTTGGTGTGACCAACTTGCTGTTATGGGATATTTATCATGCTTAAAATAGTAAGATAAAAAACTACATGTCTGAAGCGTGAATGGAGGTAGGCAAAATCCCCCACGAGAATCTACGGCTTGGATAGGCTGGAAATTACACTTCTTTATGAACTCAGTTTATCTAAATGTTTCATTGTGTATATAAAATCGTTTTATTTTAACGGAAGGGACTTACTAAGTCAATCAAATTTAAGCATTTGGCTCTAACGAAAAGCTAATATGAAGAATGTAGAAGAATGATTGAATTTTCATTTGCATAATATTATAGTCAAAAGAATTATGACCAAAAGAATTATGGCCAATTTCATTTGCATAACATTATGGTCAGACGAGAATTTAAATTGTTGTCATTGAAATGCAACCAGCCTGTCAACGTTAGTCAGATATTTTCTAGGAAATGCGTTAATTTAACACACTTTTTTGGTACAGAATCTGAAAGCAACTGACGAGGACGTCCCCAAAATTCAAGTGCACGTCTGCAAATATTTGTACCATACGGAAATCGTACCCTCACATCGAAAGTCTGCCTTGTGCATGCCAGAAAACGGCACGCGTGCGTTTCAGTTTGAGCTGTCAGTCACACGTGTTAATGACACGCATGGTGAGTGTCTTTCTTGGCATCTTCTCGGAAAGTCTTGTGTTTTCTCGATAACTAGAAGATATCGAGAAATACACCAGACTTTACGAGAAAAATCCAAGACTTCTCGTAAAGTCTTGCGTTGTTTTCAATATCTTCTAATTAAAAAATGAAAGCCCTCTCACACCACTTTGTGTTAAAATCTACCTTTAGTTTTTAGTTGCGTGGAATTTTCACAAGGACAAAATGGAGTGGTTTCCTGTGAACACTTTTCTAAAATTTGAATCACAATCAAATACTGAAAACAAGGTTGAAAATCGATGACCAAGAAAGACATTCACCGTATGGAATTGAGCGTGAAGCTGCAATGCTTGCACTTATAACAGCTTTGGAGTGTGTCAAGCTACTCAGATGATAGCACTGCCCGTAAGTCAATCCGTCTTCTATTGACTGAAATTCTGTTTTGCTGTCACACGGTTTTTCTTGCGTGCATTCTTGTTCGGAGGTGAGTGGGGAATTCTTCTTTAACACATATTTGCGTGTATGACAACCAAGTCTAACGACTCCGAAATAGCATGAGGAAAGTTTTGCCACCAAGCATATATCCATCCAGCTGATAGCTAATACTTGTTTCACTACCACGTGCATCTTCGAAACTCCCCTGCAACTCAACTGTTTTATTTTTCTCACCCTGAATTGCGCCCTCAACCCTTGATCTTCTCAATTTCAAAGTTTCCTCCCTCAATTCCCTCTGTCTACCCACCCGTGAAGGTTGTGGCCGACGCTGTAGCAGTTATTCTCAAAATAAAACAAAACTGATTAAACTTGAAATCCATCACTTTTAAAGGCCAAAACCCGAATGTTAACTTTGAAAATTGAGAAACTGTGAGCCGCAGAACCTTATGAGGTAGCCGAAGCCATTTCCTGTGTGTGGGACAAGTTCTCCAAAAGCCAAATTTGGAGTTGACGGTACGAGGGCTGCTTGCAGGGGCACACAGCAGCAGCGTGCGATGCAGAGGGGGGTCTGTTGGACCACCAGCCCCCCGCTCCCCTCACCGCCCCCCAACACTACGCACCTCCCCTCATAGAACTCAAACCATTAAAGGACAATGAAGGTAACAGATCAAACGTAGCCCCCGAACTCGCATCCATGGACTCGACGGACACGTTTGCCTCGTGCACCACCCACCCCTTCCCTTCTCAGGCGGACCTCACCGCCGAGTCCTCAGGCCAAGACGCCCCTCAGCCCAGGGACTCCAACCTCTACGTCAACCCCTTGGACGACCCAAGGCTTCCTACCACCCCTCCGACGACGAACAAATTCTCCTCTCCCGCCAGCTCCACAAATTCTCCCCTACGGACAATTTCCCCCAAGAAAACGGTTCTCCGGCCACAAGCGTACATGACTGACAGTTTTGATGACACCAGAAGCACTGATTGTTTGTTGGGTGGGAGCTATTCGTCTCTACAAGACTCGCCTCTTCCTAAACACCGCAGAACTCGTTTCCAGGAGGTACGATCTACCTTCTTTCATTCCTAGCTCTTTATCTGTACGTGTTCTGTACTGTGTCTTCCCATGGCTTCTTCCTAACTGCCGTTTGTATAGCTATGGCTGGATGCGATAACCAAGTAAACCTAAAGTCTTGCTTCTGTGTAGTATTATGATTTCTTTACGTCGTATCGAGAGTAGCTGCCTTCTTTAGAGATTGTTGAATGCATTCACTTACTCCACAGTTGACATAAAGCTGCGCCTCTAACACATACAGAAATATAGATACAGAGGTTCCTTTAGCTGTTTTCCTAACATTTTGGAAAGACCTTTTGGTTGATATTTTTGTCTGGCGCATCAGTGTCTGTTTTTGAACTTATGAATATTTATTTGTGATCAAAATTAAATTTTAAAATTTGATCTCTTTTGATACCATTTTTGCCATTAATTTTGTTGAGGTTGACGTCCGGTAAACTTTGCTATTGAGTAAACATCGTGTTTTTGAAAATGAATTCTCTCGCCAACCCATTTTACCTGAAATATGCACGAGTATGTATGTACAAACATGCTGATTTCTAGTCTGGGGAAGATAGAGGCTGACCCTGATATGAACCACAAAGCTGGGCACGAAAAGACGTTATTGCACTTTTTACTTTCGACGCAAATCGAAATCACTTGCACTCGTACTAGTGAATAGTGTAATCTCAGCACCAAAATGCCTCTCCGAAACACCAATTCAAATAATGGGCTTGTACCAATTCAACTGTTGGGCTTGTACATACTCCAATGGTGGTTTTGTACCAATATAGCTATTGGACTTGTCCCAATTCAATTATTGGGTTTGTACCAATTCAACTACTGGACTTGCACCTACCTACTCAACTTTTAGGCTTTAACCAATACAGCTATTGGGCTTGTTCATTTTGCCTCAAGAGATAGACTTCCTCAATACTGGTGCGGAAAACGAGCGTTGGTGCTGGGGTTAGCACAAGGTAGCATGCATGTTACTTATCATAAATACGTAAAGCCAGAGCACGCTCAGCCACGACGGCTGCACCCTAGGCCACGGCGATCGCACTCTCTTTATCACTGCGAGCAGGTAAGATGTCACTAGCGCACCCGCAAGCAAAAGGGGAGTTTCTTTATTTTCCTCTTCTGTAGGTGAGAAATACGATGAGGTTGGACGAAAATTTTCAAACTGAAAAATGATGAGAAATTTCGTTTTTGTAGAGATATTAATTGGAGTGGTGTGTTCAAGCCAAATTATATTGGTAATGATGAAGCATGTTTGGTGAAAGGACTACAACGCGAGGGCTATGCATTTGACCGTTAATGGAGTTTGAGAAGTTATTTTTTTTTTAAATACCATTTACTGCTTTGAATTCAAGTTGAAAATTATGGACAGAACGAGAATTTTTATTCAGTTGCGCTTTATAAATGCAGTCACATTTAAATCGTAAATATTGCGTCATTGAAACGACCAAAAGAGTGAAATATTTAGAGCTCGAGGTTTGAGGCACTGAATTCCTCGTATACAGATGTGGAAATAAATAAATTAGTTTATCGAGAGAATCAGTAAAAAGTACACAACAGATGGTGAAAGTAATAAAATACAAAAATGCTAAAACGCTAATAGAAACAAGAAAAGGGTTGGAGAATATATGGTTATGTATTATTAAAGAAACAGTAAACGAGATAAATAAAGTTTCAGAAGTAATTCAAAGAATTACAGCAAACAAAATTTAGCATTTAAGAAATGAGCACTTGGTTTCGAATAGGAAATATTTTTCAAACCTTTCGAACATCGTTTTCTCAATTAGATACACTGCATAATGGTAGCAGTCCTTCAGCGTTGCAAACGTACCTGAATTTTAGTGTGCCGTATAATAATTACTCTTTGAAATCATTTGGAGACTTCAACTTTATCTCACTTCATAATTGTTTGCGTATATCACCTGTTCAAACGTACCTCTATTTTAGTGCACATCAAAACGTAAAATATTCAAGACAATGAATGAGGCTTCAGTTTTACCACATTGTAAAATGGTATCAATACTTTATATGAGCTAGAGGTTTTCAATTTCACATTATGATTATATTAAAATTATTTACAATGTTAAATAACTTTACCTATTGGAAGACGGCAGCAGTGATACACATATCACTACATACAAAGTTTTATACAAAAGCTTAACTAGTCTAAATATCCCCTTTTCTTTGACTCGTAAGTTTATCATAGAAACGGAAGTAAAATGAAAGCAATAAAACATTTGCTTTGTTCATGATATAATTTTCCAGAGTCGGTTGATGATTTCTCACTCTATGTAATGTACTTATAGATGTAGATGTAGTAGATGTAATGTTCATTATTCAGAGGATGAGTAAATTCATTAATTTAAGCTCCTGTGCCTAAATGTTCCAATTAATAAGAACAAAAAACCGAAGAGGTTTTCCTGTAGAAATATAATTTAGAATATCTTCCTACTTGAAAAGTAAATTTGAGGACCAAGTATCTTATTAAATAAGAAACAACATAATTCGAAATTTTTTGAAGATCATTTCAAAACTGAATTTAAAATTTTAACTCGATAAATACACCTATTTTTTTCTATTTGTTGTTGCATCTCCGATTACAAATTCAGTGAAGTGATTTTTTTATAACTAAACCCAATAAGTTCTATTGTAATTATATTTTTTTATCAAAATTCAATGCAATTATTACGATTTTGCGACTTTTTATCTTCATTAATTTTAGCACATGTACGGTAAATAAACAAAGAAAAAATTCCAATTATCATTAACAACGTTTTTTTAAAATACCACGCTTCTAAACCATAGAAATATCATAAGAACTCAACATTTGCATTTACAACGTACATGTACTTCTAGCCTCCACGCGACTCCAAACATAAATATTTAATAACAACTTCACAGTGTCTCACAGCCCTCACAGTTTACGTTACCTCAGCCAGTAAACCTTTCCCCTCGTCTCAACGCCACCAAGTGCGTTCCCCTCTGTCCCACCACTTAGCTCAGCGACGCTTATGCCCGTTTCCTCCTAAGCCCGACCAGAAATTAATCTACCTGACCCTGAACCCACCTTTCCAATACGGCATTAAACAACTACTTTCCAGCCCATTTTATCTCAAATTTCAGTACAGAAAATTAGTAAACAAGAAACTTGAAGGTGTTCAAACAGTTCCATTCGTGCCCATTCTATCACGAAAATCATGACCAAATAATAATTATCCTGATCTTGAGGTAATGTTCTCAAAATTACCTTCAAAGCAGATATTGTGGATCAAAAGAAATTCATCATCCGAGGTAATAGAGGGCTTTGCGTTGTAGTTTAAATTTTAGGTTCTTAATTCACGTACAATTAAGTCCTGCGTTAAATGCTTTGTTTCAAATTTCAACACAAGAAACATACAATGGATTTACATGAATTTTCACAGGAGAGTTCGAATAGAAAAGAGCATTTTCCTGTGGTTGTCATGGAGGTTCCTCGTAACTTGTTCAATGCATTCACTTTTATTTTCCTTACGAGTCTTTCAAGTGCACAAATGACAGGGAGTTTTCTGATCATTTGTTTATCAGTATTTCGAATGTATTTTACCAAATTTCATCACCAATTAAATAAGAAATTGTTTACTAGGCATCAGCTTAATTCAACGAATATTTTTGAATTGAAATTTATTTAAGCTCTAATAAGATGAAAATATCGTTAAGTTCTTGACAAACATTTTAATTTAAGAGTGTTGGTTCGTAAGGGAACCCTTGCCTACACAAAATACCCTAAATTGATTTGACAACATTTTCGGAAAATAGTGTTAATGTGCACGCAAAAGTTCAATCTAAAACAAATAAAACGATCACAAATTTAATATGAATTCAATATAAATATTATTAAAAATATAGCACGAAAAATTATATGGTTTAATTCGTTTGAGAAAGTTGAAATTCTATTCGGACATCCGTTTATTTTTTGTCTGACAGTTATTTTTGAATAGACAGTTATTTTTGGATTTCCGGTTATACTTGGACAGTCGGTAATTGCCAAATGGAAGACCCACTTCTTAACTGGAAAACATCCAAACAAAAGCTCACTTGAAATCTAAAACAAAAGTTCGAATTCTTGCAGATTATACAAAGCTGGGAGGTAGTTTAACAGATCGAATGCGTCTGAGTAAAATAAAGTACAAATTTGAGCATCGTCTACTGGAACTGAACAAAGGTCATTCGAGAGCTGAAGTCTACTCGTCTAAAGAATCGGGTAGCACTTGCTTAGGAGAGCCGGGAAAGAGGGGTGGAGAAGAAGAGGGGAGAAGGAAAAGGCCCAATAAACAGTCATTAACGGTCGAGTCACACGTTATACGGCCGTTGCAGGGTACACACGGGCCGTTTTCACGTTTGCTGGAGAAGGTAGACCGCAGCAAACCGGAACGCGGCTCTCACTCGAACATCTCACGATCTGGCCCGCTCCCCACCACAACTAGCACCAGTAAGTTCATCCTTCCTGCCTTACTTTCTTCCTCTTTAAAGAACCTTAAAATCCGTAGAAATCTTAAAGAAAATCCCTTCCTCTTACATTTAATTGTAGACTGAGACAGGGACGCTGTGGTTGACAACTCGCCACAGTGTCGGTTGTATCAAGGGCGGCTTTGCTGTGAGATCCTTACTTACAATTTGGAATATCTTTATTGAATGCGAACAGAAGCTTTCTCATGTACAAACTTGCAGCTCATTCTGCTCTCGCGGCGACTGGTGAGTTTTTTACGACTTAACATTGCTTCTCATTTATAAATAGTTTCGTTCATGACGCGGGTGAAGTTAATAAATCGGAAATTTTCCATTTTGTCATAGCTTTACATAGCAGGTAATTGATTCCGATTAAATTTGAATATATTAATAAATTATTCTCTATTTTTTTCAAATAGGTAACTGTTGGATGTGGAAGTAGTTATTTCTGAACTATGTACCTTTTAGAGCAATTAAATTTGTAGAAGTTTCATCTTCAGAAGCTTTGCAAACTAATCACATTGTTAATCTCCGCTTGCCCGGCCGGTTGATTTTTAGTTCTATAGATTCAATAACTAAATTTTCAAATTACTGACGTTCAAATACAGTTGTAGGCATTGAAATTTGTGTACAGTTATTAATCGCTTCTAATTTATGGGAATCTGTGTTTATTTAACGAGGCTTACGAACATATTTTCATTTATTTACTCTAAAAGAAAAAAGTTTGTCATTCCTGAAATTACTTGAAGCTTCTAGTGTAAAATTTTACACTTGTAATTCATGGATGCGTGCTATCATTTTACAATGAATTTAAATTCATTCACGATACACAATTTAGGTTTCAATTCCGTGTGCACTTTGAACGGGCCTATGGTAAAAAAGTCTATTGTTCTTAATACTTGTTTCGTTTTATTTAAATGATCAAATATATCTAATTTCTGACTGATTGATAGATCAACTTATATTCTCTTTCATATTGTTACAGTTCAGGCACATATTTATCCCGTAATTTTTCAGGTAATCAAGCTATCTTAAATATAATTTGTTTTTTCATTGTAAAACCTATAATTTTGGTTCCTGCTTTTGCGAGGTTTTGATGACCCAAAGAAATTGGTGATAAAAAAAAGTTTAACAGATGTTTTCATTTACGAACTTGAAATACCAGCCACAAATGAATGAAGTTTTCATTTATACATGATTTTTTCAAAATTAAAAACGAGAGTTGTATAGTTGGAAAATGGGAGGGTTATAATTTAGAGATGGGAGCTTTTCATTTTATGAAATGAAGTTTAAGAATATTCACTTCCTCAACTGTGAGCCAAATTAGCAACATCCATCTTCAAAATTTGTAAATTTCCTAGCTCTTCTTTTCTCAGAATTGAACACGCTAAACTTAAAAAAATTCGTGTAATAGTCATCATACTTAATGTATTGCATTTTAGCGCTTTCAAGTATAGTCCACTCGTTTTTAACATTTTTCCTGATTTTATTGGTTTTATTCCCCGGCAGGTTTCATCTCTAGCAAACCACACCTAAAGTCCCACGGGGGCTCCACGCCGGTGGGATCTGACACTAGGAAGTCGATCCTAAAAAACAAAGATCCAGAGACCGAGCAACTTATTCCAGATATTGCCTCAGGATCCACAGCAAGGAAAGAAAAGTCATTTCCTGTCAAATTCGCTGCTTTTACAGAAAGTGAGTGCAACGAAAACGACAGAAAGCCCCACAAAAAATTACCCTCTTCACCCATGCCTAACCGCAAAATTCCAAGGGCGCCTTTGGCAGACCTAATGGCCGATTTTGATGGCCAAGAAAGCCGGGGTAATTCCGAAGAAAATCTCCTGAACGACGCCCTCCTCGACCATCAGAATGCAAACACGGTTCTTCGGTGCTCCCGAGTTAACTGTAAGTTAAATGCCCCTGCATCTAACGCTAGCATTTTGAAAGATCCTTTAATGGGTAGACAAAGGATCCCCGTGTGTATGTGCGGGGCAGCGATGACTAGAGTGCCTGCGGAGTCTGTAAGTGATGCGACACTGTCCGCATCTCTGACTAATGTCTCCACCCAGAACACCACAACTGAGACCGACCTCTCCACCGAGCCTACCACCAGCACTTCCACTACAGAAATAGACAAAGCTACAGATAAAAGAAAAGACTCATTTTTGCCTCCGTTGGTGAAAACCTCATCTGACAAATCCCATGTAGACTCGAATGGCACAAATTTATCCCAGGTCAGAGATATCCAGCACCCTCTCTCGCCTGATAATCTCAACGAAGATTCAACTACATTCTCGGGTGCTAATTCATCAGAAGAAACTAAACTTATAAGACGTTCTTCTTTACAAAAGCCCTCTGATTCTTGAATTTTATTACATGCAACTTTTTGTGAGTGAGTATTTGAGGTTTAGTAGTACACGCTGTAGGGCTTTGTTCAAACTCGTATAATAACATCCGGAAAAATTTGCTGTCGAATGTTGCGGATTTCCAAAATGCTTTTTGTAGTAAAATTTTACCGTACATCAGCTAGAGAAGTTAAATTGAAATTTCTGAGTTAATTATTTTTCTTTTTTACGAGCATATTAAAAATTGACTTTCTTGTTGTATTCGTTAAGGTTTGCACTTTTCCAAGAATCTGAATCGCAAAAAAACGATCTTCAACTACACGGTTTCGTATTCTAAAAGTTCAACCTTTCATTGCCTTGATGTGTCCAGGAAACATTCAGAGGTTTGAATACGGCTATTTTAGATTCAAATTTTCACTGATAAAGAACAAAAAGTTTGTTGTATTAGGGATAACGTTTTGCATGTGCCGTATTCCAGTTAAAAGGACGATTGTTGTACTGCTATTGCAAATTAATGTCAGGGATGACGGCATCCTGATTTTAATATTCAATACTCTTCTACATTTTATAAGCTGTAGTGTGATTATTATTCGCTCACTGACTTTGGTCATTGCAACATCTACACAAATTTTTTTGAATGTCGGGGAATACTCCTCGTCTGAAATTCTGTCTTGAACTTATCATGGTTTTGATAGGAGATTTTAGCTAAGTAATTCTTGTTGAAAAAGGTGTTTATTTTAATCCTCTTGTAATTACTTGCATCGAATAACTATTGCTCCATCACCATCCCTTAAATGAGAACGGATTTAGCGTACGTGGTCGTAAAAGATTCGTCAGTGCAATAACTCTCGCCAAAATTAATTAAAAACAATTGGAGAAGTTGCAAAACTGCTTAGATGACGAGTGAGGGATTGAACATTGAAGGTTAGAGCTTCCGGTCATGTTCTGGCGTTTGACAATGTTTGAATGGTCGCTCTGCTAGGATGAAATTCTTTTTTAATTATCGGACTGAGAAACAACCTGAATTTTGTTGAAATATCACCAAAATCTTGCTAAAATATCACTGAATTCTTTCTGAAAGACAGCTAAAATCTTGAGAAAAGACAACTAAAATCTGGCTGAACACTGCTAAAAACTTTGCTAAGAGACCACGAAAATCTTGCTGAAAAAGCATAAATCAAGCTAAAATACAACTAAAATATTAACATGTGTATTGCAGACTTCCTTGAGCACTTTTCCCTCATGACTTTCTCGCTTGACTTGAAGTACGAATTTCACGAGAGAGTTTATCTTCTAGTGCACCTATTTTTAAAGACCTGAATATTTGTGAAAAGTCCTTAGACTAAGGAAATCTTTGCCCTGCTCGTTGCTGATGTAGAAACTGTTCTGTGATGACGTAGATGGAATTTAAATCATGAAAATTTCATGATTCGCTTTACTATAAGAGCGCTTTGCAAAATATGCGACGCTACAAGAGATATTTAATTTTCGAGTGCCATAGAGTCCTGTAGATGCCTAGTTAAATTAATGCGCATTGATAAACATTCAATTCACCTATATAAAATTTAAGATTGGAAAGCTTCTAATTTTTTGTGAAATTTCATCTGATTTGAGGGATTCGAAATGTACAAATGTTTTAAGCCTATCAGATTCGCAGATTCTGACGAACCGGTTTTCATGGAAAATTTCAATTGGGCAATGCAAGTTGCAGATATTGTTACGACTTAACATGCTCAAATGGAAAGTGATGGAAATATCGGGTGCTGAAGATTAAATTAACGACTTAGTTTGGGATTTTAATTTGTCGCGCAGCTCGTTTTTTGATAGTGACTGTGAAAAGCAATGATATAATTTTGCAGCATCCAGCATCGACAATTTTTTATCATTTTGAATCCCACGAAAACCACTCGAATTGAATCTATTTTTCGACACATTTGACGGCTTAGCAAAGTTAATAATTACAGAGATTAATTAACAGAACAAAGGTTGAAGAACTTCACAATTCATATAATCTTTCTTAAATATTTGTAGTATATTTTACATCCTATTTTACCAGGTATGAGCACCAGAATTATGTGTGATGTGCAAAAAAATAAAAGAAATTCAAAGAAGGAATTTATTACGAGCCTAAAATGTTCCCTTACTATCTCTAGCAGGCGCTGTAAATCCAATTCATTTTAAAGGTCTTTCATCAACAATATATTGCTTCTACAGGTTATTAATTTATATAAATATGAATTTTCAAGACTGCCAAAGAGAACCTCCATGTTAGCTAGACAGACCTGACTTGACTTGATCGTCACGTGACTAATCAGGCTTAACTTGACCGTTACCTAACACGCCGGACTTGACTTGACCGTCACTTGACAGACCTGACTTGACTTGACTGTTATTTTACAGGTCTCACATTCAACTTAATTTTTTGTTCAAACGTTTCATGGCATTTAATATTTCCAAAACCAATGCAAATGAATTTCTTTTTTTTTTGAAAATGTCAGGCAATCGTCGCATCGACAGGCGATTCATGTAAGTGTGAATCCACTTAAAAAACACACAACAATTATTAATTGTTTTCTTGCAGTCCGTACCGCAAAAAACGCATTCTCAATTATTTTAGGACCAGTTATTTGAACAGAAAATAATAGCGGAAAAGATCCTACTAAATTATTTTCCTAAAGAAATACTGCGTTATTTCACCCAATAGTTTACGAGTCAGAAGCTTGACAGTAGCTGAACTGGAACTTTGTGCAAGTCACAAAATTTATACTTGTGCGTTGCCAGTTTTGATATATTTGGTTGAGGGGAGTGGAGTTAGATTTTATTAGTGACTCAAAAATTGCGAGAGTAAAGCTTGGAACTGTTCCTCGCCACATAAATGATGACTACTGTTGCTCTAACTGTTTTGAAATGATAGGAACTGTTTTTCTTGATTCTATAAATGGTGGGGACTTTTTTCCTAATTCTAGAATGTTAGAAACTGTTTTTCTTCATTTTAGAAATAATAGAAGTTATTTCCCCTTATTCTAGAATGCCAGGAAATTTTTTACTCATTCGAGAAACAGTGGAAATTATTTCCCCATATATTAGAATGCTGGGAATTGTTTTCCTCGTTCTAGAAACAGTGGGAATTATTTCCCTTATTCTAGAATGCTAGAAACTATTTTCCTCATTCCAGAAATAGTGGAAGTTATTTCCCCTTATTATAGAATGCTAGAGGCACTTTTTCCGCATGTTTGGAATAATTGGAATTAATTCCCTTATTTTTGAGTGCAAGGATTTGCTTATCATCACTGATAACCGCTTCATAATATCGAGAAATTCCTGCTTATGTAGGTTTAGGATATACCCAAGACCCAGCTTTAACATTGAGGCAGGAAGGATGCACGGTGTACCATTCCAATGTAAATAAATGCTTAATCATATAAATAAATGATCAGCTTATAGAGCTTTCATACGGAGTACTAGTCAACATGTGCTCTAGGTGTAGATTGTTTGAATAATAGACGGGAATTAGGGCATTTTACTATCGTTTAATGTTTCTATTGCTGTTCACATTATTTAGCTACAATAATTTGCACGTATTGACGTTAGTGAAGTTCGGTTCTTTGATATACTTTTTTAAATATTTGTGTGTCCCACATAATTTTTTAAGCGAGTGCGCGTCCATTTTTCACCTTAAATGTCGTGTGTTTCGTAAGCCTTCATAATGCCTTCGTTACTTCAAGCCTTTAGCTATGGTGAACTTCGTCCTCCATACTCATTGTCACCAGGAAATTTTTTGAACTTTTCTACAGATGTTTGTCAGTTTTCTGTTAAGATTCTATATATACAAGGGATTGTCAGCATTGAATATAGTGTTGCTTCCGCTTAGGTAATAAGATGTTTGACGTTAATCGTTTAAGCAATAATTTCTGTTCCCAGTGATGTAGTATATAGTCTCTTTTTAAATTCATGTTGAAAAAATTATATTTTGAATTCATACTTATGGTATTATTCTTCATGAATAAACCAAATTTTTATTAGTTGCATAGGCTAGAGTAACTTTTTTGAGTAAATCCCCCGGATTTAAATTCAAAACTTAATCTACATACGTCTAACTGCTTAGAACTCGAGACATGTGGAACATGTTCAGTATTTTGCTGGTGTCATCGCAGAAACTCAAATTGTGAAAATCAGGCCGATTTTTATTCGCGTTGTATGTAACTCGCTGTCGCCAGTCTCCAATGTTCATGAGCAAGACTTAACTTCTCGTGATTTACGATTAACATTTTATCTTTTTGATTCGTTCCTTTTGAGAACTCCTTAGGACTTTTTATGAACATTTTGTTGCAAAAGTAGGAAATTAGTTGTTGTTGCAATTCATGGAAATCCATTTGCATGAACACCAAAAGCTTCTTCGAACTCTTAAGGCTTCAGGGTTATATATGTATTGAGCTTATTTAAAAAAGAATGTGATTATCACATCGTTTTTCGCCAAAATTCGCATATTTACCTTTTTTAAACTAAAGACTGTTGGGCCTCCAGATGCAGAGTGATCGTGATAGCTAAATTATGTTTCCAAAACTAATTTCGCGATACAAAAACAATTTGTAGACTGGCTTCGGATTCCGTTTCTGGGCAATTTGCAGCCGCGGAGAAAATGCTACTGTAGATTTTAAATCGTGGGCACAAGGAAAGGAAATATTTAATCTGGCTGTTTCTCTTTCATTCATTCGTAGCCATACCACATCCTGTAAGATTTATTCTGCTTTTATGTGTAAGGAAACGTAATCAATTACGATCTAAGGTACTTGAATATATTTCTTGCTCTCAAATTATTGTAGCATATTTCTAGATTCCAAGCACCAGTTTCTGAAGTCACTTACAATTTGCTTGCCTTGACTTCACTTTTTTTCTTGAATGAACTACGCCATTTGATCTTCAAGCCTATGCTCATAGGGCGACGACCACTTCTACATTATTTTTCTTGAGCCTGACCGGCATGATTATGTAAGTTAGCTGAACGTGATATACATACGTGATAGACGTGCAGTGCTAGAATTATAATTCGCATACTTGTTGAATCATTAAATACAGTTATTACCTTGAAATTTCTAGACCTCTTGACTTTTATTTAATCCTTGGGTATGTTTTGCAGTTTACTGAGCGATGTTGAACCTCGAATTGGTGGACAAAATAGGTGTATTGTAATATGAAGGACATCAAAGATTGTAAGGAGCCACGAGAAACTTTACTGAAGCAGACCTTAATGCTTATATAAAGATTTTAAGGAGCCACAAGCAGCTTTACTGAAGCAGACCTTAATGCTTATATAAAGGTTTTAAGGAGCCCCGAGCAACTTTACTGAAGCAGACCTCGATGCTTACATTATGAGTGGGCAAAGAAGTATTTATCAGCTCTGTAAGGGATTTGAAACTAAGGAGCTAAATTAGCAAATCACGAAACAGACTTAGACGCTTGAGGGTGAGACATTACCTGAAAACACTTATTTGTACTATCATGGAAAGATTTTTCAATTGTGTAAAACAACGATAAATATTGAATACCACCACAGATACCATCACCTCAGATAGGTGGAAATAATCAGGTGGAATAACAAAAAATATTTCTGCTCGAATGCTGAAATTTTACGAGAATAATTCCCCCAATTAAACATTGGCGAAGTACTGCGGCAGTATATGATCGTTGTCAGAAACGAGACAGAGCACTAGCTCTACAGTGACACAGATGTCCTGTGGGATTTCACCATAGATTTCTAGTAAAGAGTCTGCGTGCAAAATTGCTGTAATTCTGACAGTGAGCACCAGTGAGCGTCACCTAACTGCACTGAACTTCTAGTACAACAATCGATTTGCTGCAGCAAGAATTAGTTACGATTGCAGAGTGGTCAGTCGTCTTGAATTTCCCTCCAAGACCTGAACTGCAAGTTTTATTTGGAGATGCAGCATAGATTTTTATCTCGGAAGGTGTGATTTGCGAAGATTTCTTAATCGCCTGGTGCAAGTGCACAAAAACACACACACTTGGAGCAATCAGTCTGAAAAGGAAATCTACCACGAAGTTTTGCGCTCCTGCTCAACTGTTTATATTAATGAATTGCCAGCAATTTATTTCAACAAGAAATATTCTTTTGTTAGCTGCAACTGCTTATAACGTTAATTATTTCGTATAATACCAGAATCCTTAATTAGTTTTACAGAATAATAACAAACGGAATTCAATTGGCTTATAATTATATATACGATATAATCAAAGAATTTGAGATTTCGCAAGCTAAATAGAAAATACTTAGATAACGCTATGACTAAGTAGTTTAAATCAAGCCCGGCATAAAATTTCAAAATTAAGAGATTTTCAATCTCTTTTTAATCTCTTAATTCGTAAAAATGCTTTTTAATTTATTTATTACATAAGAAATATGAGTAATTGAGTTGGTGCCTCTTTCAGCATAGGGCCACTTAATTGTTGGTGGAAGAAACTGAAATTTTTCTTCATAGATCGAAACTTTTTAAAGTTGCGACTAGCCTTCAAAGCATAAGCCGGCACGCTGCATTGTTCCAAGATACAGAAGTTCATGTGCTTTATTCCTTAATCATAATAAAAATCACGTACTTAATATATCTAATACTATTTCTATGTGTCTATTTATGCGTTTCTTCACTAGTATCTATGATTTATTTTCATCGTACACCAGAGGAAGATAAATTTCAATAGAAATTAATAGCATTTAATTTCAATAAATTACACAAATGAGTAGCATGTTTAAAAAAAATGCCAAATTTGTCTTCATAAATGCAGTCTCAAGTTGCAGAGACACTTACGAAGCGATGCCAAAAATAAAAAAAATCTACGGACATCACATCTAACATTTAAGTTACTTTCGTTTTGGAAACTGGAACCAAACAAATCTACGGGTATTAAAACTAATATTTAACTTACTTTTTTACTGACCGCCTTCTGAACTTCGAGGAATAACAATTGTTGAAAATATAACTAGTGGCGAAGATAAAAAACTTTGAGCTCCCAAATCAGAATTTGGAATAAAATAGTTAATGGAACACATTTTGTCATTCGGAATTAGCCTAGCATAAATTGTTCGATACATTCCATTCAGATGTTATTGAAAATACACAATCCTGTTCATCTGAGTTATGTGAAAATTAAGGAATTGAATAATTTGCACCTTTAACACCCAAAAGATGAAAAATATCAATTTGGGTATCGAAAGAACTTAGAGAAACAAAATACATTGGGACTGAGTTTAAATTTGTTTTTTTTAATACACAGAATTCTTGAATAGTCATTTTAGTTCACACTCCATTCGGTTAACTTGTTTGGGCAAACTAAAAATTTCCCAGCAAGTGATTTTAATTACAATGAACCACATTTGGGTCATTAGTGCATTGTTTACACTGTTTGAAATTGAAAATGCCTAAATGTCAAAATGAATTGCACTTGCATTAATAGCGATTTTCACAACATTTACACACTCGAAAAGTCACACATGAACTTGAGTGACGTAAAATACAATACAGAAAAGCCAAACTCCTGGCATTTTGAAGAAATAGTTACCTGAAACAACACCGTCTTTAAATTAAGACTCAAGAGAAATATTTTTAGAATATTCATCTCTGTATGATTTCGTAGAAGAAAATAATCTAACACTTGTGACCGAATTGAAACTTCAATACCTCACAAAAACGAAATGAACTTAACAGTTACATTAAAAATTCCACAGAGCGTTGTGACACACGTTTTGTTAGTAGCAATTTCGGTTACAAATTATCATGAAAGCTTGTTCTAAAACGATGAATTTCTATAAAAATACCATCATTCATCGGAAAAAGTAATTTTATTTAATACATATAATAACACACAGAAAACAAAAAAAAATTATAATGACTTCATCACTATAATTACACTATCACCGCTTATAACTACTTCATCACTGTAAGTACAATACCACTGTTTTTAATTACTTAATCACTATAGGTACACTATTACCATTTATAACTACTTCATCACTATAACTACGCCATCAAAGTTTGTAACTACTTCATTAATATAAATATACTCTCACAGCTTATAACTATTTCATCACTCTAACTACACTATCACCGTTTAAAACTACTTCATCACTGTAACTATACTATCACCGCTTTTAACTACTTCATCACTATAACTAAACTATCACTGTTTATAACTGCTTCATCACTAGAACTACACTCTCACCGTTTATAATTACATCTTCACAAAACTACGCTCTCACCGTTTATAACTACCTCATCACTATAACGGTACTATTAACGTTTATAACTACTTCATCATTGTAACTACGCCATCAAAATTTGTAACTACTTCATTAATATGAATATACTCTCACCGTTTATAGATATTTCATCACTCTAACTACACTATCACCGTTTATAACTACGTCACCACTCACCACACTTCACCTCCACACCGGATGAACTCACCATGGCGGTATAGATGAGGGGACGAGAAGTTACCAAGGTGAGCAGTAGACAGATTCGAAGGCTTCAGATAAGTGTATTCAGTTGGTGCTCATGGACTACGAACCTTTTCTGTGACTCATTATATCGAGTACTATGCGCTCATGGTAAATGAAGAGAAGGGGATCACGAGACACTCTACACCGTATTTGCTCTTTCGCTTATTTTTCCTTTTATTTTAACTAGTGGCGTTAATTACAGTAAAAGACGCACAATATGAAAGGGTTCAACACTGGTCAATATTGCAGAACATCACAGCACTCCTTTAGATACTTTGAATTCGATTGAGTATGCACTCACTACAATAGCTGTGAACTATAAGGTTTCGTTACTTCATTTCTTCTTCACTCCATCATATTTTTGTGGCAAATATTAAGGAAACAATGGATCATTCAAATTTTTTCACATGCTGCGCAAAATGACGAGAGCACTGTTGACTTGCGAGAGTGATTCGAAATTTTAAATTTCTAAATGATTTACACGTCTATGCCTACAGCTTGATCCAACTTGTCTTTGTTCTCTGCTTCGTTTAATAAAACGCTTGTTTTATATTTTCAGAAGTATCAAACGCTTTCCTATTGATATTTGTCTGCCAAGATATGTCACAAACTTTACTTCAGTACTTTTACCAGCGCCATGTAAAAAATGGCAATACGTCTGGAAAACTTGATCCAGATAACAATTGCGTGATTCAATTAAAGACAGCAATATGAGTAGTTTTGGAAAATACTGGGATTTTGCACGCTAAACGAAATCGTTTGAAACATGAGAAAGCACCTATGATTCCGTACGAGTGATGCAGAAACTTGTTTCCAGTTGTGTATAAACTCCATTTGAATTTTTTATGTTCATTTAATCAGGTTTCAGAAGACTCTGCTGTTTCATTTACTTTGAGTTTAATAAAATGTGGTGGAATGAAAATCGGCCAATAAAATCATTTATCCATGCGGTTGACTTCAAATATTTCACGAACAGGCAGCCAAATATGCATCTTCTTTCATTTCATTTCTTTACGATGTTTAAATAAAAATACAATTTGTAAAAAGCCTAAAATTATGATCTTCAATTGATTGAAAATGACAGGGTATCAAATTTTTGAACTGTCTTGCATTAGTTTTTCTACTTCACAGTAAGTTGATCTCTTGAGCAGTTTTTCATTAAAATAGCAAAGCCAAGCAAGCAGGAGACAATTTCGATGCGAAATCTGGCAGCAATTTCAACATGAAGCCTTGTGTATCGCGTTTACAAAAATTCCCAAGGGTTTTTAATTCAGTTGGGAATTACATAGAGTTCGCAATAATTACCACGGAAAGTTAATTTAGTTGGGAAATACATAAAGTTTACAGTAAAATCTAGCGTATTGCGTTTAAAATAATTACCAAGGATAGTTAATTTAGTTTGGAATTACGCAGAGCTTACAATAATTTCTAAGAATATAGTTACTTTAGTTGGGAAGCATAACCGGTGGGAGGTGTTTGCTTGATCGGGACGAAGTAACGTTGTTTTCTATGAAGGCACAGGCCAGCGAGCTGCTGCAGTTCGCCTTTAAGAGAACAACTAAAGGCCCCTCGCAGCTCTGCGCTCCTCAGACACAAGGAAAAACCGCCCCAAACATTGAATGCGATGCAGCGCCTTTGAATGGATGCAAATTTGCATTTTATTCCTATTGGAATTGCTGGGCCGAAGCAGTAGCTGAGTTCCAGAATCACAAATTGTTGAGTTTATATCGGCTATTGCATTGGTTATTGAGCTGTGGTTTATTTGAGAGGAAAGTGTGGGTCGGTAAGAATATCATTGGTTATTGAATGATGATAAATTTTAGACGAAAGTATTTGTGGCAGTGACTTATATTTCTTTTCATCTACTTTAGTCTTCAGAACATTCTCTTCTGAATGAAAACCTTCAAAGAAAAAACTGCTTAGGGAATTTTAGCAACCGATTTTTTACGTTTAAATGAAATTATCATGCATGGAAGCGTGAGTTTTGGGAACAGTAGAAATTATCATGTCGTCTTTTGACTTAACTCGACGTTTATAATAACAAACATGAAGCTTATATGTGTCTGTTTAAAAAAATTTGACGGTGTTTGAAGTTATACACCTTATCAGAACCAATAAGCGAATATAACACAATTAATTTTGCAGATCAAATTCAACAAATTTTGCGGATCAAGACCCAAACAGGATTACGCATTTCTCTCTGAGCAGTTTATCGTTTAGGTTTGCCAGGAAATTTCGGGTACAGTGATTATTTTGTGATCCATACAGTGTACGAATAGCCTTCGGTTTCATGAGGAGATTTCCAGCTCTCCTTTGTTTTTGCAGCACAGGCTGCAAGTCTTTCTCCCCTTGCAACCTGTTCGTTCCAGAGCCTACTACGCACACTCACCATTTTCTTTAACGTCGTGGTGGTTCATATTAAAGGGCATTCTACAGAATTACTAAGCACAAGGGAAAGATCGAAACATGGAGTAACAGGGACAAAGCGAGGGGTTACTTAGGGGTAATTCAAGCAGGACGGGGCTAAAAAGTAGCATCACTTAGAGAAGAGCAGCTGTTAATGAAAAAAGAGTCTGAGCAGCAGGGAGATAGAACAAGTTACACCTCCACGCAATATCTGAGAGGCGACTGAGGCTCTCAGCTTCCAGAGCCACCGCCCGCTGGAGCGGCGGAGCTTCACTTCAGCCTTCCAGCACCACGATCCAGCCATCTGCTCAGCCACTGGCTGCGCTCGACCAGCTTCGCCCTTCAACTTGAACGGAAAAACGACCGTCATTTCCTACATCGTTTTCAGGTTTCATCGTCTTCTTATGCGCTTCCAATATTACTCTTTGAACTATTTTTCTTGCTGGTGCTCTTGAGCAACTACCTCCGTGGCATTTACATACAAGAAAGGGACTTGCGATTTTTTTTGTGAGAGACATTGGTATGAAGGAAGAATTTCAAAATTTGGATTTATGCATTAATTGCAAAATGTCTACGTCATTATTAAGTTTTAGTTTAATTTTTTGACATTGATGTTTGGCCAAATTTGGATTAAGAAAATACAATTTCTTCAAACTAAGTTGGAAAGCTGTGTCCATGCCGTTAGTGAGCGTAAAAAAATTCCTGCAATGAACACTGATGTTGTTATCATTTAAAACTAATTTAAACAAAATAAAGGAACTTTCCAAAAATTGCCTCGCTTAGAATTTCCGCAGTGATTTCAAAAAAGAACATATTAATCCACGAAGTTTTTAAAATCGTTGAACTCCTTTAATTTTCTTACGGTCTTACCAGTGTATAGCCAGCAATACAATGATTTTATCCAAATACGAGAAGTTCAAAACCAATGTCATTCATTGCATCCAGTAAATCTATTTGCAAGGATAAATTGTTCTCATGAGGCAGAGTAAAAACGAAAACATTGTGGCCAGAAAAATTGAAACTTCTAACGAGTTTTGAAAACTTTGATAATTCTCATGTAGTTCATTCAAGTTGTTGTGTAAGGTTTAAAAATTTACATTTTGAAACATTTCTGTTGTGTGCGAGCAATAGGATACAACCATTAAACTTGATCAATAAGATACGATGATTCAGCCCCAATTCACCTCAGAAAGATACGCTACAAAATCCTCCCTCGATGCCCATACGGAGTACGCCACGCAAAGAAAAATGCTCAAGCCGATTTAAAGGCGCAATTATCAGCGGTTTCTCGACGTAAACAAACAAGGAGATGCTTGGTGAGAGCGAGTGCATTATGGCTGCTCTTGCCGACAGAGAAGGATGCTTATCTCTTGTTTAACCTCCGTATCGATGATGGATGATTGCCAGTAGACAGGCATTATCGGCTGCTGCTTTGTGAGGTAGGCCCCGATAGCTTCTGATCTTTTATTGATCTTCTATTTCAGATCATGTAGTTTCTGAACCTTCTTTGGTCCTTTATTTTTGAACATGTAGTGTCAGATCCACTATTGGTCCTTGATTTCATGTCGTGAAGCTTCAGATCCTTTATTAATTTTTTTATTTCAGATCATGTAGTTTTAGATCCTGCATTGAAATGAGAGGAATGTACCTTTCATTTAGCAGTTACTTGTTTCAAGTAATTCATAGCGTAGCAAGATCAAGGCAATTCTCATAAATGACTATCAAAAGAAGAATTTCATGCTGAATCCACAGTCCAGCTGAGCTTGGCAAGGACGTTTTTAGCTTAGTCCAGAGTTTAGCTAAGTCTGGCAAGAACTTTTTTTGCTGAGTCCACAGTCAGCTTAGCCTGGCAAGAACGTTTTTTTCCACAGTTTAGCTAAGCCAGGCAAGAACGTTTTTTTGCTGAGTCCACAGTCAGCTTAGCCTGGCAAAGACGGGTTTTCTTTGCTTAGTCCAGAGTCCAGCTAAGCCTGGCCAGGACAGTCGTCCGTGAGGCGTGCGTGAGGGGTGTCACGCACACCTCAACTCGGAAGTCATTCCCTGGAAAGTCATCTAATTAGCAAATGGCGTCCTAACTCGAGTGTAACATCACCTGGGGGAACTGCAGTGCGGTGCTGTGCGCTTTTGATATGGACTGTTTTAGTAACTGCAGTAATAATTGCACATTGTAACGAAAAATTTAAAAATACGTATAAACATTCTCTCTTTGAGTGATAATAATAAAGTACCAAAAAGTGAAAGCAGACTCCGGGTCCGCTAGTCACTAACCTTGCAGGATTAGCTTTTTATTATGGCAAAAAATTAAAATTAATTAATTATGGGCCTTTCATTTTAATTGGTTATTAAAAGACTTATCGTCTGGTCTTTGAATGGTCTTTATGGTTAAATGGGATTTGAACAAAGACCAAACTTGAAGTTTGTGGGCAGAATATAAAGGAAATTTCGTGACTGCGTTTGAACCTATTCTGTCTTTTTACAGTACCCTTTGCTTTTGTGTCAGTTGACTGTGAGATCAATCTATTCACAACACTGAAGTTTCCGCAACTCAAAGCTTCCACGATTTTGATATGTTTCGAGTGCATTTCTTAACCTCCGAACGATAGTATGGTATTAGATAATTAGCCAATTCTTTAATATTTTCCTAGTTTCAGTTTAAGAGTAAAAACATTTAATGAAAAAAGAATTAGAATTTCTCACGAAAAAACAACTAAAGTCAACCAGAAAATTTTATTTGGAGAAATTGTATTTTTCAGTGCAATGAGACCTCTGCTCTCACGAGTTTGCTTCGCCTCACGTGAGGCTGAGGCTTGCTTGTGAGGCTGAGGTTTGCTTGTGAGGCTGAGGCTTGCTTGTGAGGCTGAGGCTTGCTTGTGAGGCTGAGGCTTGCTTGTGAGGCTGAGGCTTGCTTGTGAGGCTGAGGCCTGCTTGTGAGGCTGAGGCTTGCTTGTGAGGCTGAGGCTTGCTTGTGAGGCTGAGGCTTGCTTGTGAGGCTGAGGCTTGCTTGTGAGGCTGAGGCTTGCTTGTGAGGCTGAGGCTTGCTTGTGAGGCTGAGGCTTGCTTGTGAGGCTGAGGCTTGCTTGTGAGGCTGAGGCTTGCTTGTGAGGCTGAGGCTTGCTTGTGAGGCTGAGGCTTGCTTGTGAGGCTGAGGCCTGCTTGTGAGACTGAGGCTTGCTTGTAAGGCTGAGGCTTGCTTGTGAGGCTGAGGCTTGCTTGTGAGGCTGAGGCTTGCTTGTGAGGCTGAGGCTTGCGTGTGAGGCTGAGGCTTGCTTGTAAGGCTGAGGCTTGCTTGTGAGGCTGAGGCTTGCTTGTGAGGCTGAGGCTTGCTTGTGAGGCTGAGGCTTGCTTGTGAGGCTGAGGCTTGCTTGTGAGGCTGAGGCTTGCTTGTGAGGCTGAGGCTTGCGTGTGAGGCTGAGGCTTGCTTGTAAGGCTGAGGCTTGCTTTTGAGGCTGAGGCTTGCGTGTGAGGCTGAGGCTTGCTTGTAAGGCTGAGGCTTGCTTGTGAGGCTGAGGCTTGCTTGTGAGGCTGAGGCAGATCAGCAACACAAGGAACCACGTAATGCAAAGTTTCAAGTTTAAGAGCAATGATCAGAAACAATATAAATGATAAAATCTCTCAGCTTAATTTGCTCAGTTCTACAGCCTGTACATTCACCTGCCATTCACTTGTTTCAAGTTGGAAACATTGTTGCCCAACAGAACTAGACTGTCAACCTTACTCGTATTAGGTACTTTATAAGTTTGACAATGAATCAGCAGTTCTAAGCTACTGATGACAGAGAATATCATAAAAGGTGTATTTTTTAACATCAATCTATCAAATTTTCTTATTACGCAATGTGATCAAATTCACGGCCTCATGAACACGATTATTGTACGCATAATCCAATGAGTAAGCCAAGCTGAATCAAGCAGAAAACGAAACAGCTGTGAATGCACGTTCGGTTTCGTGAGTAACAATATAAAGGGCAACTCACAATACACTGCAGAAATTCCGTTCTTTTCAGTCTTTTGTAACATAAGAGCATTCATTTTACCTTCATAGATTTTAATCAATTTAAATCATTTTAAATTGATGATAGTAAAATTAGTGCTCTTATGTTAAAAACGGTTGCAAGGAGCTGAAATTCATGCAGTGTGAGGTGCATTGTATTTGATAATGTTACTCGCGACAATGTTACAAATGATCATCCCATTCTGAACGTTTTTGAAGTTTCTTTACTTATTAAACCGCTCGCAACGCGCTACCTCGAACCCCTCCGTTCACCTTCAATAACTCAATACGTAAGCTTTCAAATACTTCTTAGCAAGACTTCAAACTTGAAGATTTATTGAAAGTTATTGAACTTTCACTGTCTATTTCTTCGCTCGCAACGCTCTACCTCGAACCCCTCCGTTCACCTTCAATAACTCGGTACGTGAGCTTTTAAGTACTTGGCAAGACTTCAAACTTCATCCATAGCTTTCGCCTACCTCGTGTCTGCACCTACCACGCTGGGCGTGTGCCCTGAACAAACATGTTTATCACCTTGTGCAGTGCCATGTGCATCTCGTTAACTGCTGCACATGGGGCGAGTGAGCTATCTGATACCTGGGATTGATACTTTCAGCTATCTGATACGTGGGATTGATACTTTCAGCTATCTGATACCTGGGATTGATACTTTCAGCTATCTGATACGTGGGATTGATACTTTCAGCTATCTGATACGTGGGATTGATACTTTCAGCTATCTGATATGTGGGATTGATACTTTCAGCTATCTGATACGTGGGATTGATACTTTCAGCTATCTGATACGTGGGATTGATACTTTCAGCTATCTGATACGTGGGATTGATACTTTCAGCTATCTGATACGTGGGATTGATACTTTCAGCTATCTGATATGTGGGATTGATACTTTCAGCTATCTGATACGTGGGATTGATACTTTCAGCTATCTGATACGTGGGATTGATACTTTCAGCTATCTGATACGTGGGATTGATACTTTCAGCTATCTGATATGTGGGATTGATACTTTCAGCTATCTGATACGTGGGATTGATACTTTCAGCTATCTGATATGTGGGATTGATACTTTCAGCTATCTGATACGTGGGATTGATACTTTCAGCTATCTGATATGTGGGATTGATACTTTCAGCTATCTGATACGTGGGATTGATACTTTCAGCTATCTGATATGTGGGATTGATACTTTCAGCTATCTGATACGTGGGATTGATACTTTCAGCTATCTGATATGTGGGATTGATACTTTCAGCTATCTGATACGTGGGATTGATACTTTCAGCTATCTGATATGTGGGATTGATACTTTCAGCTATCTGATACGTGGGATTGATACTTTCAGCTATCTGATATGTGGGATTGATACTTTCAGCTATCTGATACGTGGGATTGATACTTTCAGCTATCTGATACGTGGGATTGATACTTTCAGCTATCTGATACGTGGGATTGATACTTTCATCTATCTGATACGTGGGATTGATACTTTCAGCTATCTGATACGTGGGATTGATACTTTCAGCTATCTGATACGTGGGATTGATACTTTCATCTATCTGATACGTGGGATTGATACGTTCAACTCGTTGTACTGATAGAACGAGACTCCAATAGACTCTGATAGACTCTGATGATTGAGCGAGACTCCGAAAAATTTTCTTAGTAAAGATGATTAATTTTACTCAGAATTTTATTCATTTTTCAGTTTCGAATTGAGTCTTAATACTCAGGTTCATACATACGCATAATATTCAACTCATCTATTTCACCGGTACATGCACAACATTTGTCTTTACACGCAAAATATAAAGATGTATAACAGTGCGTTACTCATATCGTGAGAATCTCGTTACATGAACGACAGCTTTATCGTCATTTAATGGAGGAAATTTACTCTTTAACGCGTTACCTCAAATAGCTACGCCCCTCTGCATGCACGGAGAATTTGCTTGCTCTCTGAAAAGATTAAATTATTTTCTTCAGTGTGCTTCATTACTCACATTGACGGGAATTTACGCTGGAATAAGTATCACTATTTTGAATTTTAATAAAATGTTATGTATTATGCGTATAATAAGAGTAAGAAAACGATGATATAATATATTAACAAAAAACAGGTAGTGTAAACATTTGGGAAATGAATGCTAAGAATTAAGATACTTCAGAAAAGGTCACGTATTATTAGAGAATAGATATTATTAAGCTTCGGCCGTTCTGCGTGTGGCTTTGGTAAAATCATCGGTTATTCATAAATAAGGGTACAATCATTTAACAACTTTCACGGTAAATTTAGTGCAAGTGTCAGAGATTCATTATAGCGGATGCACGTAATCACGACAACATAGGGTACGTCAAACAAAAAATGAATTGCATTTCTATTTTTTTGCTTGAGGTCTTGCATATCTTGGCAGGCTGTTGGCATAAAGGAGAGCAGGGGGCGACTTGTCTAACGACAAAAACAGAACCTGGCAAATCATTCATCGGTCTTATTTTTATGAGAGAAAAATAATCTTTTGCATTGTATAAGGTTCATAATACCGTCAAGTTTACAGTGGCATGTTATTGAGTAAACTTGACCAGGTGACTTTGTAGATTAATGCTAGTACATTAAAAAATGACTATTGTTTGTGTTCGTGTAGCTTTAAATATATAAAATGAAATATGATCAAAATTTAGATCCTCATATTTTCCATAAGTCGAGTCAACCTCGAGTTCTTAACAAGCAGTTCAATTTTGCGATTTATTGTAAAATACAATTTTTAATTTAAAGAATACTCAGTTCAGTATTATATTGACGGAACAAAGTACACCATACTATAGTGGTCTGAGCATATTGTTTACTTTGTGACCCTCATAACTCGTTGGCTAAATTGTGTTGTTGTAAAAGTCGGAGAAATTCACAAGAAAAAGAGCGACGCAAGACGGCAATTGGAGCACAAATGACGTAAGGATTGTGCTTCATTGAGATCGCGTCCGTTAGTGAAAGACAGCAACGTGTCTGTGATACTCAACTTCCCGTTCTAGGGAAATTATCCAATCAGCTCTACGTGATTTCGAGTACATTGAACGCGTTGACTACGATGGTTTAAACTGAAGGTCAATATTCAATTCAAATTTAAAGTGAAAAGTGGTTGGAAAATTCATAAATACCAAGCATTAACTGGGTTCAATAAATAACCATAATTTAAAAAAGATTGTACGAATTTTTCAAACGACCCATCGATGGGTAGTTTTTGCAGCAGGAAAAACCTAAGCTCGGCTGGCCGGTGGGTCGTATTACAAGCATCGAGATGAATGAAAGAAAGCAACGTATCTGTGACACTCATACCATTACGTTCTAGGGAACTTTTTGCTAAGTTCTGAATGACTTCAGATACGTTTAACGCGTTCCCCGCGTTTTTGCGCTCATAGGGCTTGCTGTTTGCGGTTGGTTTGGGAGGGTTGTATGGATCAGAATTATGAAATCGACTTTACTGCTCGAATTCATTTTTATCCTTTCTTAGAAATATGAAAATACAATTGCACGGCAACATTTCTTTTTGTATGATAGTAGCTATTTTCAAAAAAGTCGTGAAACAGATGGAATGTCATTCACGTATACCGAGATATGAATGAGCCATTTGCCTATTGGTATAAATACATAACTTCATGTGTATGTATACATACATACATATCCCATACATGGGACATAACATGTATGTCCCAATACGCAGGGAATGTGGTAACGTTTAAAGTTGATGCCGTTTGCTACAATTTGCTCCAACGAAGATCAAAGCCAGCAGTCGCTGTAAGATGCAATTTAATATAATGAAAAAGTAGAGTCTGACAGCCAAGATTTGCTCATTTGGATGAATTTACTTCGTCAAGGGACTTCATATTCAGATGAAGTTACGAGGTTCCTTTGAAGAGGGGCAACTTTACCGAGCGTTATTCTAATCATAGTATGTACCATGCTGCCTTTTTTCAGCTTTTTATGTACTCATATGAACATAATGGAAATTGTTGTGCTTATACTCTGTATATGTTGAATTATGTTTATGTAATTCTATTGGTGAAAACCTGTGCCAGGGTAGCTTTACGGAGGCGAATGAACTGTAAATTTATACTTTAACAAGTACAGTTCATGCAGAAAAAGTATATGTTAGCAAAGGGGATCAAAATATATGAGCAAGGATGAGCTACAGTAAATGGCCAAACGTTCAACAAAAAAAAAGGTTAACATAAATCGATTCTTTGAATCTGCGACTAACATTTATCGTAAACATAAAATAGAAATCCTGTGCTAACGAATTTTAGAATACGTTGATTGATTTTAGACTTGACATAAGCATTAAATTCAATATTACCGGAACGCGTTGCCCAACAATTTTGACGCATTCTTTAGTCTTCAATGCCCATCATCATTTTAAGTTAATATAGAAAATTGAATACGGAGAAGAGTTCTGAGCCGTTTTAATTCCACTATCATTATTATTCTTTCACCTGAAGTGTACCAGCTAAACTGTTCTATCTCTCCTGCCCTTGTGTGCTACAGTATTGACGCTTCTTTTCGACCGGGCTGGTAACAAGGACGATGAAATGCAGTCAATTTCTTTAGTTCACAAACAGCACAGCCCATAAAATGATAAAGTTTAGCTCCTTGGCAGCGGCGTTGCAGCGGCCGCTGGGACGCTGACATTACGATTGGAATGGTGAGAGTTTTAATTCGGAGATATTTCATGGTTACAATAAAGGACAGGTATGGTAATTTTTAGTTTGCTTGCTGAATTTACTGAATATTGTGGAAATTTACACATTATTAATTGATACCTGTGAGCTTTTTCCATAACCATACATGTTCGTTTAACAGATTTTCATTTCTCAAATTGTTTATCGGAACACCAGTAATAAATTTGCTGCGCTAAGCTATGAAAAATCTTATGTGATGGGAATAATTAGAAGGTCTGGCGAGTGAATCAGAAGAGATAAGATAATTGTCATTCATGAATCAGAAGACATTTTAATGTGAGGAAACTGTAATGAACAACAACCTCACTGATGGTAGAGGAAAATTCCTTTGAATATTGTAAATTATTATTATTATTATTATTATTATGTAAGTTAGTTTTAGGCTCCTTTTACCACGACAAAGATGTTCAAAGGGAGGAAGGATTAAGGCACCATTTAATGTGGAGTTGAGGGAACGTGGAATCTATGCACAAGGTGCATAGAAACATTAAGCTAAGAAAGAAGTTCATGAAACAAGAAAAAGTTGAAGAAGAAAGTAGTAGGTGCTGAAAAACAGGACAGCAGTGAACCGAAAAAAGATGGTCCGTAACAAAACAAAAAACCTATTCAATTTCTACAAAAAGAAAGCCTACCTAACCTGTAGCTCGGGCCCTCATATAATCGCTAATTCCCATAGACACAATTGTTGTATCCCCTGGGGGCGAATAATGTAAATTCCGATATAAATGCAGTACGATGTAAGACCCCGTTGAACGATGTGATCAGTACGATCATGTTTCTTTAGTTGATAAAATGAGTTTTTGTGATGAAAATGCTAGAGTGCGGATTTCGAATTATTTCGAGAAGGACTCCAAAGCTCACAATAACGATACATAATGTAGGATGTGGATGTATAACAAATAGGTTAGCGTATCAGCTCAGGATTTTATTTTCTGTCATTTAGAAAATATACACGAATACACTATTTAAAAAAGTGAGCAAAATATGGTCAACATGGCAGTACTAGAAGAGTTTTTCCTTCAAAGTATTTATCACGAACGTTTTCTTTGCTTCTGTTGATGGTGAGTCGTTGCATTGGCCAGGCATGACTGAATATTTCTAGCCCGGTAGTCTTTAAAGTAACTCCGGAAATATTTTGCAGCTATAAAAAAGCACAGGTTTGTTATTTCTCAGCATTGTCTGGTGAACTTCCCGAATATCATGGAAATTGAAAGTTATCATTCGTATAAACATTATGAAGTGCGCCATCGTCCAAATCACTGACCTTAATAATGGATGCTTGGACGTATGATAGAAAAATCGTTAAGCTGAGATCTGTTATAAATTCGTAAAGATGAGCTCTTTATCAAATTCGTAAAAGTGAGCTCTATTTCAAATTCGTAAATACGAGCTCTGTGTCCAATTCATTCGTAGAGATGAGCTCTGTATTAAATTCGTAAAGATGAGCTCTGTATCAAATTCATGAAGGTAAGCTCTGTATTAAATTCGTAAATATAAGCTCTATAACAATCATCCGTATATTTCAGGGCACTAGGAGATGCTTTGCTAGTATTCCGTGTATTTTCATCATTTGGATGCGAACATCTGCAAACAAGCGCTAAGACTTTCAGAAGTGTCGTACAATACCGTCTGCAGATGCCATGAATTTACCGCAGATGATAGCAATGGAATGTTAGCGGTTCTTAAATAAAGTTTGGTATTATAGCACCGTTACAATGTACGAGGGGAATTGTAAAGACGTGAAGCAGACTGCTAGCGGTGGACGATAACTTGTGTATACAGCCGATGACTTACATTGCGCTGTACTCAAATCTGTGATGAGGCACTCTGTTCACGTACTCAACGACTCGTTAGAGTTCTTTGCTACATGTAACTCTATTTGCAAGAGTTATCGATTCATCCTGTTACGACATGTGGTTTTCGTTCATTCATTCATTCATTCATTCATTCATGCAATAGCGACTTGTGAATCACATCAACTCATGCGATCGCGACGTATGAAACGTACTTACTCATGTGATAGCAACGTGTGACACACATCGACTCATACGATAACGACGAGCAAGGCACGTCTAAGCAAGTGATATGTATGTGTAGAACACGCCTACCAACGCGATAAAGTTGGCACTCCGGCAGTCATTGCACTGCGGCCGACACAAGGAAGCAACCGCCGCCGCACCCCCGTGACGTCACCGTGACCTGCACCCTCAGTCTGGCTGGTCAGTGGCGAGGTGGTCTTCGTTAGAGGCCGCACAGAGCAATGGGAATTAGTAGAATAGCAAACTTTTAATGAGAAACACGGTAGGAATCAATACAATAGTAAACTTTTAACGGGAAGCACAATTGGAATCAATATTAATAGTAAACTTTTAATGGGAAGCGCAATTGGAATCAATGCAACATCGAATTTTTACTAGGATATTTCTAGTATCGCGTTTCATGCAACTATCAATGAAGATATCGCATTTCGTGGAACTATCAATCGAACTCAAAATGGGATATTTCTAATTCGAGTAAAAATATCGCCCTTCATGCAATTATAATTTTTAGCGCACCAGTAATAGAGTATTTTAAATTTGAATTAAATTTTTACACGTCTAGCGGTACTTAATATCGAAGAATGTTTTACATGGTCAAGGAAGTAAAATTTATCATATTAGTTTACACATTTTCAAGCTAAAATTTGTAGATAAGCCATTGAAGAGCTCACTAGGTTGGTAGGAATAATTTTGTATTTAGTGGAACAAAGCAGCATCTCCAGTCTTTTCTTATCGTCTTTGCTTTCAACCAAGTGATGTGAGGTAATTTCAACCAAGTGATGCGAAGTAATTTCAACCAAGTGATGCGAAGTAATTTCAACCAAGTGATGCGAACCAACCAAGGGATGCTTTCAACCAAGTGATGCAAAGTAATTTCAACTAAGTGATGCGAAGTAATTTCAACCAAGTGATGCGAAGTAATTTCAACCAAGTGATGCGAAGTAATTTCAACCAAGTGATGCGAACCAACCAAGGGATGCTTTCAACCAAGTGATGCGAAGTAATTTCAACCAAGTGATGCGAACCAATCAAGTGATGCTTTCAACCAAGTGATGCGAACTAGTTTTCTTTGACGCATCACTGCGTCAGCGGAGATATTTTTCCTTTGAAGCCTAGGGACAAATATTTTTCAATGTATAATGGACACTTTTTATATTAATGAATCGCTTGTTGAACTTCGATAAAAAAACCAACGACATCTGTGAAATCAACGCCGACAAGTAGCTATACTCAAATGTGTCTATTGTACTAGACTTTATTGTACTCAAATGTGTCTATTGTACTAAACATTAAGAAAAAATGTACTGTTATATCCCTTGTGGTGAATCGAAGTTTTTGTTTATGGAGAAATCTGTTCGTAAGCTCTACAATACTAAAAACATGTGTGTGATTCATCATCGCTAGTTCGGGTTTCGATCTTTAAAATTAATTAATAACTTTGTTAAACAATAATTTATCAGCAACGAATTAATTTATCTTTATCACCTTTAGATTTCATCTAAACATAGAATAAATAATAGCTTAAACTTAACTAGATTGTAATTGGGCTATAATTTGGTGACTGTCGCTGCATGTGATTTCTTAGAAACTCCTTTTTGCAAAAAAGACGAAGTGTGCTCTGCGCTGTTGCATTCTTACTCTGACACTTTAGTGCCTTTGCTTCGTAGAAAACAACGCCTCAACACCGAGGACAATGATTTACGAAAACGATAACATCAACTTATTATAGCTCAGCTCGAGGGTCACGAAGCACAACATTTACAAAACCGCAGAGTAGCTTCACAAAACTTTACCATAATGCACATAAATCACAGTGAAACAAACATCACAAAATTGATATTCTGCCAAAACTTGAAAAAAGATTCTCCGATCATTTCCCTTCTTAATCGTCTCTACACTACAGTATTTTTGAGTCGTGCAACAACACAGAAAGAAAGAAATATTTTTCGATCATTTCTCAACATCAGCGCCTCTACACTACAGTATTTTTCAATCGTGCAACAACACAGAGAAGAAGAAGGATTTTCCGATCATTTCCCACCTTCAGCATCTCAACACTATTGTACTTTTAAGTCGGGCGACAACACAGAGATGGTGAAAGATTTTCCGATCATTTCCCAACTTTATCGTACCTACACTACGATATTTTCGAATCGGGCGACAACACTGAGAAGAAGAAAGATCCGATCATTTCCCACCATCAGCGTCTCCACACTATTGCATTTTTGAGTCGCGCAACAACACAGAGAGCAGCTAACGTTGACGCTGGCTATGTGTGTATGGGCACGGCACCATCTGAACTGACAAGGGCAGGTGGCACTGCATTACAGCTGGCACTCTAGTGGCCGCTGTGTCAACTTGGCTCGCTGCAGCAATAAATACTAGCGCTGTCCCGCTGCCTGTCAACCCTCTCGTAATTTTCGTTCGTGCACATCGGTGTCTCGTCAAAACGACGGACAGAAACGCGATGAAAGAATTGCAGATTCTTTGGACAATGCAAGACGGCTGTACCCCGTGTGTGCATTTCACGATTTTTATCTTGTCTTCTTGCACTGAAACTGGCTGGCCCAGAAGTAAGTGTCCTTTTTAATTTACTGATAAAACCGAGTACCTAGCTTGGGAGGTAAATGCGTTTCATTTTAACACGACTCCTCAATCTCCACATTTTTCAGTCGAACAGGGAAAACAACACTTCACGTATCAAACATAAGGGGCTATTCCGAGGATAATAAATCTGAGAAGCATTTCCTTAATTTAACGAGCTTTTCCTAGAAGTCGCTGAACTTATTCGGGCCCGCAAGTAGCTATACTCGAATGTGTCTATTGTACTAGACTTTAACACGTTTCATGCGAAGGGACCCACCGGTGGTCACTGAGGGGATTTTTATATTGCTGCTGACCGACCTGCAGTCACTAACTCAGTTTGTGTAAATAATTACTGAAAGCTAAATGAAGGCACGTTTCAGTAAATTTTTACTTTTGTCAAAATTATTTACTACAATAGACTTTATTTTTGAACTGAATATTGAACTTCAGTTTAACCTATCGCAGGAAACGTGTTAAGAAACAATGTACTGTTATTTCCCTGGTGGTGAATTAATTGCTTAAATTGCCTAAGTTGTTTTCGAAGACTGTTTCACTTTTACATTGGAGTAAAAAGTCGAGGTTGCGTTTGTATTGCGTATATTCAGATATGATCGACACATGCATCACGTTTCACAGATGTCGTTGGGCGTCAAAACGTATTCCAGTCCGCTGCGCTGCTCCGAAGACTTGAAACAAAACTCCGATCTGAAAGAAGTGAACATTTCACATAGTACAGAGAGAAGGATATTATACAGTACAGAGAAGCGGGTGACTGCTGCAACTCGTACGAATACCAGGGATCAAAAAGATAATAAAAAAGAACTTCTAGAAACTGCGAGGGTGTCAGAACGGCTTGGAGAATATCTGAATATAACTTCAGAAGATAACTTCAGAAACTTGACTTCAGAATATAACTTCAGAAACTTGACTTCATTGTAAACTTGAACCTAAACTCTGAAATGAAAGTTCCATCCAATAATAACACAAAGTGTTTTGTAACTTAAGAAACACTTCCAATGCTTATTATTCTACTTGTTTTGAATGTCCAGGAGTTTAACTCCCGTATTGTTTTATGACATAATTTCAACACCAGTTCTCTAATCAGGGTTTGAGGTTCTTAGGAATTTGCTTATGTAAAGCAATTTCATAATTATGTTATCAGAGCAACAATTTCAGAGGCCTTCCAAAAGTTAAGAAAAACTTCAGAACGCTACAAATCAAAAACGTAAATAACATATTGACAAAATGTTTTGTAACTGGATGCGTTTCAATTCTCATTGGCCTTCTAGTCAGTCAGTTTCAGTGGCCCAAATTCCATTCAAACTCAAGAAAAAACAAATAATACACATGAATTAAATAAAAACTAAGTGTTTTACCACTAAATGAGGTTTCCGTAATTTAACTTTAAAATATGAAATTTTTAAACAACCATAAAACATTAAATAATATAAAATATAACAATTAACAAACATGAATAAAAATTACCTAAATATTTGTAACCAGATAGTGAGTCAAAATAAACTCTAACAAACTTTTGAATATAGCAAATAACAGACATGAATAAAATGATAAAAGGTGTTGAAAAGCATGAATATAACAATAACCAGGTTTTTGAAAATAAGATGGGCTTCCCGGAAATAAACCCTAACAAATTTTAAAATATGAAAAATAGAAAACATGAATGAAAAACTAAATGTTCGACATCCAGATGGGTTTTCTGTAAATATTTTCAGTGTAAATTTTGGAATATTTCACTGTAAATTCTGGAATATTTAAGTGTAAATTTTGGAATATTTCAGTATAAATTCTGGAATCTTTCAGTGTAAATTCTGGAACATTTCAGCAAGAATTCTAGAACATTTCAATGTAAATTCCGTAATATTTCAGTGTGAATTTTGGAATATTTGAGTGCAAGTTCTGGAACCACTGACTTGTGTTGCGCGCCGAGCATCTGGACGTCGAGTCTGCTGAGGTGCAGCCTCGGGTCCTGCAGCCGCCAGGACATGGGGTTGAAGGAGGGGCCGGGGTACCTGAACGTGATGCGTACCCTGCGCACCTCACCCACGTCAGAGGCCAGTACCACGTACTTGTGCACCGACCCTACTTTGTAGTACTCCGTCCTGGAATGCCAGTCGCAAATTAATAATTGTTGATTTCATTAATGTGATGTTCAAAAAACCTAAAATGTCAGTTGGAAATAAATGATTGGCGAAATGTCATCTGGAAATAAATAATTGTTGAATTCATAATTGCGTAGTTTGAAAAGTCTCCAAAAACGGATAAGTTTTTAATTTCGTTACAAGTCGCATGTCTGAGGCTAGTATATACAACGTAATTGTGCACCGACCCGACTTTTTAATCTACTCGGTCCTGGAATACCAGTCGCAAATTAATCATTGTTGACTTCGTTAATGAGTTGTTCGAAGAACCTAAAATACCAGTTACAGATTAATCGTTATTGATTTAATTAATGTGTTTTTCGGAAAATATCCTTACTACCGGTTCAGTTTTAGGCTTTGTTATAACAAGTCGCGTGTCCGTGGCCAGTACAACATACTTGTGACCCTACTTTGTAATACTCAGTCCTGTAATGTCAGTTGTAAGTAAATCATTGTTGAATTGTAATTCGGAAATAAATCAATTCTTGAATTCATAATTACGTTGTTGGAAAACTATATTCCCAACTGGTTTAATTTTTAGTTTCAAAAATAATTGTTGACATCGTAATTGTGTTTTTCAAAAAACATCTTTTCATCTGGTTTAGTTCTTAGGTTAGTTACAACAGGTCGCTAGCTTATTTTAGGTCGTGTTTTAAGGTATTATTGTTAATTTTTTATTTTGCTAAGCTGATTGACTTCATTAATGGGAGAGCATGTTTTGACAAAACATAGCACCAATAAACGAGGTGCAATTCAGTGATTTAAGGAAATTTTTTTGTTACGTCACAAAATACAGTGCAGTTTGTGTATTGTAATTGTGTGTAATTCCATAACATTGCTTACCTTCACCAAAGTGCTCCAAAAATCGAATAAAAAATATTACTTTTTTCATATTTTCTGCAAGTGCGGACATCCAATCGTCAGAACATGTTCATAATGAATTTCATGTTCTAGCACTATTTTTTTTGTAGGAGCTTACATTTTAATATACATAATTTTTCATGATAAATTCTTTTAAGCTCCTATAAAATATTTAATTCTACACCATTGCAAACCTTGTGCCTCGTCTTTAAAGGAATGTACAAGCTTCCTGCGTCTCGTCTCAAGTGATTCTTACTCGCCAGTTTGAAAATTTCATAACTAAAAATAAGGTTTGCATGTTCTTCCACGGTAGCGACTAAAACCTAAGAATAAAAAATATTGCCGTTTACGTCTTATTTCATCACGTAGGCTAAAACTCAAGACTCAAAATTATTAATATAAAGCAAACACACATCTGAAAAAAGAAGCTAACAAGTTCTGCTACTTCTAAACAACATAAGTTTACGACTGCCAAATCTGCATCCGACGATCCATTACAAACGCAGCAAACCTCATTCATCATATTGCTATTCACAGCAAACTTCACCATGTAAAGAACAATTAAATCTGATAATTACGTTCCGTTATGGCTGACGATCATTTACAAACTTAGAAAACTTCACCACGGGGAGAACGTTCATTAATTATTAATTACGGCTATTAATTACGTTTCCGTGAGGCTGATGGGGTAAGATTTTCCCGAAGATCCCTCAAGGGTGAGGTAGAGGATGCCGAACTCTCCGTCGTGGTCGGCAGCAACGGAGCTGTTGCTCACGGTGAGGGTGACTAGGTAGTGTTGACCTGCACGGCGTTAATTAAAGCAGTTTAAGCAATTAACTAACGGAAAATAACGTAACATAATAAAAAAATTAGTTCATAAATATTTTGAAAATGAGCGAATAAATAATTAAATAAATAAATAACAACATATACATACATATATATATATATATATATATATATATATATATATATATATATATATATATATATATATATATATATATATATATATATATATATATATGAATAAATAAATAAATGAATAAAAGTAATGCAAATATAGATAAATAATAACAAATTAATATGAAATAAAATCAAAGACTGCAATGAAAAACCGAAGCAACAAACGTAGTGTTGATCAAAAGCATTCAACTTAAAATAACAAAGTGGAATCGATGTAGTGTTAATATGTTAATTTTTATGAAAGTGAAATCTACATAGTTTAAACTGGTTTGCTTCTGATTAAATATAATTGATGTTATGCTAATTGATTCATATGACTGTCCTTAAATATGTTGATTTAATTAGTTCGTTTCTATATGTATTAAACCTATGTTGTTCACCAAAAAATCCAGAGCACTACCGAATGAGTATCTAAAAATTTGACACCCTCAAACTAACTTGTGAGTTATAAGTAGATTTATTTTCAAACAGGCTTTGATTACATGATATGTTATTACTAAATCAAATTTTAAACTTTCTTGACACGAGGAAAGTATAAATTTAAAAAAGATTTTTGTTTTCAGAAGCAATTCGAAAGATATTATTCCGAAATGACTTCAAATTCCTCTACCTCTATGTATCTATTTCTCTATCTATCTACCTATCTATCCACCTATCTATCTCTCTACCTACCTATTTATTTCCCTATCTATCTATCTATCCACCTATATCTCACTACCTTTCTATCTATTTCTCTATCTATCTATCCACCTATTTACTGTATGTCTCAACCTATCTATTGCCCTATCTATCTATCCACATATTTACTATATGCAAGGCTATGCCTCTACCTATCTATTTACGTATCCATGAAGGTATCCATCAAGACGAGGCAGCCAAACCAAGCAAAAACAGACAACAAAAATACCGCAGTAGGGAGGAGAGTCTTTTGTCAAAAAGAAGAATTTGCTGTCGTCGGGGTAGGCAGTTGGTGTGGTGCGGAGGCCCATCTCGACACACTCGTAAGGCGCCACGCAGCCCCAGCACTCCCCCTGGGAAAGTCGAACTTCAAGTTTCGGAAAACTACAAGACTAAATTTAAGCAACTAGAACGATATCTTTAAAAATTTATTGATATGGGGCAAGACTTTTATATGTTCAATTTCTTTAAATATTCAAATATTCAACGTATTCTAACATTCAGCATATCATGAAAATCTATAAACATCGGGCAAAATCTTTGAAGATTAAATATATCTAAATATTCGAGCATTCAACATATTTCGAAATTCCAACACACTAAAATAATCGAACAGCATCAAATATGTAGCATTTGAAGCACCTTCCCGTACATAAGCACAGACACATCATCTGTTTAGTTCGATTTGTCTAGCAGACGTTCAGACGACATCTTCAGTAATTAGAAATTACGTCAAACTTTCAAACTACAATAACAAATAATCATTCCTTTTTTGGCCATTTTCCAAAGTTTGAGCATGGAGGCGAGAATGATAAAAAAAATACCCTGAAATCTGAGATAAAAAGACAATTTATAGTGGGGTATCATGATCAAATTATAAGGTCAGTGAAATTCTCAAGACACCTTAATAATTAGTTGAATTTAACATGTTTATATTTTTGTGATTAACCACGATAATTTAGCTTGAGAACTTGAGACAAAATTGCATTTTGAGAGATGAAAAGTTTTTAAAACATTGAAATGCACGTTCATTTAGAAATCTAAAAATGCACGAGAAATCAATATATTTCATTTTCATGATTATAATAAATAACTCGTCAATTAATCGTAAAATGAAAACGTATTGGATTGTAAATTAACTTCACGGCAAAATCGAGATGCAATTCTAAGAGTAAAATGTAAAATTGGTACACTCATTGGTAAAGCTGGGCACCCTTACAAACTATAGTCAATAGCGCGGAAAAATAGAGAGCTTTTGGTAAAATGAAATATCACTTTTGATATGGTGAGGAAACGCTTTTGATAAGGTGAGGAAACGCTTTTGATATGGTGAGGAAACGCTTTTGATGTGGTGAGGAAACGCTTTTGATAAGGTGGGGTAACGCTTTTGATATGGTGAGGAAACGCTTTTGATAAGGTGGGGTAACGCTTTTGATATGGTGAGGAAACGCTTTTGATGTGGTGAGGAAACGCTTTTGATATGGTGAGGAAACGCTTTTGATATGGTGAGGAAACGCTTTTGATGTGGTGAGGAAACGCTTTTGATATGGTGAGGAAACGCTTTTGATATGGTGAGGAAACGCTTTTGATAAGGTGAGGAAACGCTTTTGATATGGTGAGGAAACGCTTTTGATAAGGTGGGGTAACGCTTTTGATAAGGTGAGGAAACGCTTTTGATAAGGTGAGGTAACGCTTTTGATAAGGTGGGGTAACGCTTTTGATAAGGTGGGGTAACGCTTTTGATGTGGTGAGGAAACGCTTTTGATAAGGTGGGGTAACGCTTTTGATAAGGTGGGGTAACGCTTTTGATAAGGTGGGGTAACGCTTTTGATAAGGTGGGGTAACGCTTTTGATAAGGTGGGGTAACGCTTTTGATGTGGTGAGGAAACGCTTTTGATAAGGTGGGGTAACGCTTTTGATGTGGTGAGGAAACGCTTTTGATAAGGTGAGGTAACGCTTTTGATAAGGTGAGGTAACGCTTTTGATAAGGTGGGGTAACGCTTTTGATGTGGTGAGGAAACGCTTTTGATAAGGTGGGGTAACGCTTTTGATGTGGTGAGGAAACGCTTTTGATAAGGTGAGGTAACGCTTTTGATAAGGTGAGGTAACGCTTTTGATAAGGTGGGGTAACGCTTTTGATAAGGTGGGGTAACGCTTTTGATGTGGTGAGGAAACGCTTTTGATGTGGTGAGGAAACGCTTTTGATATGGTGGGGTAACGCTTTTGATAAGGTGGGGTAACGCTTTTGATGTGGTGAGGAAACGCTTTTGATAAGGTGGGGTAACGCTTTTGATGTGGTGAGGAAACGCTTTTGATAAGGTGGGGTAACGCTTTTGATAAGGTGGGGTAACGCTTTTGATAAGGTGGGGTAACGCTTTTGATAAGGTGGGGTAACGCTTTTGATGTGGTGAGGAAACGCTTTTGATAAGGTGGGGTAACGCTTTTGATAAGGTGGGGTAACGCTTTTGATGTGGTGAGGAAACGCTTTTGATAAGGTGGGGTAACGCTTTTGATGTGGTGAGGAAACGCTTTTGATAAGGTGGGGTAACGCTTTTGATAAGGTGGGGTAACGCTTTTGATAAGGTGGGGTAACGCTTTTGATAAGGTGGGGTAACGCTTTTGATGTGGTGAGGAAACGCTTTTGATAAGGTGGGGTAACGCTTTTGATAAGGTGGGGTAACGCTTTTGATGTGGTGAGGAAACGCTTTTGATAAGGTGGGGTAACGCTTTTGATAAGGTGGGGTAACGCTTTTGATAAGGTGGGGTAACGCTTTTGATAAGGTGGGGTAACGCTTTTGATAAGGTGGGGTAACGCTTTTGATGTGGTGAGGAAACGCTTTTGATAAGGTGGGGTAACGCTTTTGATGTGGTGAGGAAACGCTTTTGATAAGGTGAGGTAACGCTTTTGATAAGGTGAGGTAACGCTTTTGATAAGGTGGGGTAACGCTTTTGATGTGGTGAGGAAACGCTTTTGATAAGGTGGGGTAACGCTTTTGATGTGGTGAGGAAACGCTTTTGATAAGGTGAGGTAACGCTTTTGATAAGGTGAGGTAACGCTTTTGATAAGGTGGGGTAACGCTTTTGATAAGGTGGGGTAACGCTTTTGATGTGGTGAGGAAACGCTTTTGATGTGGTGAGGAAACGCTTTTGATATGGTGGGGTAACGCTTTTGATAAGGTGAGGTAACGCTTTTGATAAGGTGGGGTAACGCTTTTGATGTGGTGAGGAAACGCTTTTGATAAGGTGGGGTAACGCTTTTGATGTGGTGAGGAAACGCTTTTGATAAGGTGAGGTAACGCATTTGATAAGGTGAGGTAACGCTTTTGATAAGGTGGGGTAACGCTTTTGATGTGGTGAGGAAACGCTTTTGATAAGGTGGGGTAACGCTTTTGATGTGGTGAGGAAACGCTTTTGATAAGGTGAGGTAACGCTTTTGATAAGGTGAGGTAACGCTTTTGATAAGGTGGGGTAACGCTTTTGATGTGGTGAGGAAACGCTTTTGATGTGGTGAGGAAACGCTTTTGATATGGTGGGGTAACGCTTTTGATAAGGTGAGGAAACGCTTTTGATAAGGTGGGGTAACGCTTTTGATGTGGTGAGGAAACGCTTTTGATGTGGTGAGGAAACGCTTTTGATAAGGTGGGGTAACGCTTTTGATGCGGTGAGGAAACGCTTTTGATGTGGTGAGGAAACGCTTTTGATAAGGTGGGGTAACGCTTTTGATGTGGTGAGGAAACGCTTTTGATAAGGTGGGGTAACGCTTTTGATGTGGTGAGGAAACGCTTTCGTTGTGGTGAGGAAATGCTTTTGATAAGGTGGGGTAACGCTTTTGATGTGGTGAGGAAACGCTTTTGATGTGGTGAGGAAACGCTTTTGATAAGGTGGGGTAACGCTTTTGATGTGGTGAGGAAACGCTTTTGATAAGGTGGGGTAACGCTTTTGATGTGGTGAGGAAACGCTTTTGATAAGGTGGGGTAACGCTTTTGATAAGGTGAGGAAACGCTTTTGATGTGGTGAGGAAACGCTTTTGATAAGGTGAGGAAACGCTTTTGATAAGGTGGGGTAACGCTTTTGATGTGGTGAGGAAACGCTTTTGATAAGGTGAGGTAACGCTTTTGATAAGGTGAGGAAACGCTTTTGATAAGGTGGGGTAACGCTTTTGATGTGGTGAGGAAACGCTTTTGATAAGGTGGGATAACGCTTTTGATGTGGTGAGGAAACGCTTTTGATAAGGTGAGGAAACGCTTTTGATAAGGTGAGGTAACGCTTTTGATGTGGTGAGGAAACGCTTTTGATAAGGTGAGGAAACGCTTTTGATGTGGTGAGGAAACGCTTTTGATAAGGTGAGGAAACGCTTTTGATAAGGTGGGATAACGCTTTTGATGTGGTGAGGAAACGCTTTTGATAAGGTGGGGTAACGCTTTTGATGTGGTGAGGAAACGCTTTTGATAAGGTGGGATAACGCTTTTGATGTGGTGAGGAAACGCTTTTGATAAGGTGGGGTAACGCTTTTGATGTGGTGAGGAAACGCTTTTGATAAGGTGAGGAAACGCTTTTGATGTGGTGAGGAAACGCTTTTGATAAGGTGAGGAAACGCTTTTGATAAGGTGGGATAACGCTTTTGATGTGGTGAGGAAACGCTTTTGATAAGGTGGGATAACGCTTTTGATGTGGTGAGGAAACGCTTTTGATAAGGTGGGGTAACGCTTTTGATGTGGTGAGGAAACGCTTTTGATAAGGTGGGATAACGCTTTTGATGTGGTGAGGAAACGCTTTTGATAAGGTGAGGAAACGCTTTTGATAAGGTGAGGTAACGCTTTTGATGTGGTGAGGTAACGCTTTTGAAAAGATGAGGTAAAGCTTTTGATAAAGTGAATTAATGTTCGTAGATTATCAGTAAACGTACCTTGAGGAACTGTTTGTAAGAAGGGCAGCGTACACCGACAAAGGAACACTCCTGACGTATGGAGTAGATGTAGAGGTAGATAGCGCGGGCATGGGAACACTTGATGTCACCTGAGTACGACGGTCATTTGTTTTCAGTTTTCTCGATTTATGAACATCAAGAGAGTTCTATGAACACCACACGTCATTTTATGAAAGTTAACTTCTGAAAAATAAAGTGCCTGTAATTAGGCAAGTGTGTGTTGACATGAAAGTTAAGAATATCTTTTCTGCCTAGCAGTTTAAATATGAAGGTAATAGCAAAGAAGAACTTTAAAATATTTTAATGAAATGTTTCAGAAGTCAGCTCATCATAAGTCATAATTTGTGAAACAAAAATTTTTATTTGCGTTCAACAAAAAACACGTGAATTTTTTTGTGGTCGGGACACGAAACTCGTGTGCTCAACAACAGGAGATAGTTTTGTATATACCATATCTTTACTTGAGAAATCACTTAGTTATGGATTGACAGATAAGGCTTAACTTCCCCTATGCATTTCTGTCATCAATCCCAGTATCGGAGTGTCTATTTAGGTCATGAAGGCATACTTTCTCAAGTTAGCCTTTAATGGGTAAGAATTACTCACAAATCATTCACTACTCTCATACATTCACTACATTCATACTCTCACTATTTTCATACTCTCATTCTCTCAAGCTCTTACTACTCTCATGCTTTCAATGCTCACATACTCGAACTCCTTTCATTCTCTCACTACAATCATACTCTAAAAAAAAAGTTCTCTTAATTTAGAACGAAGGGCTCAACAGGCAAAGCGTACAAGTATTCAGCACGAAGCAGCTTGAAAGTGTCCTCACTTTTTTTATAATCATGTGCTGATTTCTTACGCTTATTTGGTTTCATTGCACAGGAACCTACGTCTTGCTGTAGTTGTTAGAGAAGCCTCCAGGCGTCCTAAAAGATTTTTAATTATGACCATTTTTACGTACCCTGCGATTCAGGGACAAAGTCTCTCAAACTCCTTCAATATCTCTATCTAAGGAATATTTCATTTCCTACTCAATTTTTGAATGACATTAGCAATAACAAAAGAAAAGGTTCTCTCAGGACCGAAACTTCATCACTCACTGCCGTCACAGCCAGGCTGGGGCCCGCCTCCTTGTGGGTAGAAGTCGAGGTGTCCTATAGGGTCCATCATGCCCACAGCTGCGGGGTGGCGGTGATGCAGGGTTATATTATTAGTTATGAGTGAGGGTTGTGAGGTGTTGTATAGTTAGGTATTGATGAGGGTCGTGAGGTGTTGTATAGTTAGGCATTGATGAGGGTTGTGAGGTGTTGTATAGTAAGGTATTAATGAGGGTCGTGAGGTGTTGTATAGTTAGGTATTGATGAGGGTCGTTAGGTGTTGTATAGTTGGGCATTGATGAGGGTCGTGAGGTGTTGTATAGTTAGGTATTGATGAGGGTCGTTAGGTGTTGTATAGTTAGGCATTGATGAGGGTTGTGAGGTGTTGTATAGTTAGGTAATAACGAGGGTTGTGAAGTGTTGAATGGTGTGTTGTTCATGAGGGTTGTGTAGTTATTAGTGAGGCTTGTGCAGGGTAATGTTATTAGTTATTAGTGAGAGTTGTGGAGTGTTGAATGGTGTATTATTCATGAGGGTTGTGGAGTTATCAATGAGGATAGTGAAGTGTTGAATGGTGTGTTATGCATGAGAGTTGTGAAGTGTTGTATAATCAGTTACTAGTGAGGGTTGTGAGTGGTGAAGTGGTCCGTTATTACTGAGGGTTGTGAAGTGTTGAGTGGTCCGTTTTTCAAGAGGTCATGAGGGTTGTAAATTGCTTAATGGTTACTTATTCTTAAGGTGTTTAGGGTTTAAATGGATTAAAACTGTATGTTATTTAAATACGAAAGTTTGAGACGTCTAGACTGATAGACAGCTAGGCTTATCATTCACGAAAATAATATTTAAGATGCTAAATAAAGCTGAATTCTGCAGTTAAATTTTCAAAATGTTCGACTATTTCATCAATTGAGTAATTTCAAATCAATTTTTATTACTACGGGAATAGATGCATTCATTACTTCCGACCAGTGAGAGTTAATTTAGGTTGACTCTATAAACGAAATATTAAAATCAGTTAGTAACGAACTTTTATCATTATTTTATTATTTAAATATTCAGTGCATGGTGCAAACAAACTGATAATAATGATAATAGAGAAGCCTTTGAAATTACAGCCATGATACATGCAGTTTTTGTGACTGATGCACGATAGTTTTGTTCTTAGAACACATTAAAAGCAAATCCTGCTCACGAGCCTTAAGCGAACGCAAAAAATCCCAATTATTAGCTAAAATTTCAGTAAAACCACGACTAAAATAACCATTCCAACCTATAAATACAGAAGTAACTATCTTTTCATTCTGCTCATTGTGCTTACGTTAGTTTTTTAATTCTTACTAACAGAGTTTTTAGTTCTTTAATGAATAAATTTTGTCAGAAATGTGCTTGAAATAACGAGTATTGAACTCACTGACAGGAAAGCCGAGTATGGCGTAGTTGTCGGAGTGTACGACATCCACGAAGTGAGCGTCCCCCTTGTCCAGACGTGTGATGGTGTCGTTCCTGTCGTGCAGCGGGTCGGCGGGGTCGAGGCCTGTGATCCTGTAGCAGTGATACCGCTCACAACTTATGCTCCAGAGTCGAACAGAGTTATGGTGCAGGTCTACAGAGTCATGGCACTGTCTAATATTGTTATGGTATAGATCTACAGAGTTATAGAACGAATCTACAAAGTTATGGTACTGTCTAAGAGAGTTATAGCCTAATAATATTAGGGTACAGCCTAACAGATCTACAGAGTTATGGTACTGTCTAAGAGAGTCATGATTCGGACTAATAGAGTTATGGTAGGGCCGGATAGAGTTGGTATGGCCTTATAGAATTATGGTACTGTCTAATAAAGTTATGGTACGTCCTAATAAAGTTATGGTACGGCCTGACAGGGTTATGGTACGGCCTAATAGAGTACGCTCCATGAAGTTGCGCTATAACCAACACAAATTTGGCAAACAAGTTTTAATTTTTTTCAACTGTTTTCATTGTGGTAATTTTTCGTATTTTTTTGTAAATTTCACAGCCAAAAAGCTGATGTACACTGAACGCTCGTCAAATTTGAAAAATATCAGAGTTCGCTTATCTGAAAAGCTCTTAATTCAACCGATTTCAATAGTTAGAAAAATATGACTTTCTTTTGTAAAACATACTACCCAATGCCGCCTTCTTTGACGCGTGCGATGATCAAATAATACTATGCAACATTTACAAATTAATATAAGAACTGGAAAAAATGCACATAACATCTAAGGAAACCATAAATACCAAATGACGCACACGGAAATTCAATATCGTGATGAATAACCCGCTAAATTCCCAGTATACTACCGGAATGCTGTTTTTCAATATTCCACGTCTATTCCAAGGAGCATTAAACTGTGATATAACTCAACTTGTGTTCACTCAAATTTACGCCAGAAAATTGCGTCAATGACAGACAAACCAAAAATGGGAAGCTATTCGTACAATCTGTCGACATAACATTTACCTTGAAGTCGATTAATAAATTTTCCAGTAACACAGTGGATATAAAAGTTAAGACAGGAAATTTCACAGTTTCCTTCTTTTGCGACCTTTAACTGTTTCCTTTGCGACGTTTGATTAATGGGCACAATAATTACAATATCTGTCTTTTGGAAGATAATACTTTCACAGCGCAGAAAGAAATGATCACTTCGACCAAGTCTCATTTCGTTCATGTTAAACGTATACTTAAAAATATAACGAATGATATGACGGCGGCAATCTGAAAGTAATGACACGAAGTTGCTGTCAGTAAAGAGCGAGGCACAATCTATACTATAATAAGAGCTGCGTCCGTCGGTCTGTCTCTCTGTCTGTCCGAAGCCAGCCTGCAGTGTGCGATGAGCGTATCTGTGATACAAGCTCCAGCCCTATATATTTTGACGGGCCGTGTTCACTCGGCCTCATCAACTCCCGAGAGATTGTATTTTTAATTTCTTACGGCCTTTCTCTCATTTCGCCCTCTTTTTTATTTCAAATAAAGGGGGGTGTAAATAAAGGGGGGTATTTAGTAACATCAGCCTCACCTTTGGACTTTGGTTCCATAAAGTTCTTGCAAGTAAGTGCCTGCTAATCCGAATAAATGGGCGCCGAGACTGTGGCCAATCAGGTGGAAGCTGCTGCTTGGAAATCCAAGTATCGTCTGCAAGAGTTGAGGAATAACTGCATTGGCACAATACAAAATTATTAATCTCATTTTTTAGAAGTATGAACTCGAACGGAAGATAGGGGTTTATGATTGAGGTTACAAGATAACAGTCTTTAGGAAAAGTTGGAAAGCTACATGACCCTGTTCAAAAAGGTAATTCTTAAAAATAGAAATAAAAATCCTCCAACAGCAAATGTTTAGGCCGTTGGTATAAAATGTGTGTGCTTTCAACTTAGTCATTTTAAAACACTTTTGCAGTATGTAAAGACCCATGCAGAATGAAGATGCCTTGAGTGCAAAAATTTATTAAAATAACTTGAAAATTGTTGATATTCTTTATTGTAAGAGCAATTAGCTTCTGTGGTTGTAGGCTTTTATTGACATTGCAGCTGCAGAACCGGGCCAGATTTTCAAGCAATTTGCGTATCCTTAACGGTACAGCTGAATGTTTCTGGGTTTTGAAGTAGATTTCGTTACGCTAACCGTTGATTTTTCTTATTTAATCCTCAAGTTTGGGGTATTTAAAATAAAACTGAGAACTCTGTATGAAGCAAATCTTTGGAGTTGTATAAATCGCATTATCGCCAGATTCTGCAAGCTCAAATTTTATAACGAAAAGCTGAAACTTGACAATTTTGGTCTTAAAAAGCAACCGGAATTGCAGCCAGGCCAACAGAAATGTTGACGCTGGCATAATCTGTGAAGTTGGCAATTGCGGCATCATAAATCATAAGAAAATCCAGCCACTAAAGAGAAGTGTACCCGCCTGGAGGCTGTTGACGAGGAAGGCCACTTGCCGAGCCACAACCCTGATGTTGGCAACGCATTGCGCGTAGTCCACGTTGGCGCCTCTCGACCAATCAACGACCACCACATTGTTGGACGCGTTTACCCGCAGTAATTCGCCCGTTAATAACTGCCCGAACCAAGGCAGTTAATTATTTCTCACCTAATTTCTCAAGGAAAAGGATCATTTCCTAACGGATACATTGGTGATCGGCCATCAAAGTGGACAACCGTGCTGATGAAATAACAAATGAAGAGTAAGAACAACGTTGAACGGGCCAGATTCAAGAAATCTTCGAAAGGGCGTGATATAGAATTTCCATGAAACACGGATGTATTATAGCTGGTGTTCCCATTCAAGTTATTTCAATGTATTGATGCATATTCGCCATAAGTTGGTCACTGGAACGTAGTGTTTACCACTGCTAGATATCACACGGTAATGAAATAATTTGTGGTTCGCTCGTGTTGCACAACACCTGTTATCGATCATCAAATATAATTGGTGAATTCGAATCTATTTAAGCACCTTGACCCAATTAGAGCGCCCAGATGACCTGTAGCCATGCGTCAGGATGTACACCTTGCCATGAAGGTGGAATGGAGCTCGAAACAAAACCGATTTGTTGTTCAGGTCCAATTCCTGATGAAAAAATAAAAACATTTAGACACGACAATTACAGGATCTGTCTTTCCGAAGATAATAATTTCTCAGAGAAGAAAGAAAGGATCTGTTCGACTAGGGCAACCCGCCCACTGATGCGATGCGATTAGTGCGACGCCTTGCGAAATCGCACGGTTCATTTTTAGCACCGTAGGAATAGCATTGTGTTGGCTAGCTCACTGCCGACTGAGGCGAATCGCATCGCATCGAATCGCATCAGTGGGCGGGCTGCGTAAGTCTCATTTAGGTCATGTGAAACGTGTGCATATCAATTGAAAAATGTCATATTCTTAGTTATTTGCCAATAGTTTATTTCATTGCTCTGTGTCCTGAACACAAAATGGTCCTGTAAAAATAAGTGTTCGACCGTCAGAACCCCGCCATTGAATGAGTGAGGTTGAGGCAGAAGACTTACAATCGTCTGAGAGAGATTTAGCCTTTTGAATTACGATTGTCTGAGTGAGGTTGAGGTAGGAGACTCACGATTGGCTGGTTGAGGTTGGGGTTGGTGACTCATGATTGTCTGAATGAGGTAAGGCTGGTAACTCACGATTAGCTCAGTGAGGTTGAGGTAGGAGACTTACGACTGGCTGGGTGAGGTTGAGGCAGGAGACTCACGATTGGTTGGGTGTTGTTGGGCTGGTGACTCACGACTGTCTGAATGAGGTAAGGTTGGTAACTCACGATTAGCTGAGTGAGGTTGAGGTAGGAGACTCACGATTGGCTGAGTGAGGTTGAGGTAGGAGACTCACGATTGGCTGAGTGAGGTTGAGGTAGGAGACTCACGATTGGCTGAGTGAGGTTGGGGCTGTGGGAGAACCAGAAGCGGGTGGCCAGCTGTTGAGGAGAGTATGGAGCAAGCATCATGGGGCGGGAGTCGGTGGCCGCCCACGGGGGGCTCAGGGGGAACTCCTCCTCCAGCCCGTATATGTCGTAACACACTGAAATGAAGTTGATTTTGTTTTACCACGTTGACTACTGTTGTGCGGTTGCTACGGTGAGTTTCATTAGGTTAGAAGAAGTCGAATTGAAAAACGGGTTGTACTATTCTAATACGTTTTTAACCTTTCTAAAAAGGGGAATGAAATGTTACCTTATATTCTAAAATTTATCTTGTAAAAGGTAGCAAAATAGTTGAAATATTATTGTATATTCCGGTACGTAAATGAGCAAATTTCCCGATGGTACACATATATATCAATACGTAGTCAACGTGTTAAATAAATTTTTTGGTATTATGAGTTCAAAGCAGATATAAGTGTGCATTTATTATTGCGTAACATTTTTCGTCTCAATACATACTGAAATAAATTCATGTTGTTTTAGAAAAATATTTCAGTCCTATGAAAATGATGAAGGTTCAAGAGAAAAAGCTTCTTAATTGCATTTAAAATGTCCGGTTCTAGAACTAAGTCTTAATTAGATTGATTATTTGGAAATAAAAACTCGAGCAGTGTATTATACAGAGTGCCTTCGTAAAAATTTTTACTTAAATAGTACATTTTTCATATTTTTGCGGATTATTTTTAACATATTTATTCTGACAGAGAATGGAGTAGTAGACGGATGTTGAAATTGCAAATAGTTAAAGGATTATAATAATTGAGGCTATGTAATCAAAATGTAATTCAGAGAAGTTGCAAATCGTATTTGTTGAAACATCACATGCTGTGAAAGCAAGAACAAATTTTGGAATATCAAATAACGTCAAAGATATTATCATGGAATTTTTTGAGCATTGATGGTTCTAATTCAAAACTTTCCGAATGTTCCAATAAATATCTGGAAAATTTTCATTTATCACTCAACTGACGCACATAGTTGAGAATTGTAGCAGATTTGCAATAGTTCTCTCAGCGTCGAAGAATACAGAAAGCAAATTTAGACAGAAATACGTAGTGCACCAAATTAAAGTTTTGAACCATGGAGCTATTTTTACGTTAGGGTGATGTTTTTAGCTCGAAAGCTGATTCCACTTATGGTCTACAACCTGAAAAAGTGCAAAACTAATAGTATAAAACTGAGTAAAATATTAAGAGCATTTAATTTTTTAATAGGACATTTTTTTGAACCTATTAAAAGTAAAACTTGGCATGGAAAACGATGGAAATAAGTCTTTAACGAATTTTCCCTCTTCCCTTCACCACGTTACATAAATGTCCCACCTGTGAAATGATGCCGCAACAGTTTAAAAAGATTCCAATTTAAATTCACAAATTTTATCTTATTTTTCACTCTTAACCTTTTAGTGAATATTGTAATAAAAAAGTGCAAAACTTAGGGATAATATTGAGAAAATATTAGCTCAAGGAGAGAAAAAACAGTTTAGACACAGGAGATTGGTGGCCTTAGCAAATTAGGATGATAGATTAAGTACAAAACGGTCCCGTATGCAATGCAGGAGGATAGCAATCACTACATTTACCTGAAGAGTTGCCTTGGCAGGTAATTGGGCGCGGGGTCGCATTTTCTCTCCCGATCTCGAGCAGCAAATTAGCGAAGAGCATCTGGAACACGGCGCTCCCTCCACCAGCCGTGGCCGCCATAGTGAGAGGATCTGATCCTAAATCCTAAAGGATCCTCTAAATATAATTTTCCGATCCTAAATCTAATTTGTATGAATTTGTATGATTTGCTGGGGTTTTGTGCAGTGGTAGGGGCCAAGGTTTTTGGGTTTCCTGATCTGAAAAATGTTGACCAAAATGTATCAAATTGCTGAGGTTTTTGTGCAGTTATAGGTGTAGAGATTTGTTGGTGTCCTAGTCTGAAAATGGTGATCAAAATTTAACAATTAGATGTTTTTTTGTGCAGTTACACTGTAGGTGCCGAGATTTTTTAGTTTATTCAAAAAATCATACATACATACATATACCGGGCTTATCCTCCCTATGGGAGGGTAGCCGACAGCAGGCCACAATCATCACACTTAGTCACTAGGAGGCGAGAGAGGCAGCACTGGCCGCACCTGAACTGCCAGGATCAGCAGCAGCCCAGCACAACCACCTTCCACAGTCAGGCCCGACAGCCACAGCTGGTTTACCCCGACCGCTTCATTGAGTGCAGCGGTCAATTCAAAAAATAATAACTAAAAAATTCAACCTCTCGAGAGTTAACGAGGCCGACTGCACACGGCCCGTCAAAAATGTAAAATAATGTTCGATAAATCACATGACACACGTTCCTATTTCCTAAGCTTGTATCACAGATACGCTCATCACACACTTTTGGCTGGCTTCGGACAGACAGACGGACGCGGATTTATTATAGTATAAATTAATTAATTTATATATTTTTCGAGAGCCGCGCAATGAATACCACTGCGCTAGACCGTCGAGCTGAACGGACACTGTATCAGGGCTCGTATGGCCGCACTCAGTGGCCTTGCTGGTCAGGCTTAACTCCCCTGATACAATCTACGCTCCTCTTGTTCCTCAATTTGTTTTCTGTCTTTCGGCTCCCTGATGACTGCTGTGCTAATTGTTCCCTGGGCTTTCTTACTTCCCGCGGTATTTGAAATGAATTCGAATGGATTTCTTATAGTAATGAATTCTAATGGATTTCCTTTGGTAATGAATGTTAATGGATTTCTTTTAGTAATGAATGTTATTGGATTTCGTTTGGCATTGAATAATAATGGATTTCGTTTAGTAATGAATTCTCATGGATTTCGTTTGGTATTGAATGTTACTGGATTTCGTTTAGTAATGAATTCTAATGGACTTGGATTGGTAATGAATGTTAATGGATTTCGTTTAGTAATGAATTCTAATGGATTTCGTTTGATAATGAATGTTAATGGATTTCGTTTAGTAATGAATTCTAATGAATTTCGTTTGGTAATGAATGTTAATGGATTTCGTTTAGTTATGAATTCTCATGGATTTCGTTTGGTAATGAATGTTGATGGATTTCGTTTAGTAATGAATTCTCATGGATTTCGTTTGGTAATGAATGTTAATGGATTTCGTTTAGTAATGAATTCTCATGGATTTCGTTTGGTAATTAATGCTATTCGTTTAGTTATGAATTCGAATGGATTTTCGTATAGTTATGAATTCAAGTAGATATCGTTTAGTAATGCATTCGAATTGATTTTTATTAGCCATGAATTTGAATAGATTTTTGTTTAGTAGTGAATTGAAGTGGATTTCGTTCAGTAATGAATTCGAGTAGTAATGAATTCGAATTTGTTTCGTTTAGTAATGAATTCGAATGGATTTCTTTTTGTTGTGAATTTGTATGAATCAATACGCATCGTTTGTTGTAATGAACTAAAAGAAAATAAATGTTGAAATGCGACTTATTTCTACTAAATGAGATTGCATTAACATATGTTAGTATTCCAAATCGTAAGCATCAGGCAAAATTATTAGTAAGTTTTAGAATTTCATACGCAGTAATAGCAAAATTTTTATATAATCCATTATTACAACCGAAGCTATAGAGAAATAGAAATCAGCTCACCAAACATTTGTTTTCGAATGCATTTATCTTCAGAGACACGTGTGTAATCGTATTTTTTTATTTGTTTTTCCTATACTTCACCATAAATAATGGAATCTTGTTCATAAATATTTTCCAATGAAATTTCTATTTTTCGGCTATTTACAAAATTTCACTTTGGTCTTTCCTCCAATGAAAAGTAAAATCCCACAAACAAAATTCAGCGCTAAAACGGCACCAAGTCTCTCTCGCAACTGCAGTTGAGCACTTCTGGGCATTTTCTGTGTATGTTTTAGACCCCAAGCAGAGAAAACTTTGCGACAAAAATATTATGAATTCACGCTAGCAGCGTTTGAACGCTCTGCGCCATCGTTTACATCACACGCGCAGGTTTTGAAACATCCGAATGGTTGGAAGGCTAAAAGGCTGAAAAGCTAAAAAGCTAAAAGGCTAAAAGGCTGAAAGGGTTAAAGGCTGAAAGGCTGAGACTAGACAGCGACGAAAGTCAAAGCATTTGTTCGAATGGCTGGACCCGGCACGCTGGCTTTGGCACGGTATCCTGTATACCGTGCTTTGCTCTGTAGCAAGGAGCCAGTCTGCCTGGAAACCTGTTTGAGAAGCGTCATCTTTACACACTTCTCTCTTAGCTCTGAAAAGTCAACGTTTTGTTTCGATTAGATTAACGGGAATTGTATTTATTTGTACTCCTCATGATCCTGTTGATTAAAGTAGTAAGAGAACAATACAATTGTGTCTCAGGATGAAGTGAGCGGTTATGATAAATTTTGTTCATATATAAAATATTTGTGGGTATTGATTCTCTGGACAGCGAGTGGAAGCACTATGCTCATAAAGAAATTCATAATAACCTATTGAAAAACATATGTGTAAACTAAACAGGTTATAGTTGATGTAAAAGTAATCAATGGTGAGCTCTAGATAGGACATTTGCTAAAATTCATCAATTCCTGTTTGTACTCTCTACTCAAAAAATAACATAATTTTTAAGTACTTATAATTTTTCAGGAAGTAATAATATAAAAACAATAGGAATACAACAGGCTAAACTACAACTATACTGCATTGGTCAGTCACCTCGAGCTGCAAGGATGACCTTGAAAGTTATTTTGAGGATCTACGCTTGTTGTCCAACCTCATCATCAAACACTAGAACTGGTCTAGGGAAAACCTCTGAATGTTGTTCATGGAAGCCATAAAAGAAATGAACCCATTATAAAAAATGGCCCAATGCACACACCTGGATGACCTTGAAAGTTAGTCTGTGGTCCTCCGCTTGCTTCCGAAACTCACCACAGGCATCAACAAACACTAGAATAAGTCTAGGGAAAACCTCTGAATGTTGTTCATGGAAAGAAAAGAAAACAGTTTATTTCGAATAAAGTTGATACATGCAAATGTATGACATTGGTTGGAAAACTATTCTTTTATTTAGAAGTCACCGAAAAAAGAAACCGATTCTAGAGATGGTCTAATGCATACACCTGGACGACTGATCACCAAACACTAGAACGACTCTAATGGAAACCTTGGAATATTGTTCGTAGAAACCATAAAAGGAATGAACTCATAGTAGAAGTCAGAATGAACCCATCGTAGAAGAAGGATAACCCCCGAATTTTGTTCCCAGAAGCCCCAGAAGAAAGGAACCCTTTATAAAAAATGGCTACCCACCTGCTAACGGCGGCGACATGTAGGGCGCTGAGAAGAATCAGGGCGTGCCGGCGCCCCTGGAGGAGGGCGCTGGTGGTGGTGGTGGGGTTGGGGGTGGTGTGGGCTGTCATTTCAGTAGCGCTGGACCCAGAGACAGGCAAGTCAAAAGATTTTTTATTCCGATCAAGCCTGATACATATCATCTTGCGCATTGGTTTTCTAATGCTTTATAACTAACACCAGGACGCAATGGCGGTTCACATGCAGAAGTCAAGCCGTACCGGCTTGACTTGAATCACTCTTTCACATTGAATCACTCTTTCAGCCCTTTCCGACACCTGAGTAGAGTGGGGAATAGTGGCTGAGTTCTCCCTTTTCCCAATGGGGAGAATCACCGGGCGGCATTGACGGGATTCGAACTGCCGACACCTTCTCGTGAAAGGCACGTTCTTAACCACTCGGCCAAGGGGACCTCAAAACTTAATAAGTTACAGTTTTGAAGCTCAATAAGGGAGTTGTTCTTTAAAGTGGGGTACATTAATGTACGGGCTTCACGTGAGAGAAAATAAAATTTTCCCAATTGTGATTTATCCTTATTGAAATAATTGCTCTGTGTTAGAATGTGAAGGATTAATACATATGTGGAAATTGAAGAGATAGTAATATTTTCAGCATAGATGTCTTTATCATACGCCCGTTGTTCAATGGGTGAAGAGTAATCAATATCATTATTTATTTACTAAATTAATTAAATTAATAACATCTCATGCAGATAAATGATACAGAAGGAAACGAGGCATTAGTCGGATTTTCTGGCAGTGTAAGCACTCTGCCATCCGTTGGCACCCACATAATTTTTTATGTTATAGTTGGCATTTAAAAAACACTCGGAAAAAGTAAGCAATATCAAACAGCAAGCTATTAAAATCAGTCTTTTTTCTATTTCAGCTCAAAGGAACCATTCCAGTGAAAACAGCCGCGTCTCCAGAAGTGTACAACATTTACAGGAGGAAATGACAATAGAACTGAACAAAACTGGTTCTTCATATGATGTAACTGAAACTAGTAATGAAGAATTAAGCTTGCTTCAGAGCGGAAATTTCACGAACAGCCGCTACAATAATATAATCCTCGGCCAGCTTGAACTACCCAAAAGTCGTAGCAGGGATACAGTCTTGAGACAAAATAAATGGGGCATTGGATTGAAAATAAATGCAAATCCCTTCGTGTTGAACCGAAAAGAACTTGCAGAAGCAGAGCAAGACTTTGCCCTCAGGAGGAAACAAGTGCGTGAAACGTGCTCCAAGTATGGGCTTGGAAAATATAAAAGTTATTCCCAGAAGCTTAGCCCTACTTTGCGATACCCACCAACTGCGAACTATGATGTTCTGTATATTAACAGGTGTGTATTTTACTTCTAATGGTCGTTTTTTCCCTGTTTGAGTTTAAATTAAAGCCATTAAAATAACAAGTTAATTTTAATTTGATGTGTTATTAAATGCGTTACTAACTTAGAGACATTAATAACGAATAGATATGTTTTTAAATTGCACATTTGTTTGACTTCAGAAAATGAGGAATTGGAGGGATACATTTGTGCTTATTATATTTGTTTAATACTGTCTTGACATGAGCTATAAGGGCTTAACTTGACCGAACCTGTTATAAAGTAGTTGATTTAAACGTTTTAAAGCGCATTTTTGCCAAGGTAACGTCACATGCTACGTCTGCTGGCTCCTCAATATAAAAATTTTTTCGATCATCAGGAATTTTTTCCCGACAGGCAAGTTTGTTTAAATTGAAATAGAGAATTAAAATTCACCGTTGAAAAAAACATACTGAATATTTAGGTGGAACTTTCGAACTCTTTAAAACATTAATTTCTCAGAAAAATGAGGGCCTGAAAAAGGCCTACCTTCCTGTCCTGTCCTAATGTAAACTTTGATAGAGATTACATGTGGAATCTACTAACTGAAGCCTAATTTATAAAATCAAATTTGTTTTCATATAGTTTCATTCAGGCATACTATGATAGCTAAGCCTTCGAATACTGAGTGCAAAGAAGGTAGGAATTCAAAAATCAACTAAAATTTTTGTTATGCCTAATATTCAACCCTCTCTGCAAATCAGAAATGTAGGAAAAGAGATTCACGCTCTCTCTTTCCATCGGAATTACGGCTTTTTCACTTGTTCACGATTGGCTCAGCCGCCGAGCTAAAAGGCAGCTGAATTTTCCGTCCACCTACGTTTTCTAGATTCGCTTGATTTTTAAGATGGTGTCGAGATTTTCGCTTTGTTCTCAGACGCGACGGCTTCACGTACTGCCCTGTGTACAAAGTGGCCTCTACCTCCTGGCTGCATTACCTCTGCCAACTGGCCGGAGCTGACCCACACTTCCTGAACTCCACTTCCCTGCAGATAGCGACCATCGCTAGGAAGCTCTGGCCCCAGCTGGACTACGATGAAGCGTCGATGGTAAGAAGGTCATTTACTGACACTCCGTTTCAGAGTACTCATATAGCTTTGTCGCTGTATTCTTTCATTCTAGTCCACTCTGCGTTTCAGAATACTTAGCTTTGCCGTCGTATTCTTTCATTCTGGCTCACTCTTTATCCATGCAAGTTTCTCATGTATGTCTTCTTCTCGTGCAAGTTTACAGTGACGAATAAAATTTACTAATTTCTCGTAATAATAAAAGATATTTTATTCGTGTGCCCCAATGCTGTTTAAATTTATGCACCGCTCTTATGTTAATTTTGAATATTTGTTATAGTAGTTCGGGAGACAGAAAACAGCAAGGCTTTAGCGCCTTCCGAGACCTCCACTATATACAAGAGAACTTTTTTTCTCTTCCATGGTCCATTTTCTAAAGTTGAAAGTAAATCCTCACGCAAATTCTAATAATTCATGTTACCTCTTCGACTAAAATATTGCATCGACAATTTCAGTTGGTGCCCACGACTCTGAAGTTCATGCTCGTCCGGCACCCGTTCGAGCGGATCGTGTCTGCCTACCGAGACAAGTTGGAGAACATCAACGTTGGCCGGGAACACGGAGTGTTGCACTTCTACGAATCCTACGGCAAGAAAATTGTGCGCAAGTATAGGCAGGAAAACGCTACGATCAAAAGGGTGCATTTGGACGAAAACTCTAACCTTCCAGGTCCGTCCGGAGTTGAGCCAACATTTCAAGAGTTTGTTAGATACCTCATTGATACGGACTTGGTGCACTATGCAGACGACCACTGGATGCCGTACTACCTTTACTGCACTCCTTGCTTTATCGAGTATGACGTAATCGCTAATTTTGATTCCTTAGAAAGGGACCAAAAATATATTTTCCACAAGCTCAATTTGAGCAAAGATTTAAAGCAACCGCACTGGAAGCATTTAACTAAAGGGAAGAAAACTTCTGCAATTGTAGAGAAGTACTTGAATACATTGAGCAAAGTTGAGAAGCATAGACTTTATGAAAAGTATAAAATCGATTTCGAAATGTTTAGTTTCCAGGTATAATCTCTTCATGAGCAAACTTTTCAGACGCAGTTCAATCATTATCGTTAAACTGTAAGTTATGCAATCTCAAATCAATGCACATTGAACTTTTAATTTCGACCTGTTATCATCATGAAAAAATTATTCATTATCTGATGAGAATTATGTCATTTCGTCTGGTTTTCAAGCAATTTCATGAAGCAGTTATACGTTACCAGAATAACCAAAATCAAGGTAACGCGACAAATTGCAAATTACAGTGACGCGATTAGTGTAATAAAAAATGCTAATAATTGACATAATTTTACGACGAATTTTTTCCTAGCTGAAGAATACAATAATCAAATATGAGAACCTACGTAAATAAAAAGAAAATAATTTATTTCCATCATGCTTATATTTAAAATTTTCAACCTTGTATTTAAAGTTTAAGCATCCTCAACTGGTAAACACACATGGATATCATACACGCTTCGTCAATGGTTGAACTAAAGATTGGGAGAGAAGTAATGACTCAATTTTGATTTAGGACAAAAGGTACTAATGCTCAGGAATTATCAATGATTCAAAGGCTGTAATCACAACTAAAAAATTTTGTCTAACGAAGTGAATTTATTTAGAATTTGAACAAGCTTGTAGAACATAGCTAGCAAACTGAAAATTATTTTGCTAGTATTACTGCGACGAAGTTTCTGCTATTCATGGAGAAGTGATCCTCATAGTTTCTGTCAGGTTGGAGTCAAGCAGTATGAATGTATCATTTAACATCCAACCACTTCTACTTTTTGCGATGGTAATATCAGCATTCTTTTTGAAAATATTGCTGTCAATCAATTCAGACGTTCGATACGTAAAAATGACGTATTATTTTTAACAACTTTAGTACATGACGATTTGTTCAGAGGTTTTTCAAATGGCTCATATCTAACACAACGACATCATGACGGTTTCCCCTATTCAAGCTGATACTCATTTTCGATACCTGAGTCACATGAGAAATTGGGGGAAAGTTTTCCCTTTTCCCAGATAATACATTTTCGGCCTAGAGTTGCCGGGAATCGAATCGGCAACTTTTCACGCGAGAGGAGCGTGCTCTTAAACATTTGGCTGCGATAACCATAATTTCAGTATACCTCTGGAAAAAATTATTGTCAATAACTCCTACCACTCAAAATGGTAATATCAGCATTCTTTTGGGAAAACATAGCTTTCAGCGCTCATTGCATTTGATTGAAGATTTGGGTGCCAATATCTGTATGTAGTCCGCGCAACACACGTAACCTTCCTGCTCTACTATCTATCATACTAATCAAAGTTCAGTAGACACAGAAAACGTAAGCTGAAACACGATGCTGAGATGATAAATAAGCTATCATTTCAAGGAGCAAAAAGCCACAATAAATCTAGTCAAGTATGAGAAAAAATGCTTGATATCAATTACTGTGGCACTTGGCGCTCCGTAAGCGTCATAGACTCTTAAAATTATTCAATATTGATACTAAGACTCAATGACGATTATCCTATCCGATGATTATCCATGGGCAATTAAATGAGCTTTTACCAGTTCATGCCTATCGTAACCTAGCGAGTATAAGCTCTCATCTCTCGTTGAAAACAGTTCCGAGCTCAAGACTATCCGAGCGCGGTAACAAATGGAAGAACTTACAATCACTTTCACTTTAGCCTAGGTATATGAAATAGGTGGCATATCAACTAGGAATATTCATGATTTTGTTTTAGTATCCATTCTCAGTCACTTGATATAAAATGTGGGATGTAATTTTGGAATGATTTGGTAAACAATGCACTTTATAGCTTGTGACATTTTCTGTATTCATTTCCATATGACATTGACATTGGATAAAATGTGTTCATTCAATTGCGCATATCTAATTAATAACCATATCCAGTGGAAAAAATGATTAAATTTTTAAAGGGAAGTAGATGAATATCAATGCGTTGTACAGTTGGATTTTTTCATGTCCGTAAGCCCAGATACCGGCCCATACACGATGTCGCTGAAGAGGTACCGTATTGCAGCAATTTCGTAGTCAACCTGCGCAGCGGCTGGCAGCGTTCGAGGCACTGCTGAAAGCCGAACCTAATGTATTAGAAAACACTGTTATTCTTAGTATTCCAGAGTCCTAAGTAGACGGACAGTTGAAAAACACTGTTGAGCGAAGAAAAATATAAGGCGTGAACCCTGGAGACAATGCTGACTAAACTAATGCTATTTTTGAAGTATGGTGTGGAAAGGACCATCAAATGAAAAACTACAAGAGTGCAAAAATTACTAATCTAGTAAAGCAATTGAAATGAAGTCTAAAAATAACATTATGGAACACAGTTTAAATCTGGATTTTAGTTTTGCAGAGGTTTTATTACTGCAGCAACTTGTTTTTGTTCAACATCTTTGTTTCTTTAGGATTTCTCACTTCAGTTTAGAATAAATTGTTTTTCTCTCCCCCATCTTGTGTCTTCAATTTACTGGACTATTTTTTTCTTCATGCTACAGGTTTAATTATGCTTTCAGCTTTTCAATTATTTGTTTCAGTTAGGGCCTAACTAGAGCTTTTATTTATCTCATATAGGCCTAGTTGCATAAGCTTTCCATGTACAGGTTCACCAGTTTTTTGTGTTTTATTCTATAAGCTTATTAAAATCTTTTGAACTCAAGAAAAATTGAAAATTTTTATACTATTGGATCAATTGTATGTTTTTACCATGATATAGGTTTGTATGTTTTCAGAGGAATTCAGTAAAATACTTAGTGCTATTATAAAATAATAGTGTTTGTCATAGCTGTAAGGGTAACCGCCCTTCCGTGAAGGTATCAAGAGTTTGAATCCCGGTGCTGTGCAGTGACTCTTTCTGTTGAGTATGGGGAAAAACTCAAAGCATAATAACCCATTCTACCCAGGACCCAGGTATCTAAAATGAGTATATCAGTCTTGACTGGGAGAAACATTCATTTTTTCCTGGCATTAGTTATAAGGCATTTGAAAAACTATTATACAAGGAGATATCTTCAGGTTGATTGGAAATAAAGTGAAAATAAAGCACCCTTAAATGGCAATGTTTTTTTTTTCCAATCTGTAAATTAAATTGTAGCATAGAAAACAAGTGCTGAATTCAAATAAATAAAATGAGAAAATGCTACCAGTTTTCACCAAAAAATAGTACCAGATATAATTGGAAACTTTTGGATCAATAGTAGGAGTTATGTAGCTTATAACCTTAGCTATAGCCTCAACATATTATTTAGATAAAGTTTTTGATGCCTTATTTTGGAAATCATCTTTAGAACCACATTTCATTCAGCAGATGATCAGTCAAAAGAATGCAAATGAATGGTTCAAATGTGATATATAATTTTTTTTGCCATTTAAATGTTCATAATTATATATTTTTTGCATCTATATTTATGCGGTGGCTAGTGGTATATTTATTTAATTTTTTACTTTAAAGAAGGTAAAGGTAAGCCTAGGTTGTTACCAGCAACTCATAATTAGTGTAGCCTAAATGCAATGCTATTTTTTTCAACATCTCAAGCTGATCCTTGCAAAGCTTCCAGTACTATTGGCTGGTGATGAAAATGATATTTCTAATGCAGTGTTGTAATGTTTTCAGAGCAAGGTACTAGTTAGGTATTAGTGTTCTTAGTGCTCTCTGTCTCTTTCTATCACTCTTCTTTGTAATGTATTTCCTAAATCAAAGCTATAAAGTTCTTAGATTTTTAACCAAACACAGTTGTGGAGTTGACTTACTTTCATCTCAAGCTTTCTCATCTGGTAAGTATGCAGTTTACTTTTATATAGAATTGTAGTTCACTTCTAAATCTCTCAAGTTAAGTTAGTTTCCATCCGTTTTTGATGATTACCCATTGACTCGGTATGCTTGAATTGTTCATATGCTTGTACAATATTCAAATTTAACCTTCATTTTTAGAACATTATGGCCCCTCAGGGGGATACAATTATTGTATCTATGGGAATTAGCACTCTCAGGGGGACAATGCGAGGGCCCGAGCTGAAGGTTAGGTAGGCTTTCTTTTTTGTTAAAATAGAATAGGTTCTTGTTTTGTTACAAACCATCTTTTTTCGGTTCACTGCTGTCCTGTTTTTTCAGCACCTACTACTTTCTTCTTCAACTTTGATCTTGTTTCATGAACTTTTTCTCATCTTACTGTTTCTATGACCTTTCTGCATAGATTCCCCATTCTCTCATCTCCATACTAAATGGTGCCTTCCTCCTTCCTCTCCTTGATATGCTCTTTTTTTTTGTAGCGGTTAGGGAGGCTTAAACTAACTTTTAATCTAATCTTAGAACATTATGGAAATCTAACAATCATTTTTAATGCAAACTTTCATTTAAAGAATTTATCTCATTAAGGAGAGCGTCCCCCATACGGACTTTTTTCTGTATTATTGAACCTAGAACAATGAAATTTGATATACTGATAGGAAATTGAATTTGGAATCGTTCTTGCTTAGAGCAAAAGTTCAATTTTCTTGAAAAGAAAATGAGAAATCGAAGAAAACGAAGTTTGAAGGGGGGGGTTTCAAAAATCTTCTCCTCCTACAGTTTTTGAGCTACAGTGATGATTTTGGTATCAATGAATGCGGAAAGACACGGGCTTTTATGGATGCTAAAATTTATTCCAAAATTATTTATTGCTCATGAGTTATGACGTCATAAATTTTTACAATTCCAAAAAAGGGCATTTTTTTCCTATTTTTACACTTTTTCATATTGAAAATGTAAATTTGAAGAAACGAATTTTAGCACCCCTAAAAGCCCGCGTCTTTCCGCATTTAATGATACCAAAACCATCACTGTAGCTCAAAAAGTGTAGGAGGAGAAGCATTTTGAAACTCCAAAAACCATTGTTTACATTATAAGCAAAACAAAGAAACATAAACAATACAAATATAAATTTTTTTAAAATTTTTGGTTCAAGTTAGACCCCTAAAATCATTGTAGAGTAATCCAGAGACATAGGAGATGAAATAGCAACGTCAAGTCGTGAAGAAAGTGGCAAAAGGGAGGTGTAACATGATAAAATACCACTTCCCCCTCCCCTCCCCCCCATTCTTTAAATCCCCGTAGCGGGCGAACGAGTGAACGTACGAGTCTCATTTTTTCACAGGATGTACCTGACCTCTTACACTTCTTATAACAGCAAAAATCCCAGTTTCTCAAGAAATCCCAGAAGCAAGGATTCATAAGGGGGACGCTCTCCTTAATGCAATACTGGATTTTTGGTTTTCAAAATCTACTTAAGAACATTTTAATGTAATTTTGGTTGGGATAGTATATTTTTTCATGGAGCTTCTAACTTTGATTTGTGTGTGGAGGATTTTTTTCCATTTAATTCATTTTATTGCCTTTGATGTATCTATTGACCTCTGTTTGCTGTAATCCTATTAAGCAGCATTGTATTTATTCATAATTTATTTTGCAGGTGATATTTGCTGGGGTCAGCCATGCAACAATCTACCCCCATGGAAGAAGCCTTCTGGTTATGATACTGGCATCATAGTTTATAACACAGCCACCAAAAACAAGGTTAGTTCCACAGAACTTTGTGGTCTTGTTGGTACCAATGCTGTTGTCATAATATATCATTAGTTTTTTAAATTAAGTTTATCATTGGAATAGTTTGTAAAACTTTTATTTTGTGCTATTTTAATGCTATGATGACTAAATGTTTTCACTCTCAAACAAAATATTGTAATTTCCTTCAAATTATCATTCATGAGAACAAGTAAGGTTTGAACTTTTCATCAATGCATTTAGAGTATAAGAACTATGAGTGATCAACTGTTATTTGCCTTTTTGAAAAAAAGCTTTGGTTGAAGAATCAATGAGGAGGTATATATGAGTGAAATCTCTATAGTTGAAGTGAAAAATATACTTTTGTTAATTAAGAGTGAACAAGCATATATTTAAGATAGAAAATGCCACTACTGATACATTCAAATTGCCCATTATTGAGAAATTTCCAATTATATTTTATTTTTGAATGTGATTAAAAGGGAAGGATAAGAATCAATGAATAAAAGGAACAATATACTGTAGTTATCTGCAAAAAAAATTGAGTTTCAGAAATTAAAATCTCCTAAAAATTTCTTCTCAAACAAGTTCTTCATTTATTTTGGAAGTTTAATTTCTTGAGTTCTATATTTTTCAGTTACTCATGGCAAATGGTGAGTGTTAACCAGAAAAAAAATCATTTTATTATGACTTCTCACTCTTTTATCCTGACCCTTCTCTTTGCATTAAAGCTAGAGAAATTTTTTCTTAGGTTGTTTAGGGGTTAGGTTTCCTCAAGGCTAAGAAATATCCTCAATGGACCACTTTCTTCAGTGGGTGTTTGTCACTTGATTGATAACTACCCAATTCAATGAAGCATCAGGAAAGCTAAAGGTGAATACCATTGCAGGTTCCGCTACTGACCAAGAGACCGGGGCATTTGTCGTGGTACATGTGTGGACCCACTGTGTACGACTCTCCTCATGTGGGACACGGCCTGTGAGTTGGGTTTGCATCTTGCTTTCAAGTTATTTATGATAGACTTTAGCATCCTGCTTTTAATTTGTTTTTGGTGGACTTTGAGTTTGCTGGACTTCCACATCTGATATTTGGGAAATTTTGAGTTTCATTTCAATTTTGGAGCTAGCCAAAAAGATCATTTGTTGGGCAGATCATTTAATCATACAGACTTGGAGCATTGAGTTGCAATTAATGAATGTGATAGTGAGTAATATTACAAACTATAGGATAATAAATTTATTCCCTCAAATTCACTATGTAGAGTATAATCTCCTAAGTATAAAAGCTAAACTACTTGGCTTTTTGACCTGTCATAAAACAATTTTGTGCTTAAATTTTGTTCTGTTACAGATGTTATATAAGGTTTGATATAATCCGCCGAATTCTGCGAGATTACTTCAACCTGAGTGTCTTCCAAGTCATGGGCATCACGGACATAGATGACAAAATCATTAGGAAAGCCAACTATGTGAGTTTCCTCTATAGCTATCAAAGGCGTTTTTTTTTTGTGGCTGAGTAATTTAAACTGCAGCTGCCATTGAAGCTATCAATAGCTTTGTTGTTTTGTTTATGATTGTGTAACTCAAAATTACAGCTACCACTGAAGCTATCAATAGCTTTGTTGTTTTGTTTGTGGTTGTGTAACTCAAAATTACAGCTACCATTGAAGCTATCAATAGCTTTGTTGTTTTGTTTGTGATTGTGTAACTCAAAATTACAGCTACCATTGAAGCTATCAATAGCTTTGTTGTTTTGTTTGTGATTGTGTAACTCAAAATTACAGCTACCATTGAAGCTATCAATAGCTTTGTTGTTTTGTTTATGGTTAAGTAACTCTATGCTTTCAAAAGGAGATCATCAAAAATAGGTTGCCTAAATTTATCCGGCACTGCCAATTTTTTGCCAAAGTATTATTAACTACAACCTAGAAAGTGAACGTTTTGTGCTACATAAAGATTTGCTATACCAGTTAACCCTCGCCAGTGAGCAAAATGACTCGTCTGTTTGAAATCATAATTTTTGCTTGTATTTTTACTTATTCTCATTCGAGTTTACTTATGTTTGCTGTCCTGGAACTCTTTAGGAATTTGGCATTTATTGATCTTTATTATGACTTCTAAACTGGGTATATGTTTCTGAGAACTGCTTCATTGTGAGTGCCTGAAGTATGCCTCTGCATTACTGTAATTTTAATGAGTTACAATGAGAAAACTTTTGGATGCACATCTATTGCAAGCATAGAGGAATGATAATACTCCAGATTTTGTCATAAGTACCTTGAATTAACTACATAAATTCCTAGTGAGATATTTTGTTTTGAGCATTTGAAAATTACTCCAGTTCCAGCGAGACTTTTGATCTAAAGCACCAGGTGATAATTCCAGTCCGAGAGAGACGTTTGACCTCAAGCACCAGGTGATAATTCTAGTTCCAGAGAGACGTTAAATTCTAAGCATGGTGATGCTTCAATTCCAATGAGATATTTGATTTGAAGCACGTGGTGATAATACCAACGAGACGTATGATTTGAAGGTGATAATTGCAGTTCGGGCGAGACATAGGCGAGGTGAGTCGCCACTTCGAGACGGAGTTCTGGCAAGACATGGCGCTGCTCAACATCCCGCGTCCTGACAAGGCCATGCGCGTCACAGAGCACGTACAGCACGTGGTCAAGTTCGTGCAGGACATCCTCGATGCTGGCTATGCCTACCAGGTCGCTGATGGTAGGTGGCAACGTTGCCTCTCATGCTCAATTTACAATATCTCTCCCCGTTAAAGTACTTAGCTGTCAAATCTTTGCCTCAATCTAGTTATTGAGATTAAGAGTTGGTAATCACTACTAACCATCAAACTACGTGTCGTTACTGGAATTAGGACTTGGTAGTTACAACTTTGCATAAATCAAGCCAGTGGGATTAGGAGTTGGTGATCACAACTTACCGTCTACCTAGCTAGTGGAATTAGAAGTTTAAGGTTGGTGATTACAACTGAGCATCAGTTCAGTCACTGGGATTAGGAGTTGGTGATAACAACTTAGCATCAATCTAGCCATTGGAATTTGGAGCTTAGGAGTTGGTGATAACAACTTATCACCAATCTAGCCATTGGAATTTGGAGCTGTGGAGTTGGTGATAACTTATCACCAATCTAGCCATTGGAATTTGGAGCTGAGGAGTTGGTGATAACTTATCACCAATCTAGCCATTGGAATTTGGAGCTGAGGAGTTGGTGATAACAACTTAGCATCAATCTAGTCATTGGAATTTAGAGCTTAGGCGTTGGTGATCACAACGTAGCACCAATCTAGCTACTGGGAGTGTGAGTACACTTCACAAGAAGGGTCAGTCAACACAGGCTACACAGTGTTGAGTAGAAGTGCGTGTCGATGTCAGGGATCCTCATGATGGTCAGCCTAGAGATTTAGTAGCTCTGTTCTTGCATAAATTTTGAGTATATGTTCAATTGGTAAATGAAAAGCTAACATTCAAGGGAAAAAAATTTAAGTACATAAGTTTTATTCTGTCTTGCAGTCAAAGGCCTTGAACGATTGATCAGTTGGATATATTTGGTTATTGGTAGGCAACCAAATGTTAGGGCATTATTAGTTGAACTGTGAAGTGGTATTATTGGGACCCATTAGCCCCTGCAATGTGACGTGCACATCTCAGAGTGTGTGCAAAGCATTTTTGTGACAGTTTATTCCTTCTATCCTATACTCAGATTTTAATATTATGACTCCTTGATGAAATTTTCCATCGTTTTGTGTTGTTATTGCTTTAATTTACATTTATTTGTCTCAGTTTCCGTTGTGTAATGCTTTACTTTAATTATATGTAGCAGAACTTTCTTAGAATATACAACTTTATAATTGCAATCGAACGATGTAATGGTCATGGTGTCTTATCATTGAAAAGGAATTGCCTGTACTGCAGAAATTATCTAAGAGACTGTGAGCATTTACCAAAGTAGAGCAGTTGTGTGGCTAGATGTTGTGTTCACTTATGTAATATTTTTGCTAATTCCTTCTCATTTATATTCCAAGCTAACTTCCTTCAAACTTTCTCTACATTGCCCATGTATGTCATAGGGTCTTTAGATTGACCGCATAATGGCCTTCTCTGATTTCAGGTTCAGTGTTCTTCAATAATATCGCTTACAGAAAATATCATGGATTGCATCTACCCGACGACTTCTCCCCTGGGACGCGGTCCAGCGTGCAAGACAACCCTGAAGAGTGGCTAACTGACGCCCCTGACCCTCACAAGCGGCACCCCATTGACTTTGTGCTCTGGAAGGCTAGCAAGCCCGGCGAACCGTCCTGGCCGTCTCCGTTTGGCAAGGGCAGACCGGGCTGGCATATTGAGTGCTCTGCCATGGCCTGGTGAGTTGCGGGGCCTGTGTTTAGCTCTGGGCTGGTCAGTGGTAACGTTTCTCTTCTCTGTTATGGTGTGGTTAGTTGTAGGGTTCTGTGTAATTGTGCTATGGCGTGGTGAGTTGGGGGTTCTGTGTTGTTCTGTCATGACTTGGTCTTGTACTGTTTTGTTATCGTGTGGTGAGTTGGTCGGTTTTGTTTTCTGCCAGGGCTGTGTGAATAAGGAGTAGGAGTTTTATTCTCTGATCTCAAGGCAGTGCTAGTACTTCAAGTGCGTTCTTAATGTTGTTGTCCATGTTAACGTTTGCAGCATTTGCTTTACGTTGCTTCTTGTAGAAGTTATTAAGTTGTTGAAGGTATATCACTACAGCTACTGATTGAGAAATGACTGAAATACTTCGGAAATGTCCATTTGTCTATGTGTGTGTTCAAAAAGTACTTCCTTTTCGTCATTTCATGTATTTAGCGTTACCCTACTAATTGCTTACTTTATTATCAATGCACTGGGAGATATATCGAACTTGGGAACTATTATACGTATACTGATATTCGTGTCCCCTCAGGGGGATACAGGTATTGTATCTATGGGAATTAGCGCTGCCAGGGGGACTATGTGAGGGCCTGAACTAAAGGTAAGGTAGGCTTCCTTTTGTTGAAATAGAATAGGTTTCTGTTTTGTTACGGACCATCTTTTTTCGGTTCACTGCTGTCCTGTTTTTCAGCACCTACTACTTTCTTCTCCAAATTTTTCTTGTTTCATGAACTTCTTTCTTAGCTTTCTGTTTCTGTGTACCTTGTGCATAGATTCCGCGTTCCCTCAACTCCATACTAAATGGTGCCTTCCTCCTTCCTCTCTTAGAACATCTTTGTCGTGCAATTAAGGGAGGCTAAAACTTTCTTATATAATATAATAACTGATATTCGTGTTTAATTCTCGTGAATATAATTGCTGCGGATCTTCTACTTTTCAGTTCATTGTTGGGTAGAATGTCATTACTGCAGGTCTTTCACTTTCTAGCTCAATGTTCGGAGAGAATATTATTTATGTGAATCTTCAACTTTTTAGCTCCGTGTTTGAGGAGAATATTGTTATTGTGTATCATTAACTTCTCAGCTCTGTGTTTGGAGAGAGTCTGGACGTGCACAGCGGCGGCATCGACTTGTGGTTCCCTCACCACCATTGCGAAGAGGTGCAGTGCTGCGCCAGGCACTCGACCCACATGTGGACCAACTATTGGTGGCATTCAGGTGACTTGCGTTACTTGGATGGTAGCACCACACAGGCTATTTTATTGAGGGGCGTTTTTGAGTATGTCTCAGAATGTATAATGTGTGATTTCTCTGCAAAAGTTCTTGATGAAGTCTAATTTTGAATAATTTATCATTCAATCTATGCTAGATGTATTTTTTTTCATGGAGATTTTAAATTCAAAAGTATCCCCGGCTACCTAATTTAGAAAAAAGCATTCATTGCGTGTTTGTTTCATAGTCTTGTTGCGGTAAATGGCGGCTGAAATAATCTAGCATTTAATTCATTTTTTCGTTTAGAAAAAATGAATTCTAAAATGCAGTGTTGCTGAGAGGTTTGTGTGTAAAGCTTAAATTTTGAAAATGGTAATTAGACAAATTTCTACTTCTGTTTCTTTTAACTATATCTACTGATCAATACGAACGGGTTTTGGGAATGCGGTTGATTTTTTTTAATGGGGTTTTGAGATACATTGAGTTTTGAAGAAAATTAAATTATTGATGCTGAGACAATGTAGCAATTTGGAGCAGACCTATACTATAATAAGAGCCGCGTCCGTCCGTCACACTCACCAGCAGAGAGTGTAGGACGAGCACATCTGCGATACAAGCTTTATCAATTCCAAATTTGTTGGTGTATTAATCCATCAAATTCGGACTCGGAATGAATATTGCATGTGAAGTTAGGTTAGGTTGTATACAATGCCAGAAGTTGAGAGTTATGAAAGTATAGGAAGCCATAGAAAAGTATGGGAAATCGTGGGAAAGCCATTTTGAAGCTCAGTTTTGTCACGCTGTCAAGGATGCATAATGACTATTTTTGATAGGAGTTTCACCAATGCATTAGATTAGGAATATTTTAATTGCGGGTTTTGTTGGGTTGGATATATTTGCTTTTAATCCACATCTGAAATATTTTTTTTAGAAATATATCGATTCCTGTCATTTTTGATGAGTTATAATATTCTAAAAGGTGAAAGTATATAAAAGCCATAGAATAGCATGGGAAATCGTGGGAAAGCCATGTTAAAGCTCAGTTGGTATGATTTCTAATCCTGTCATATTTTTGAGGGGCCGTGTGCACTAATGTTTTATAATTTTCATTGATTCTTTAGGACACCTGACGATTGACAGTGAGAAGATGTCAAAGAGCGTGGGCAATGTGGTGAGCATCCGTGAGCTGCTGCGCTCTCACTCTGCCAACACCTTCCGCCACTTTGCTCTCACCAGTCACTACACCAACCGTGAGTCCTTTTCTGCAATCTCTGCTTGAGTTAGGAGAGTAGAAGTGTGTAAAATGGTTGTGTGTTTTTTGCTCTCACCTATCAGTACACCAACCGTGAGTTCACTGTCGGGATCTCTGGTTGAGTTTGGAGAGTAGAAGTGGGCAAAATGGTTTTGTGCACTTTTGTTTTCTCCAGTTACTACACCAACCGTGAGTTCTCTTTTGGGATCTCGTCAAGTTTGGAGGGTAGAGGAGGTCTTTAAAGTATTGTCCTGCATCAGGAAGGGATTTAAACCCCGAAGCCAAATGGGATTTTTCAACTCTTTTGTTGGGGTTTTTGCAGACAGGCTCTCATTTTTACACTTTTTTGAAGTGTGCTAAACCACTTGTAAACTTACCATCATTGTTAGGATCTCTTGTGAGTTCAATTCTAAGTTTAGTACACCTTATTCTCATTACTTGCAGGCTCTTGTAGAGATTCTTGAAAACCTTTTTTTAGAAATGCTTGTCTAGAAAATACTTTCACTTTCGCAGTAAAGCTTGGCTGTTGAAAAATGATATTTGTAAGCATTGTACTTATCTTGAGTGCAAGTTAACTTGGTAAGAATTTATTTTTCTTGAAAGTACTGCAAACTGCCGCTGCTGATCTTTCCACCGTGATTCCTTAAAGAACCTACTGGTGCAAATTTTACGTTTCTTACGAGTACTGTCAATTGCCGTTACAAATTAATGCTGTTTTTCTTGCAGCTGTGACTCATCATAAAAACCTATTGGAGCTAATTTTGCCTTTCTTAAAAGTGCTGCAAATTGCTACTTCAAGTTGAAGCTGTTCTTCTTGCAGCCGTGACTCTAAAAAAACTCATTGGTAAAAATTTTACCATTTTTAAAAGTACTGCAAATTGCTAGCCATGACTTTTTAGAAATACTTGTTCGTAAAAATTTATTTTCCTTCACAGTACGTCGAATTGTTGCTTTACTTTAACGCTGGTGCTCTTGCAGCAGTGACATTCGGGGCCCATACACTGCAGCAGGCAGCAACGCAGGTGGGCAAGATTCAGGAGATGCTCGACACCTCGTACCACTTCCTGAGGTCCACGCCTAAAGTGGGCACCACACACTCTGTTCCTGCCGACAGCCATCCCCTGATGCAGGTCTCTGCTTTGTGTGTAGTGCACTTTTTACATACATACATACATATACCGGGCTTATCCTCCCTATGGGAGGGTAGCCGACAGCAGGCCACAATCACCACACTTAGTCACTAGGAGGCGAGAGAGGCAGCACTGGCCGCACCTGAACTGCCAGGATCAGCAGCAGCCCAGCACAACCACCTTCCACAGTCAGGCCCGACAGCCACAGCTGGTTTACCCCGACCGCTTCATTGAGTGCAGCCCCTCCCCCCGCACATGACAGGTCAACCCCATCACACGCGGGCAGCTTCCAGTAACGCGTCAAAAATAAAATTACCTCCTTATACACTGCCCCCACTCACCTCTGTCCGCAGCCATCCCTCTCGCCACGTCCACAGTCAGACCCCTCTCATACAAAGCACGTCGCACCCCATCCATCCAACTCATCCGTGGTCTACCTCGCGCTCGAAGACCACTCACTTCCGACATATATATCTTTTTCACCAGCCGCTCAGCATTCATTCTTTCTACATGCCCAAACCATCCAAGCACTCTTTCATCCACTCGCCTGCTCAACTTTTTGATAACACCCGTCTGCCCCCTAACCAACTCATTCCTGATCCTATCTCTTCTAGTTACTCCATACATGCTCCTCAAACACTTCATCTCAAACACATCCAACTTCCTCCTCTCAGCTGCTCTCAACCCCCAGGACTCTGCTCCATACAACAAAACTGGCACAATCAAACTTTCATACAGTCCCCTCTTAGCATTCATACTCAAACTCCTGCATTCAAAAACTTTCCTCATTGCACCCAATGTCTTACAACCTTCACTCACTCGATGCTTCACTTCTACTTCCATACTATCCTTAACAGTCACATCCGACCCGAGGTACCTAAAATGCTCTACCTCCTCTAAAACTTCCCCATTCAACCTCACATCCAAAGTTCCAAACACTCCACCTCTTGAACATCTCATCACCTTACTTTTATTTACATTTACCCTCAATTTTCGCCTTTCGCACACTCTACCAAACTCTGCAACCAGTCTCCTCAGTTTTTCCTCTGAATCAGCCACAAGCGCTGTATCATCTGCAAACAACAGCTGACACACTTCCCAATACATACCATTTCGTCCCACCAACTGCGCACCTTTTCCCAACACTCTGGCATTCACTTCTCTCACCACACCATCCATAAACAAATTAAACAACCACGGCGACATCACACATCCCTGTCTCACACCTGTCACAACTGGGAACCATTCACTCACCTCATTCCCCACTCTCACACATGCTCTGCTATCAATGTAGAAACTCTTGATCGCATTCAACAGTCTCCCACCCACTCCATACAAACTTACCACTTGCCATAGAGCCTCGCGATCCACTCTGTCATACGCCTTCTCTAGATCCATAAATGCCCAATATACATCCTTTCCCTTTAATAAGTATTTTTCATTCACCTGCCTCACAGCAAACATTTGATCCACACAACCCCTACCACACCTAAAACTACACTGTTCTTCAGCAAGCACACGATCCGTCAACACTCTCACTCTTCCAATTAAGATTCTTCCATACAGCTTCCCAACAACACTCAGTAGACTTATACCCCTAGAATTACTGCACTCATACCTGTCACCTTTCCCCTTGTACAACGGAACTACGCACGCGCTACTCCAATCAACCGGCACTTTACTAGCCTCGAAACACACATTTAATAAACGCACCAACCATTCTATAACCACATTTCCTCCTTTCTTTAGACTTTCAACCCTGCAGCCATCCAAACCTGGAGCTTTCCCATTTTTCATTTCATCCAACGCACATCTCACCTCTGCACTTCTTATTCGACTTCTATTCACTTCACCAAACACAGGCATTCTAACATCACTTCCAACAGCTACTACTCTCGCAATCCTATCATCCCTCACGTTCAGCAGTTCCTCAAAATACTCCGCCCATCTCTTTCTCACATCACAACTCTCCACTAGCAGCCTACCATTTGTATCCTTCACTCTTGCCTCATTCTCCACCTGACCCTTCCTATAATTAGCACTTTTTACTGCTAAATAATATCAAGTCTATTTTTCTATGTAGTTCTTGTTCTCATTCTGGTCGGGTTTATTGCTAAATGATCTGAAGTCTATTTTTGTATGTAGTTCTTGTTCTCATTCTGATCGGGTTTATTGCTAAATGATCTGAAGTCTATTTTTGTAAGTAGTTCTTGTTCTCATTCTGGTCGGGTTTATTGCTAAATAATTTGAAGTCTATTTTTGTATGTAGTGTTTGCTCTCAATCTGGTCGGGTTTATTGCTAAATAATCTGAAGTCTATTTTGGGGTCTTCTGTGTCTTTGTCTAAACCGGCATGGGTTCATTGATTTCTTAATGCCTTTGTGAAAAGTTAAAAGAATTTTTGTAAGGACGATTAAAAAAAATCATTGACTGAAGAAATTCAATTATATAATGCCTATGTTTTTATACTTAATATTCAATTCATAATTTTGATCAAGTAGTTGCTTAATTCGCTACTTTATGTGTATTTCCTCAGGATTTAATAAAAAGTTTAAAAGTTAGAAGTTTGAAAGTTTCACTTAGCCTTATACATTCCTGAGAAATACTCTCTCTATTCAAAGCAATCTCATTTTATATCTATACACAGAATCTCTGTATTCTGTATAGCCACAGAAGCTGCAATGTACCGACACCTCACGGATATTTGCATAGCTGCCGAGGATGGTAATGGTAAACTTAATTTTTTTTTCGCAGACATTATACGAGACGCGGCGGGATGTAGACCGGCGGCTGCGTGACGACTTCGACACAGCAAACGCCATGAAGTCTGTGCTTGCCTTAGTCTCTACCACCAACAAATACCTATACGGCAACTACCCCGATAGAATATCATCCTCAGACAACTCTAGAATATCACAAGTTGACAGCACAAGTGATAGCCATAAGTTAGTATCTGATAATTTCACAGACGAGTCTGCATCGTCAAGATCGAGCTTGTCTTCAGGCGAGGATGAATCAGAATTTGAAATTTTAAATAATTTGGGAGTAAAAAGTGCAAAGGCAACATCGAGCGAGTTCTCTTCCTCCAGCGCTGGCTACGTCGAGGTGGCGGCCGTGCGAGACTACGTGCTGTCTCTCATGAAGCTGCTCGGCATGCACTACAAGACTGGCCAGGTTGGCTGATTCACAGTTATGGAATTGCATGATTTATTCCCAGTTTTTCTTCTAGAAAAGTTAATGTGTTTCTAGGGGCTCGATTGGAGTATCTCTTCCCAATTATTCGTTTTAAAGGGTAAACGTACTTTTTTCCCAGTTTTTTCTTCTTAAAACGTGATTTCTTCCCAGTTTTTTCTTCTTAAAACGTGATTTCTTCCCAGTTTTTTCTTCTTAAAACGTGATTTCTTCCCAGTTTTCCCCCATTTTTCTTCCTAGTTTCCCCTCAGGGGGATACAACTATTGTATCTATGGGAATTAGCGCTCCCAGTGGGACTATGTGAGGGCCCGAGCTGAAGGTTAGGTAGGCTTTCTTTTTGTTAAAATAACGTAGGTTTTTTTTTGTTACGGACCATCTTTTTTCGATTCACGCTGTCCTGTTTTTCAGCACCTACTACTTTCTTCTTCAACTTTTTCTTCTTGTTTCATGATCTTCTTTCTTAGCTTTCTGTTTCTGTGCCCATTTTGCATAGATTCTGCGTTTCACTTCCTTCCTTCCTTCCTTTCTTTGGATAGCCTTTGTTGCGGATAGGGAGGCGTAAACTCACTAATAATCTAATCTATTCTTCTTCCTAGTTTTTTTTAGAAAAGTTGAAGTGCTGGCACCCGTAGGAGTATTTCTTCCTAATTTTTCTCCTGTTGGCGTGTTTCTTCCCAATTCTTGTACTGTTCTTTTCAAAGGGTTTGTGTTTAAGTGCGGGCGTCAAGTATTTCTTCCGAGTTTTTGCTGTGTTTTTGCAAAAAAATTGATGGGCTTCTCGCGACAGCCTCTGGAATCATAAAAACGGTGAATCGCGAATCGCACCATTTTCCAGCCACTCTCATTTTTTGGAGAAATTTTTCTCCTAGACTTTCTCCTCTTTTCTTCCATATCAGGTTATTTCCGTATCTCATTTAAGTGTTTTCCTTCATCCCAGTGCCAGAGAATGAACCTTGACAATCCGTAACAATTTCTAAATTACATTTTAATGCACCCGCTCGATGTACCATGAACTCCTATGTCTTGCTAATTGTGTTCTAATTTCACATTTTAGAATCATGCACTTTGGTAGGAACAATTTAAAGCATTTTCTCTACATATCTATGTCTGGTTAAATCCACCCTGATTTGACATCTTAGAATCTATCACTGTACAAGGAACATTTTAGTGCATATGCTTCTTCATCCATATTTAACATACCTAACCTATTGTACATACCTCTGCATACCTATTTGCTATACACATCTCCCTCACTCTGCATCCACTCTAAGTTTACCCTCATTTGGCATCTTAAAATCAATTACTCTGCAAGGAACATTTTAGTGCATTTTCTCAACACACCTATGTCTGGCACTCTCAATTTATATCATAGAATGTATCTCAGTGCAAGGAAGATAAAGGCATCAACAACTTAGCAGGGAACATTTTAGTGCATTTGTTCGATGTACCTATGTTTGGCTAAACCTACCCTTATTTGGCATCGTAGAACATCTTACACGACGTACCAATACCTGGCTAAGACTGCTAAGTGCACCCTCAGTTGATATCATAGAATCCATCACTGTACAAGGAACATTGACGTGGTCCTGTCATGCAGGCGGAGCATGCGGCGCGAGGCGACGGAGGGAGAAGCGCATCAGACCTGGAAGACAGGTTCCCTGACGTGATGCAGGCCGTGCTGCGCTACCGCGGCGCTGTCAGGGACTTCGCTCTCCTCAAGAACGTTCCTCCAGACCAGCTCGTGAGGCCCCGTTTGGTCTTTTGAACTAGGTTTTGTTCGTATTTAGTTGGTCTTTTAAACTAGGTTTGGTTGGTCTTTATAAACTGGTTTTGATGGTCTTTTTGACTAGATTTTATTCGTCTTTTAAACTTCGTTTCGTTAGTCTTTTTTACTTGGTTTCGTTTTCACCCCCCCGCAAATTCCCAACTAGAGACCTAAATGTAGCACCGCCACCAAATTACGCTGTGATTTCGTCAAAGTATCGAAAACGGCGGGAAAACCTAAAAGTAATAATGATAATAATAACTTGGTTTTGTTAGTCTTTTTGACTTGGTTTTGTTTGTCTTTTTAACTTGGTTTCGTTAGTATTTCGTTGGTTATTTTAACTAGGTTTTGGTAGCCTTTCATTGAATATACTTTGTCTTACTAGCTAGCTATTGCTTGTTAGATGTACTTTTACATAACCCCTTTTTCTTTATTTTAGGTTAAAATTTTCTGGTGATGAATTGTATGCTATGTGAATGGCTGGACGGAATTAGTTTTGCAGGCATTAGTTTTGTTGTCAATTCCTTCAGGTCTTTTTATTTCTCCATAGTTTTTTTTTATAAGGCATCGGGCTTTACGAGTACCACTAGGGATGATGATGAAAGGCGAACGTTACTTTACATAATATTAAATGTACGAGGAGCTCACGAGATTCGAACTCAGGACTAAAATTCACCGCGCCAGAATTTAAGTCCTGAGTTCGAATCTCGTGAGCTCCTCGTACATTTATTTATTTGAAAAAACCTTGTGGAAGCAGTAGCTTTCCGTACCAGATTCGTAACTGTTTCTGGGGGTGACTTGACTTTGAACTCTCGATACATAATATTATTCTCAAAGCCTGCACGTCTCAATATGTAACTAGTCTTTGATCATGGATGACTTAGGACTGCTCCTAATATCAGCGTAGACTATTAACCTCTCGATGCATTAGTGTTATTTTAAAGTTATGTTTAGCTGGGGGTTATAGATATCACATCTTATCAGCCACCCTCCCGCTAAACAATACTTTAAAATGACACTAAAATGTAGGAGATGAAATGTAGTGGTTAAAATTTAGTGGTATGGTTAAAATGTAGTAGTTAAATAGTAGTTGTTAAAGTGCAGTGAGTAAAATGTAGTGGTTAAATAGTAGTTGTTAAAGTGCAGTGAGTAAAATGTAGTGGTTAAATAGTAGTGGAGGTCTGAATGGCTGTCACCTCCCTCAGAAGTCCATGAGCAAGGCAGAGAAGCAGGCCAAGCGACAGGAGTACGCTGCTTTGCTGCAGGCAGGGGACGAGCTCAGGCAGCGGCTGCACGACAACGCCATCATTATTAAGGTACTGCTTCTCATTGCTTTTATTGATAGTGCTCGCATTTTGCATAAAGTGCAGACCCTCAAAGCCACATAGTGGTATTTTATTTTTGAAATTTATTCCATGTTATGTTGACCAATGTTTCTGATGGGTATTCATGCAAATCTGGCTGTGAGTTTGTAAAAAAGAGTTGGTGAAAATATGTTTTTATAACTTTTTAAAGATAAACAGTGGTACGTTGTGAAATTAATGATATGAATCTATAAATGGTGCAGCATGGTTATAAACTAGAAACTTTCGAAGGTTCTTCCATCCTGGTACTCGTGTTAAAGAATTCTATTGAAGATTATTACTTGATATTGTACAATTTTTAAAATATTCCTTTCGTATTTTTGCCCACAAGTTCAAAGTATTAATTATACTACTCTTCCATTAGTGGGAGTGCTTATAATTTATTGATCATTCATTGCATCGAGATTAATTTTTCCTTGCGTACTCCATGGACAGGATCACAAGGAGAGTTCCAGTTGGACTTTTTCCGAGGAACTCGGCGAACAAGGTGAGCATAAGAAACACTGAAGTTACGTTCAATTGCTCGGTTAATTAAAATTAATTAAATAATGTTGCCTTAGAAGCATTTACAGCTCAGAAAAAAAGTTTGTACTGCATGAGTACTTTGAATTAAATCTACACTAGGTACTTCAACATGCTGCTTTTTTGTTTACGATTATATTTCTTTGAAACTGTACGGGTTGTTTATTATTAGCGACGCGTTTTCACGGTATCAAGTCTACGATTCAGCTACGTCAAAGCTTGTTAAATACATGGACCTTCTTTTTCAATGTACATTCATTGAAGAAGGTCTAATATACTCTGTGTGAATCGCATCTAGCATGACCATAATAACATGCAGCTTACCCAGGCCACCGCAAGCTTATCTTTGTATGCTTCGAAATATTAGATCACAAGTCATCTAGAAGAAAGAATGACAGTTCCTCGCTTGTTTGAATTCTACCTCGAAATATTAGTTCACGAGTCATCTAGAAGAAAGAATAATAGTTCCTCACCTCTATCACTATCACTCATGTGGATGCTGATTCGCCCTTACTCGAAGATAGTTTAGCGCACCCAGGGGGACTATGTAAAGGTTAGGTAGGCTTTCTTTTTGTTAAAATAGAATAGGTTTTTGTTTTGTTACGGACCATCTTCTTTCGGTTCACTGCTGTCTCGTTTTTCAGCACCTACTACTTTCTTCTTCAACGTTTTCTTGTTTCATGATTTTCTTTCTCAGCTTCCTGTTTTTGTGCACCTTGTGCACAGATAAGGAGGCTTAAACTAACTAAAAATCTAATCTAATCTAAGATGGTTTTCATCTGTTCTCAAACGACAAAGCGTTATGCATTCATGCATAACCGAGCAAGTGCGCTAGAAGAGCACGACAAGGGCTTGTAAAACGATCTCCTCAGCTCAGCCCTTTCAGCCTAACTAGCCAAATAAGATCGCAGTTCACAAATCCCTTTTATCTGCAATCGCAGCTCCTTGCAAGTGCTCATTACAATCACAGCCTCTGTGAGTGTGGCCTACGATTGCCGTGGGCTCATTTTACCTGAGAATAGACGTGTGATGGCGGTGCAGGGAGTTTTTTTTAGAGCGCTAAGGTACTGAGGGTATAATAGTTTCATGGAATATTGTATTTCCAATAGGTCGATTCTTAAGGAATCTCGCGCGTGAGGTAAGAAGAAGAACCAACGTTGGTTCTTCTTTTTATCTTTCATGGAATGGTTTCTTTCACTATATAGTTTGTTATTGGTACAATTTGCTGTTAACTTAAAAGCAGCGTGAAATTTTCCCTAATTGTGTTTTGCTTCATCATTGTTAATAGGTCATACTAAAGCATTTGAATAAATAAGTCTCTTTATAGAACTGGTAAATTTGTATTTTCTGCCTTGCCTGTGCTTGTAGGGCCCATAGTAGCAAATAGCTGGAGACGCTGGTGGAAACCTAACCTCAAATTTATTATCATAATTATTTAATTTTCTAATAATTGAAGCTCTTTTTACATGATTTTAATGTGTGCAATTATTTTTTTCTTCTTCAATGTGCAGGTGACCGCGGAAGTGAAAGCAAGTAATGCAAAATGTCTGTAGTCGCACCACTTGAAAAGTTTCACTGTTCCTATTCTTTGTTGAATTATTTGTGTTTTCGTAATCATCAAATTTTTCGTGTTTTCGTAATTATTTGTTATCGCTGTTTGTTTACAGCTGTGCTGCGTGAAGGTGTCTACTATGATGTTGACGACGTATGACCTTTTTCGGTATGAGCCAAATTAGGTTTGTGAAGATGTTATGGTCGTTACCCGTTGCGCTGTGTGAAGGTGTCGGCTATGATGTTACGTATTTTTTTTCGGCATGAGCAATGCATTAATTGGGTCGGTGAATATGTTATAGTCGTAACCCGTGTCAGTTGCCATGTCGCACCTGGCCAGTCGGTGGCTGTGTGAGTGAATGTGGGTATATGCAAGGAGTCTCTAAAGCAGCCATTCTCAACCGTTCCTCCATCATTTACCCCTCCTCGGTTTTATTTATTTCTTCATTTACCCTCTACTCCCATACAAAACACACATACTTTCTTTGCATTCTCTCTCTCTCTCATTTTACGAAATCAAGTTTAATTGAATTATTTTCAAATTATCAATGTACTTTAGTTATTTACTCCCGACTTCATAATTTTTACCCCCTAGGGGCAAACTTAGCCGTGGTTGAGAACCTCTGGTCTAAAGTCACACCTCGCTGTCAGGCTCACAACTCAGAGTGAATTGCATGCGCATTTTTATTCTGGCGTGCGGAGGCGGCGAATGGTTTTGTGATAGTTGATTTCTGTTGCGTGTGTGGTTCACAAAAAGTTTCTATTTAGCTTCTAAGAGATGAAAATCTCCTACCATGTGCATAACCTGCTTAGAATATTGGTTCTATTTTCGCTGTGCATTTTTTGGGGCAAAGTCTGAGTGCTTTGGTTTTCGATCCAGAAGAGTAAAAACATTTGAAATGCAAAAATAATGTCCTAGTGTTGCATAAAATTCATGCGTAAAGGATGGTCTTCGCTTTGATAACTCTTCATTGGTGCGCAGAATTTGATTTCTTGTCTCATAGTTGGATAATCTGTAATAAAACAATAATATTGTCATTTCCACATAGTTTATTTTCTGAACTGAGGCGATTTTTGAAATGTTTTCTTTTCAGACTGTGATTGCTTAGTTTCGTAAAATTTACTATCGTGTTTCATGTATTGAATTTCCTTCTGACAGCAGTTTATATTCTGCTGATTCCAGTTACAACCATTCGTGTTTACGTTGTGGCGGTGATGTTCCATGCCTACTTGATTTCTTGTTCGCATGACTCGGTTCTATTTCTATTTCTCTTCCTTATTAGCCCATTACAGTGTTCTAATGTCGTTAACTTCCGCAATGGAGAGCTCAAGTTTCCTTTGCGATGGCTGATGTGACCTACGTCGTTTCTATTTAAAAAATAACCGTAATAATCGTTCTTCGTTCATCGAAATAGACTCCGCCTTCTTTCAACGAAGTAAATTTTACTAGCTATATTTTTTTCTTAATGGACCGAAAAAGCATTTGAACTCGACTTCAGTGAAATTTTGTCGTCATTTCGCGTGGGTTGTATTGGCGATTCCGAACGTAATTTTCTAGCATCCATGGTTTACTCGCGTGGCCGGACTTGAATCAAAGCTGAGGGAGGAAGCCTGTGATGTTTTCCTTCTCAATATCCTGGACCGCGCTGATCAGACTTGGTAAACAAGGCCAGGTGTTGTGGGCACAGGCGTCCTTGGCGTGAACTACCAATGTCACGGTGACCGCTTTACCTTTCCGCTTACCTAGTTATTAATCGTCTCTTCTCGTGTTTCGTTTTGGGAGCCAGTCAAGAAATTTCTTCCATCGTTGGCGATAGCAGAAATGATGTTCGCCCTGTCTATAGAAATGATGAAATGGGGAACATCGAATACACCGATGAAGAATCACTGTAGCGTCTTCGGTGGTGAAACGACCTGTATAATGATAATATTTTTTTCACCGTTACGTTATGCCCGTTCTTCAGTTTTTGTTTTCAAAACGTGCGTGATTTCGTTTTACGTTGTATTTTCGTTTTGTGTGTGTCCTCTATTGAAAGTTATTGTACAAGAAGATAGTCTTGTTCGCTGCTGTAAATAAAGAATTTGATACGACATCGTTTACTTGTACCTTACATCAATTTTTTAGCCGTGAAACGCTAGCTTCGAGTGGTACCAGCCCAGTTGCTGATATACGCTGTTTCATTTTTTTCGTTTTGGTTACGTTATTAATTTTTTTTAGTGATCTAAATGTATTTAATGTAGTTTCTTTGGCAAATAGTTACGGAGAAAGGAACTTACGTGCTTTCTTCTTTTTAAAGATTGAGTCCACTTATTGCAACCATAACAGTCTAGATATATTATATTTAGTATTATTACACATCTTCAGTGTGAACGGCAAATGACTTGGTTTCGTTTTGAACATTTTTGGCTCGTTTCTTTCATCGTTTTTAAGGTCGTGCAAACTCGCCGGAATGTTTCAGACAAAGAGAACACTGAAAACATTTAAAACTAGGTCATCAGCGCATCTGTGCCATGTTTCAATATTTGTCCTCTCACTTTTACTCCTTCACTCAGAGGGTAGAGAGGCGTTGGATGTTACGAGAACATAACATTGGACGGATGTTAGTAGAGGTTGTTCGAAAATGAGCTCGAGAGATAATATAATGCAGACTGTAATTGAGCTTGTATTCCATGTTGCAGCGGTGGTGCGTCTCGCTTCTAACTTTCTTTATCTTATTCAAGAAAGCCATTCCTGTAGGGCTAAGCCATTGAGAACTGCTGGACCTTATCGGCTCTAGTCTCAAGACGAGGCTCTGACTAGGGAAAAATTATAGCAGTGATTGAAGTATTGATCATCTTGGGTATTAGGCTTCTCTCCACCGTTTAGGTAGAATGAGAGATATTCTGATTGCTCAGTGAATTCTAGTGTTTAAGAATTGAATGCTGATGTTTTTATTTTCTATTTTTAGCTGAATAGGAAAATTATTGCTTGTCTATGGGCAAAAGGGCAAGTATAGTCCCATAGATAAATTCATATTTTTCGCGGTGTCTATTGTGGGAGGCGTCATTTTTGGTTACGAAACGAATACAATTTTGAAAAAAAACATTTTATTGAAGAAGAATACGCTCCTACTTGAAAGACGAGTACAAAATATTTATGTAAGAAATTTCAGGTTGATGCGGTCATGGTGATACGCTGGGCAAATTTGTATCTGTATTTCTTTGAATAATTTTGGAGATTGTGCGAAATCATTGATCACTATTTGCACCCAAAAACCCAAATATCAACGTACTCACACTACGGTGGATTAACAGTTATTTCCCAAAATTTAATAATTTTTGTGCCCATTCAGTGAACAATGATATGCTTTGTATGAGAAAGATATGCCAGAGTAGACCCTGAATTATGCAACCTTCTCAAAGATGCGAAAATTTGATTTCTTTGGTGTTTGAGAGTAATAAGTTTTGAAAAGTGCGTGCGTTTAGTATCCAAGTCATTAGTGTAACTTTAGAGAGGGAAGATATGAAGGCTTTATACTGAGAAAATGTGTTTCCACGATCTAGTTCCGTTTTTGTACAATTTTTCAATCAAGTTGTACGTGGTGCAAACAGATCGAACAAAAACAAGTCTCTCAACATTCGCGCTTTCGGCAGAAGCAAACCACTAAGTCAAGGTAAGTTTTGTGCAAGAATTACGTATGTTATTGAGAAACAAGACACAATTGCAAATACAAATCAAACAATTGCAGTTTTGACATTCTTATTCTAAGCAACATTCAAACAACGCGGAAAAGGCTGTAACTAGCGTTATCATTATTTACAAATGAATCAACTAAAAAAAAAGCTACAGCCAGACTGAAGCAACACGAACAGTGCTACGTTTTCTTGAATCCGAACTCTCGACTGATATCAACAGTTAGTTGCATGAAGACCATTTCGATGATCATGTTAACCACATCGCATACGTAACGGCTACAACAGGCGGCTCAGCGATAAGCGCCTTTGTGCAACGTGGAATGTTTAACACTCAAGACAGCGACAACATTCATGCACAGGAATGGATCATTTGGACTACCCGCAAATGATGTCGTATTTCTTTAAGCGCTAGCTGCGGAACGATGGCCATTCGACGGAAGCAAGCAAGCCTGCTACTTCGATTGGCACAACTATTCAGGGTTACAAAATAAGTCTTAGGCGAAGCCAACAGGATAATATGGAAATGATTCTACGAGATGACAGAACACAAATTAATTTGGCGCTTCTACACAATTTCGAAACGCTTTAGAGTAAAAATAAGACTAATGCGAGGAGCACGAACGTACGACACCGTCTGTAATAGACACGAAGAGAACGATTTCGCATTTTCTTCCTTTGTTTGAGTCTAGATACAGAAAGCGTTAGCGGGGTGTAATACCAACCTAAGGATTTAAATTAATTACGAAGGCACTCGGGGATTTAGAGAGCCGTTTCTTTAGGTGAATGATGGTGCGTCGCTGGGAATGAAGTTTGTCGCGCTGTAGCGCTGCACGATCTTGCGGGAGAAGCGAGGGCGTTGTGGTGCGATCTGTGATGGTGGTGGTGACCGCTCCTGTGGTGATGGTGGTGGTGGTGACGAGGAGGATGCGTCGAGGCGGATGTGGTGACGGATCTGGAAGGTTTGACTTCTTGTAATCTCCTCAGGATCGCCTGTGGACAACAAAAAATCATCAATTAATACTGCGATAAGACAATCATCGCGAGCTACCTCAATATTTGCCTGATCTCCAAAGCCATCAAGGATAAAGCGTCGGGGCGCTTGAAACCGACATGTGATAAGATTAAAATAAATGAACACACACGGTATCAGGTTTCAGATTTTAAATGTACGAGAAATTTATTCTTAAGCAACCTCACTTTCAATGCGCAATTGAGACTCAGGACAACGACTCCCTGAGGCGTAGATGCTAATGCAAATTTTCTCTTGCAATTTCGGGAATAGCGCTTGAGAAGAAAACCAGCGAGACCATAGGAAGACGCAACCATGGAAACCGGCTTCTGACGTATTTCCGGACTGTTCTATCAGACTCTGACGCATGAAAGCAGCCGAGTAGCTAAGTTAATCTTGCATTTTCTATCGTTACGAGCGCGTGAGACGCAATTGACGTGTTTCGGAGAGCAAGCCACGTGTTACTGGGAGACTACGAAAGTTGTTCGTAATCTAGTTCTGAATACGAAATTTGTTCATTTAATCTGATGTGGTGAGTGATTAGATGGAGATAACAGCGTAGGGCACCAAAGTAACGGATAACTCTGAAGGTATGAGTATGACTCAAGTCTAGACACAACGCTAATCAATACTAATAATTGCACACGACGTACAATGGGTAGCTCAACAAATTTGGTTTAACAAGTATATTATAAAAAACTCGTCAGGAGAATTCAACCTGTAATAACTGAGAACCGTAAAATTGAGAGAGAAGTCTCGAAGAAACTTGACATTGATATTAAAATGAAAATAGTGAATGTCAAACGAGCTAATCTGAAGATAATGAGAGATGCTTAATTGAAGGCGTCGCTCTGTCAAGTGTTATCAGAGATGCTTTGGCTGGATTATCGACTGTCTCGTTACGTCTGAAGCGCAAAACTCTCGTTAACAAGATTAACCCTGAACTAAATAATCCCATAAAGGTAGGGCAACGCTAGGGTGCGTTGTTCGAAAATAGTTAATTTATGTTTAGACAATTGCTTTCAAGCTTCAAGGAAATAGAACGGCGATTGATGACATATAATTGATTCCAAGGTCTCAAGGCGGGAGCCTTAAACTATTGAACGCGTTAACAAAAAAATACGGAAATAAGACCAGAACAGTTCAAAGCGCTCGCTCTACTAGCGCTTACTTGTCCAGGTACTGTATTGAAGATAGAGGTCATGCCTTGTGATTCAAACGCTTAACTGTATTAAAAATATGCAACTGGAGCCGTTGAAAGCGGGAAGAACTATTTGAGCAAATAGACAGCAGGATATTATGAAATGAACTCGATAATAGTGATTTCAGCGATTGCTTTGGCATAATTTAAAATAATACTCCCGCTGTTTTTGAACGCCATACCATCGGCGAGGTGCTATTCAAATTGGGTAGTAAAGGTTTTTCGAATGGAGGCACTTGATGCTTGCTCTTTTCAACATTGTTTACTACAACTGACTCTAATTTTGAATTGAATATTAAACTCATGTTTTACCCACCGCAGTTCAAGTGTTAAGGCAATTGGCAAATGAGGTGTCGGGTACTCAAGGTAAGATATGCTGCCAGAGAAGGTCAGTTGTACGAGTTCTTGCGAACAAAGGCTTGGTTGTGGAGTGCAGAGCTCGGATGGGGTACGCGCTTGTGCACGTGATATGCAACGCTACCACAATGGCTGCTCATTAACGAGCGTTTCAACTCAAAACAGCCTGGTAAATTGATATAAAGTTGAACTGATAGTTGTTGTTCGTTATAGTTTTTGAGTTTTTGTTAGTTATAGTTTTTAAATTGATAGTTGTTGTTCGTTATAGTTTTTGAGTTTTTGTTAGTTATAGTTTTTAAATTGATAGTTTTTGTTAGTTATAGTTTCTAAATTGATAGTTTTTGATATAGTTTTTGAATTGATAGTTTTTGCGTGAAGTGAAAGTAATTTTCATTTTCATTAACATGGTGTAATTATAAACTAAGAGACGTATGTAGGCGCTTGTGTTTTCTGTGTCGACATTGAAAATATCTTTGCTTGATGTAAAAAGATTTTCACTGCCGTACACATGTCAAGAAATGACTGAACTCAATTGTGAGCTAGAAATGCAGTGTTTCGAAGCTACATTTTTGTTTCACTTCTGGTTGCTGTGAACGTATGTGAGTCATGCTGGTTGACGACGGGTTAATATCACTCCGTCGTCGTTGTGAAATGTTAATAATATATTTCCAATACAAAATGATTGGGCAAAAAAATCTTAAAATAATTTAGCTCATGTAAGAAATTAAATTTTACAATGCTTGCTCTCTCTTATTTACTTTTTTTTAGATAAATACTATGATACTTTTACATTTTATTGCCTGTATGATATCGTTAGCTAGATGTGAACGTATTCAACCCATCGGACGGCTAAATTATTACATTGAATATTTTTTCATCAGAAGCAATTAAAGGAGAAAACAAATTTAAAATGTTTGTTCGAAACAATATTCCAAGCTAACACAACACTCAAAGAAGAACATTTAGCCTGCTTCATTTTGCGGGGTTATTAAATTTTTTTGAACAAGTAGGCGTCTGCTACCATTCGTGAACGTAACCTAAATAAAAAAGATGGACTCTTTCAATAACATATAGTCCAGTTTCGTGACCTATTTCATCAATTTTGGTCCACTGCTCCAGAAACAACACAGCCACAGCACCCCCACGTGACCCGAGAACTCGACCTACATAGACCGAGATGACAACATATCCAGGTGACGAAATGTTGCGCTATGTTTCTAATGTTTTGAGAACAGCAATGAACTACTTTAGAGTTCAATTTTGAGATTTGCAGGGTTGTAATAAAGCTAATACTGTAAAAGCGCAGCTCTTCCGCGATTTACTGGATAGTTATACTGCCAACTTTTTTCAAATCAGCAAGCAGTTCGGTTCATAATAATTGTATTGAGGATACGAGATTTGATGGCAGGGTTTATTTAACTTCATCAGGAAGAAGAAAAAATAGGAATGGCTTAATGGTTTTAAACATAGTAAGTTCATAAATTTCATCATAAGATTCAATTTCGAATTTACGACATATAATATCCAAATATTCAATAGGTACAAAAAGCAATAAAGTGAATGATTCAGACATCTTCAATTCACCTCATGAATAACAAGACGGGGACTTTCTAGTGGATGGAAGACCGCAGCATTGTGAAACGGATTCTTTTCCAAGCTTGAAAAATTGTCTGACTTAAGACGAAATTTTTAAACGAAGGAGAAGTTTCGTCAAGACGAAATTTTTAAAATTCAGTTGCTTCACTCAATGAAAATGCACATTCCATGAATTTCTCACACTTGCATAGAGGCACCTTCGCAACATGTCATGGTTATCATCGTCAACGTAACACACAGTTAACAATCAATTTACTCATTTTTCAGACAAGAAACTTACCAGATTTTCTTTTTTAATTCCATCTTCTTGTTTCCGTCTGTTGACCGCAGAATTGGAAGGTTTCGAATTGTGATGTTTAATTCCGGCGTGGCTATGTGGAGATTTCTCGCTCCTGTTGCTAACGGCTAATAATTTTTCTAAAATAATTGAATTGTCTCTATTAATTATTCTAACTTCTTCGTTAGTAAAGGACATATTTTTTCTTCTAGGATGAGAGTTTTTCCTGAGATGCCGGTGGTGCGGGTTTGATTGAATAGGATCGAGGTGTGAAGAGGATCCTAGGGCTGGGAGATTACGATTATCAAGTTCTTGTAAGCTATCACTTTTCTCATTTTCTGTTCCATTAGCTCTGGACTCGAGACCAATTTTCAGAAGCGCTTGCACTACTAAAGACATGTCGGCATCAACACCAGAAGCACAGTCTCTTCCGTAGACGTCGTTGGAGCTGTATTCATGTTTTGAATATTGATGCTGCTGATGATACTCATCTTCTATTTCATCTTCAACATCTCCGTCATGTCCACGGTGGCTGTAGTATCTCATGAAAGGAGGTTTTACTGAGCTGGCCGATGGAAGGTTTTTTCGTTTCAAAACGGGCGAGAAGCTGAAGGGGCTGGCGTTTGTTGATATCAAAGGAGAGACGTCGGTGATATCGCTGTCATAATCAAATTCTCCATCATCGTCACTGTCATCCGTGTCGTCCGTCTCCGACGATAAATTTGAATTTTCTCCATCCATTATGAGCCTTGCTCCTCGTTCAATCATCCGATCCACCTGGGAGGTAGGGTTGTCATCATCACTGCTATCACTGTGATCAGCATCAGTATCACTATGGTCGCTCGCCTCCCAATCATTTTCAGAAGAAAGATAGGGACTGCCAGATCGACCGTAGGTGCAAATATCAGGGTTAACTCGCTCCATCTCAGTGGCCAAGTTAAGCTTTGCACATCCACCCTCAAGCTCGCCTGCAGCTACACTGACTCGCTTGCCAAGCTCCCCTCCGGCTTTAATAGCACGGCATTCACTCCCGAAGTTCCGCTCGTTCCTCACTCCCTCACCTTTGCTCATGCTTATTTTTTTCTTTTTTGTCCCGCAAGAAATGTCCTCCAAATCAGAGCTCACTATGCCTATCGCTCCAGCACTCTGAGTCTTCTTCTCAGCCATGTCTGAGTACGGAGGCATGCTAGATGCTGCAAGAACAACGCTCTCGCCACTAGCACCGCTACTATCACTCACAGAAGTCCCGTCTTTGGATGATTCACTGTCGTCTATATCGAATGAACTTTCTGATAGCGCACCATGCGACACTGTGTGAGTCGAGGCTTGACTAGTATTGTGAGCCATTGCGGCTCACATGCAGTTAAATACTGCCCTGCTTTCCAGTTCGCCATTGACTTTAGGCTGAACGGAGAGCATGAGGTGCTGCCGCCGCCACCTGAACACAGCCACGGCCTCAACTGGCCAGCCAGTCAATGCCAGGCCACGGCTGCTCTCTGCCGGGCTACCAACCGAGCTTCAAATATCGTCATGTTGTGCAGTAAACTAAAAAATGCACCGAGTATTTTACGTTTGAATGTTTGATTAATGTGGATAGTGATGCCGACTTTTATTTTGGACAGTGTTAGAGCAGAAATGGGGGCCATCTTGAGAAACTTTCCAATTGACGTCACTGTCATCAACCGAATATTTTGACGTAGCCTCTACGTCACCGTTCAAGGGGATGGGCGCGTGGGGGATTAGCGCTCACTGCAGTTGCCTTTGTTCATGCATCAACTGGCTTCTTAGGATTTTAGTATTTTATCTTCGGTCAGAAGTTCACAACTTCTATAGCTTTATGATGACACGTGTAAAGGCATTATAGCTTTTTAGTGACACGTTTAAATGCATATGATCGAGGGATCAAGACGCGTGTGGTTCAAACTAAACATGATGGACTAACATTGCATATTTTCGTATTCAAAGTGGGCTGAGAGCAGAGGTTTTTAATTCGTTACTTGACGTGGCTTACATTGTCATAACATGATGAAATTTTTGTGAGAGCGTTACCACTACACGGGCCACTCGTTCAGAACTGACAGCTAGTTAAATTTTTAGTACATACTGAATTATAAAGAAGACGGAATATTGTGAGGTATGTACTGCATCTCTGTAAAAATAAGAAAACAAATGATATTTCTATTGCTCATTTGCTGCCAGATTAAAAGCAAAATGCGTAATTCGTGAATACGTCCTTACAATAACAATTAAATTCACTGGCCTCTGGGCCTCAGAAAACCGAGAAATCACTAGAATTCCCCGGCGCTCTACTGGGAGTTGCCGATGCTTCATCGACGTCGGAAACGCACAGGATTTTCGCAGAAAGAATAATCTCATCCGCGGGTTTGTTTGCTTTCCACCGAAACGAGTACATATATACGTTGGAACAGAGTTATGAAGCGGTGGAAAGAAGGTTTGTACGTTTCGTAGCTTCAACTGTATAATAAAGCTAGATTTTTTTAACGCAAGAAGAGATGGGTTGTCAAAAAAGTATCCAGATAGATATGACACCTACCTACATATAATTTTCTAATAACTTAAGTAAAGAAGAGCCGAAAAACTGAGATTATATTTTTTTCCCATAGACTAAGTTCGTCAACTTCAGAGACAATCTTTAATATAGAGAATACTCGCAATTTCTACACCTTTAAGTGTGAGGCTCTGTGAAGTGTGCGTGTCGGAATTTCTTGGTTTTATTAGAGAGCCAGCATTACTGAGAAGGAAGAATTTCTGTAACCTCTGTCTGTAAATACAGAAATTAAACGTCACGTCGAAGTTCGATATCGTAACTGTCAAGAAGTGGTCAAATATCCTTGCGTGCTGGTTGTAGTATTTTCTGCTCAAATAGAAACCCTCAAGAATTGCAGTTTCATAAGCCCTGTCGAACCTTGGGCTTCGAACTGTAGGGCGTGACTCGTATGCGATTGCAAAACATGTTTTCTGCTTTCTCTACCTGATTTGTGTTGCCTTTTCGTTTCAGGCCGAACACTAGCGGCTTGTGGTAAGTGAATGTTTCAAAACTTTCCATGTATGATACTATAATACGAAAATTTGAAAACATAATACCAAACACAATACACACATGATATTTAACATCACATAATATTTAGCATCACCTTATATTTAAGCACACTGGTAGATTGAAGAAGTTATACCACTGGTTTCGAAGGGGAAAAGCTATATTGTGCCTGGACTAACTTTGTTTAGGCTATTTTCCTTGCACGATAACAGTGTCTTTTGTACCTTGCTACAGGTGTCAAACCAGGAGTAGTTACTTTTGCTGCGCACGTAAAATTTTTTAAAAACTATTTTGATAAACATTTTTGATGAGAGAAAGTTTCATTTCAACAGCAGAAAATACAAATGGGTGAAAAATTTCATTAACGAACAACCCCATGGCATATTATACAGCAAAAAACTGATGTTGATAATATGGACCGATATAAACAAAATTTATTCAAAAATACACCATCATATTCTGGCCATGAATTTTATGAACTTGATATTTCTATTTTAAAATAGCAAAACAACCTGATCGACAACCTATTTTTACTTCAAGTGTCTGAGCACGTGAGACGATACGACTGATCACCTGCACACTTCAGAACGCCGTCTTCGATTGCAAAGGATCAAGGCACGGTAAAATCAATTTGCGTTTGATATATTAGGTAATAATTAATATCACTAGAGTGTTGGTCCTCTTAATGAGTGAATAGGTTGAAGTATCTGTTCACTCTTTCGGTTTTTTCTTTCTTCTACAAATATACTTTCATGTTGTTGAAGTAGAGAGAAGTAAAAAACAATACCTGCAATGTGGGGAGAAATGATGCAGCTCGCTACAATTCAAACCAATTTCACAAAGTAACGATGTTCCCTGAGATTCATAACGAACAGTTTCGTGTTTATCTCTTGTACCATACGATTTAAACTTATTAGTCATTAGTTTCATTTAAAAAAAAACTCGACTCATGATACGCTGGAGTAGATTGAAGAAAAATCTTTTTCAAGTTCTTGAAATTGTCCGTGACGGCTATTCCAATGCAATTATACAGAGTTCAATTCAGTGAAATTGTACAAAAATAAAATGCAGGACATAAAAAAGCATTAGTAAAGGAATAAACAATAAATTAGACACAAATACGTGAATGAAACTAAGAAAAAATGAAAAGATATAACTTAGTGAATTAGTAAATTAAAGATAAAATGTAAAACTGCAGTTACAGCTAGATAATTAAAGAATGGAGTGGGCATGAGCTAAAATTGTAGGAAAATCAATGGTGACACGTCAATAACCCTGTGAATTATAGTTTAAATTGGAACCCTTTTAAAGCTGACGTTTAAAGCTTTAGTAGGAAAATATTAAAAGACTCTTAATGGATTATTTTTAGTATTTATTAACATATTAACATGATTTGAAACGACATGGTTATGGAATCTGCCTACACAAGCCCTTCAAAGTTGTCACTGAATTTTACTCATAATTATGACAAGATAAAAAGAGAACCTAGAACCAAGCGTAGGTGTTTGCTCTCAGCGAGGGAGGCAGACCACCCACGCATTCCGACCTCCCTATCCGCAGAAAATCGGATTGCGGACCGACGCCCTCGGACTGTCACCAGCTTGTTTTGCTCAGCGTATAATTGCGAGACACACGGTCCAATATGTCAGTATTATTGTTATTGGGACTTTATTTATCACCAGGATCACTATTTTTTATTAACAACATCAACAGAATGAACAACTGTTTTTGTCTGGCGTCATGAACATACGTTGGAAAACGTCTGTAACTCTTTCGGATGAGGTGCGTGTTTGTTTTTTCGTAAAAAATTAATCTTTCGTATCACACTATCAAGATTTGAAATTTCAGCATCTCCTAAAAATATTTTTCGTTGATGAATTATAGTATACAATCGGCGGAGGACTGTTTCTGGAATCAGCAAAATAATCAGACCGCTTTCAATTTGAAAAAGTTGTGAATATTGAACTTTGATACCACTTAGTTCTAGAGAAAAATTAATTTAAAAGTCTTTTGAACCTTTAGTAAAAAGACCAGTATTCAATTGAAGCTCGAAGTGATTTCTAGCATTATTGATACATCATTACACACTTCAATCGATTATTGGAAATTACCAATTAGAAAATTCGTTTTAGCTGGGAGTTTTTAGATTTTTAATCAATGTACAATTCTAAGATCACAATCAAAGTGTACCATTGCGTCGAATGTTCACAACGTTAGAAAAAATATGTTTTGAAAAGAGCACACAGCCTCGTTTTGAGCTGACGAATCCAATTTCACGCTGCATGACCAGAGGAACTCGATTACAAACTTCATTCGCCGGTCGTTCTCCTTTCCCTCGGAGCGCAAATCAAGGTGAGCCTTTGATTAGCGTTCAAAGGCTTTTCCCAAGGTTCAGACCACACATCTCTAGGGCAACCTCATTGTCATGTCGTTCTGACGCTGGCAAGGCTGTCGAATATGACGTGGTCGCCAGCTGAAACTGTGGGATCAACGCACGTTCGGAGACGCAATCTCAAGAAAATAGCTGCATTCACTCTAAACATCTGGTGACACTTTTGCGAGTCGTGTAAACTGACCAGTCGGGACTCGTGAGTCAAGACCTTGGATGCTGAGACGCTAACATAAGGTTGTAATACACACAAATGCTGGATAATAATAAATGTAGAACTCATTGTGAGAATGAATTACACCTTACGGTAATTATGCCAAATTTTACGAGGACTATTTTTTATTAATATGTCCTGTAAGCAACCTGATCCAACTGGTCAACGGGTAGTCTAGTATGCTTATAAAAATGTAAAAATCTTGCTTGTTGGCTTGGTTGACTGGTAGTCATCACTCGCGCTCTGCTGTCAGTAATTAGAATGAGCAGTTTTGATAATTTCTATCAAATTTCTCGGTTGAATTTGATGACATTCTGAATCTCTTACGATAAGGACAGAGGTAAGCACCCGAGTTAGAAATCGTGAATTTAAATGCGTTATAATATATACTAAATGCATTACATTTAACATGTTCACTATATTCAAAAGAGCTAACACTAAATGTATTATACCGTACGTACTAAATGCATTATATATACCAAAAGCATTATATGTACTAAATCACTATATTTGAAAGAGCAAATACTCAATTCATTATACATACGAAATGCATTATATTAAACAGATCAAATGAAATCATGGAGAAGTTGAACAGAATCATCGATTCCCGAGGTGGTGGTGGCGAGAGCAACTCACAAACGCTCCTTGCTCACATGGCCGCGCTGCCGCGACCTTGACCAGGTCGACGGCACGTTGTGCGCACGGTGATCTTCAGCTGAGACTTCATTTATATAGGAGCGTAACTCGTTTTCAGGCTCTCCGCTGACGACTTCACGCAACTCAAAAACGTGATCGGTTTTGCGAAAAAGTTCTCAGCCTATTTCTTAGAGTGGAGAAGTTGTTTGGGGTATCTAGCTCTGAAAATTTTGCCCTAATCTTAACCATTGTGGCCATTTTGTTCAGTTTATATTGTATTAATCTCAGTCTTTGTATCATCTAGTTCTGAATACTTTGTGTTAATTTTTCTAGCATCTAGCTCTGAATATTTTGCCTAAATCTTAATCTTTGTAGCCATCTAGGTCTATATATTCCACCTTAATCTTATTCTTTGTGACCATCTAGTTCTATTTATTTCGTCTTAATCTTATGTAGTCTTTGTAGCAGCTAGTTCTGAATATTTCGCCTTAGTATTAGTCTTTGTAGCCATCTGGTGACAGTACTGTATGTGGTGTTGCTTCACCTAAAATTCAGGGTTAGAAATCTTTGTTTGCTGCATTTTAAACATGCTTGGTTACAGAAATATCGAAGGCCTCTACAAACTTGTAGATACAAATTAAAATTATAAAAAGATAAAATTTCCCTCAGCGTTATCTCTTAAAACTTATTTTTAACTCTGCGGCAGTTGAAGTTTGTTACCGACAGGAACTTAAAGGCAGGAACTTTGAATCAGGTATTTGAATTAAAGCTCAATTTTTAAGCATGCGCCAAATGTTTTAAAGAAAAATTCATTCGAGTTTCAAATTTTCAACGTTGTAGTTCCATCATATTGCACTGTTGCTAGTGGTAGGATTATGAGTCTCTTCAAAACAGTTTTAGAAAATAATTATCTAAGCTCACTTTTTTTGCGAGTGTAGCGATAAGTTAACAATTTTGATTCACGCTCTTTTTTCATGGGGTGCGAATTTGGTTTGATAATCTCGTTTCTTTCATTTGTTTAAGGATTTCAAGGCTATACCTTGAGTCTAAACGAATGACTAATTGAACATTTATTGTTTACCGAGGAAAAATCAAGCTCATGCTTAGACATCAATAATTTTTTATAATATCTTCAACCTCATAAAATATCGCAAAAAAAGTTTACATCAAACAGGTGTATTTTTCCACAAGCTAAAACAATCTATCATAAGGCACTCTGTTTGCAATGGTTTACACCTCCAAATTAATGACCGAACTATCGAATGTAAGAGTAAACATTTCGAGCATGTTTTCTTTAACTTTTAAGGGTTATTTACTCATTCTGGAAAAAACTGTTGACTGACCTTCTGCTCAATTTTTCTAAAACCCTAAGTTTTGTAATCAGGAGCGATGAGCAATTCTCCAACAAGACCTTCGGTTTCCTGCGACGGAGTTAACGGAGGAGTCAGCGACCGATAAATCTGAAGTCACGAGGTCGACCTACCCAGGGTGCAATGGAAATAAATCGAGGTCTCGACATCCAGGGTTCACTAGACTTTGCAATCTTAGAACCCAAGGTTTACTAGATTTAGCAATTTTAGCTTCCAGAATTCCCTAGGCTAGGCAATCTTGATATCCAGGGTTCGCTAGACATTGCAATAATTATTATTGTGGTATTCAGTGTTCACAATAATAGTGTAGCATCCAGGGTTCAGTGTAGCATCCAGGGTTAACTAGACATTGAAATTGTGGTATTCAGGGTTCACTAGACCTTACAATTGTAACATCCAGGGTTCAGAAGACTTTACAATCTTACGCATAGTATCCAGGATTCACTACACTCACTAATATTAGCATATAGGGCTTCTCAAGCTTTCAACTGTCTTTTACTACGTGTATTTATCAGCAATATTTAACATCAAATAACTTGAACGTAGTGTTAAATTTTCATGTTTTTCTCTCAATCTTTTGTACAAACAGTGAGTGACATGAACATTTATGAAGCCCATGTACGTTTACCAAAGGGACCTTAACAATATAAACCAATGTTATGTATCTCTTGCATCAACTTTATGTGTTGAAAATGAACTGTTTTCCTTTCTTTCTTTCCACTGTCTTTCAGTTCGAAAGAAAATAGGTTATTGTGAGTATGTACATGAACATTCTAGCTATGTAGCCGTTTTTTCAGAGAGCGACGCAATCGTTTATCTAACTTAATCGAAGCACAAAAACTTGATATCATATCTAAGAGAGGACCATATTATTTTTGTTCTTGCATTGGTTTGGGTTATTTTTCCCTTGGCTTTCTCCTGATGTGGTTTGATTTTAGGTAAGCGAGATGGTAAGTATTTTATAGTAGAGTAAGTATGGTATACTCCCACAAAAACCCGAACCGAGTATTTTTCATATTTTCCCGTACCAGTAATACCATCATAAAGTAATACCTTTTCTATGGGTTAACTTTGAAGGATAACTTTGCTAGAAATTAAATGCTTATGGTATGCTTATTCGAAATACCTACCATTACTGATTACTGATACGGGAAAATAAAACTTGGTTCGGGTTTTTGTGGGACATACTGTATAGTAAGTGTTTAATGGTAGGTATTTCGAAACAGATCGTTGAACAAACCAGTTTTGATGGCAATGAAAGACTCGCCGTCCTGAAAAAAACTTAATTTTTTTCAAAAAGACGTAATTTCATTTAGTTTGGGTGTTCACTCCCAGTTTCAATTTCACAGTTTGCTAACCACGAGCGTTTTGTTCTAATTTTTAGATCCCAGTTCATAATCACAATCCAGCAGAATTACAAACGTGAATATTTTTATTCATTTGTTATTCTCCAATAATGGGATTACGAAGCATTGTGGTCCTCTCATATCAAAGTAAAACTATTTTCAATCTAAAAAAACACACTTCTACATTAATGTCGGTGTTTGCAGACGATTTTCTATATCGCCCGTTTATTTCGATGAGTAAATGATGTAACTCATGAATAGCAAAATTTGTCCCTGGTGCATGAAAAATACCCTTATATGATACTTTCACTTATTTTAATGCAAGTCTGATGAGTAAATGATGAGCATAAGGCCACAGACATATTTCGGTAAGTAAATAATATGGCCCATGAATAGAGAAATTAGTCCCATCTGCATTAAAAAACAACAACTCAGTGAGATATTTCACCCTATTTCAGTGCAAGTTTGAGTCTGTTCAACGATACTTTTGCCTCAGTAAGACAACTCGGGATCACCTTGCATGGGGAACATTTTTAAGTGACGGATACTGCATTTCACTGAAGTCAACGGGCAAGTTTCTGAATTGTTGCATGATGTTCTAGTCAATAGCCTTCGATGAATTTGTTTTTCTCAATTTAATATCCTGAAAAAAACATGTTTAAGGTGCAATTGCTGATCTATGCTCTACTGCACTGCAAGAAGAATGTTAAGAGGAATGTTACGAATTCAACAAGTAGAATAACATGGATTCAGCAAAAGGAATGACACGAGGGTTAGCATTAATCCGGAAAGGAAATGCTTTAGCTGCAATGTTAGATCTTTATTCTGATGAGCGAAATTTTTTAAATCAATTATGCGGCAACTAATGATTCGTTTTTTCGAATGAAAAATTAAAAAATAATTCAGAAGTGAGCGCTATGAAGTGAAAGGATAATTACGGGCATTTTGACCAAAGCGTGTCCAGTGCAATCAATAACTTACTAGCCGGTTCAACCCGAGTATCGGGTTGTCCGACTTGCCTAAAAATAAAAAAATAAAAAAATAAAATAAAAATAAAAAATAAGAAAAATAAAAAAAAAAAAATAAAAAAAATAAAAAAAATGAAAAAAAATATAAAAAATAAAATGGAAAAAAATAAATAAATAAAAAATAAATAAAAATTAAAAAAAAAGTAAATAATCAAAAAATAAAGAAATAAAGAAGAAAAAAAATCAAAATAAAAAAATAAAAAAATTAAAAAAAATTTAAATAAATAGTTTTCTGCAAATATAGACACCAGTGGCTTCAATTTAATACCTCACTCGACCATGTAGACTCAGCCAATTTTCCGAACGGACTCGCACAAATTTTGAGTTTTGCTATTAAGTATATAGATTAAAGTTATGTGGAAAAGTAGAACATTTATAGTAATTTCCAGATTTTGTGCCAAAAACTATTTTATGAAGGCTATTTGGCCACGCGTTGCTTGGCACATATCATCATCACAATATTTTTCTATTTTAAATAGGTATTGGTCATTAAGAAGAAGACATCACGGGAAAATTTCAAAGTTAGAAACTTCAAAGTTTCAAGGTCTGAATAATTAAACTCGCCATCTTTAAGCAGTGATATTTGGGTAATCAAAACTAAACTCGTTCATAAAACAAATATTCTGCAGAATTTCTCCCAATAATCTTCAATGGCTGCTAATAAGCAAGATTTTGGAGCCATGACGAATGTAATACAGTGTTGAACTAATAATAGCGTGAAAAAAGACGAAGCTATTGATTGTAATGTGCTACGCAAAGCCAGTAGCGTTTGGTTGGAACCGGGGTAGCAATCGCAGAACACCAGAACGAACAAATTTATTTTTTCACCCAACTGGGCTTCAATAGGTTACAAAAAATGATTTATTCTTATAATTTAAGGAGCAAGGATTCAAGCGCCACCGAGCATCCTCTAACATTACTAAAGCACGAGCAAAAAGGAGAAAACTAAACTATACTAGAGCTAGAGCAGGAGCTAGAGCAAGAGCGGATAGGAGCGGTCGAGGTGGGCGTAGCAAATCCTGAGACAGGAGATACAGAGCACGAATTAATACCTACGGAGTTTACAAGGGTATAATATATTTGTCTCCAATAAGACTATTATTCCACCTAACACGGCCACACTTACCCCGAGCATCAGCCCATCCGCACCAGTGACAGAGACCAAGTGTCAGCAGACCACTCCCCCGGAGGTCTATTCTCCAAACTTTACTATAGTTTGTAATTCTATGTACACAGCAGGCTTTTCACAACACAGAACACTACGTAATTTAACCGTAAACAACACACATATAATATACACGAATGGAATTCTAATCAACATACTACAGTGATAAATTAAGTAAAACGATTCTTAAATCCCCGAAGAAATAAAAATATTGCCCATGATAATGTAATATAATAATATTGCATTGTGTTGTGATAATATAGAAATCATTATATTGTAACAGAATGAATGTCTTATTAACATACACATTCTCCTATTTGTAGTGTTACAAAATCTTATTACTTCTTCAATCTCCCAAAAATGTAGATATTTTAATTAAAGAAAGTTAAGGGACATAAAAACAGCAAAGGTCAGTTTTGAAAAGTGATCGGGTTGTAAATATTCGATTTTCCTCAACCAACTGCTTCATAACACAACTTATAATTTCCAATATGTTTTTACTCATCAGTTCCTCCTTTTTCTAAGGCCACTGTTTCATAACATAACTGATAACATTTTTTTAAGGGTGCTGCCTCATAACACAACTGATTATATCCAGCACATTTTTAATAATAAGTTAATTCGTTTTCTAAGCCAACTCTCTCATAACAAAACTGCTTATATCCAGTATGCGTTTTTTTTTCATATCCTTTTTATGAAGAACTCGTACAGTAGAAGCGTAAGTGTTCGGTTCTGCTTTTGCTGTAAGCTCTCATGTGAGATAAAATTCCCATTCCTATCTCAAGTGTTTTCTTACCATCACATGAGCTCATTCCCGGCGACCATATAACTCAGGGGCTCTGCTTCCTATATCATTGCACTGAAAGAGCTCATGTTTATATTATTTTGTATTTTTCTTCTTGTTCGTGAAGGCTTGTCATCAAACTCAGGGGTTTAGCTTCCTAAATCATTGCACTGAAAGAGCTCATGTTTTTTTAAATATTAATATTTTTCTTCTTATTCGTGAACGTTTTCCTCATGTTCTCGACTAGAATTAGTCGTAGTATTTTCATTGTTTTGGCACTATTTGAATTGAATTCGATGTCATCTGAATCATCACTCAACACTTTTTCTTTGTTTTACACTTACTTTTGTTTTTAATTCATCATTCTTGTGAACTTGTTGTTGATGCGTGTACTAGCAGGCATATCTGTGAATTATTCCGTTCATTTATCAATTCCGATGAAATAACTCAAGGTTGGCACAAAGCATACCGATGACTGTTTGAAAATCATTCTGATAATGGTAGTTCAGAATTCTGCAATTGATTAAAATCAGAATTCATTAGAACTCATTAGAACTCGAGTTGGTGCAACCCTCAATTATACAATAACAGTAAAATATAAAAATTTCATTCGAGAAACTCTACCAACTTCAAACCTCATTTTGAGTAACTTGAAAGGTGACAACGAAAATCGAAATTTTTATGCGTAAACTCACGAGGTTACGACCCAAGGTTTTAATACGTACGTGCTGCAGAATTACGTCAATAGGTGACTGTGAGACGTAATTTGCGCATCAAGTGTGGAATCACACACACTCAATTTCGGCTTCAGCTGTATTCGATAGCTAGTGATTGTGGCGCAAGATAAATCAGCCCACTTCGCGTACGTCATTCGCAAGGCGTACAAGAATACCAACAACTATTCGAACATATTCCCGAATATTCCACTCTCTGCATTTAAGGTAAATTTCCTCCCTCAGTGGAATTTAGATACAACGAATCGAAACAATAGCTCAGTCCAATACACATTAGGCAAAAAGAATCCTAATACGAAAGGGGAGTTTTTTGTTGTGAACTCTAATTTTCGCTTTGCACGTTTCGAACACTTCCTTTTATTCTGACTCGTTAGAGCCAGGTAATTGCGTCTTCAATTCGATGAAATCGTTAGAAGCAGCACGTGTCCTGCATCTCACATGCACCTCGACGCAGCGCTATTGAATTTCAAAACCCGGAAAAAATACAAGTTTTCCGTCTTGCTCGTAGAAGAATGCAAGGACCCCGGTTCTGCATCGACGGTTTTTTTCACAGGGAAAATGTCCTATTTCCTAGAAGGTGAACGACCGAGTCTAAAGGATGTAGGCTGACATATGTACTATCAGCCCTACACAACGAGAGGATGATGGTTTTACCATTCAAAATCTTTCGTATAATCAAGATTTTCCGGTTGTGTTTATCTAAAATTCCACTTATGATTTTATAATTCAAAATTTAAATGGAATATTGAAGTGGAATGTTGAGGTAGAATGCTAAAATAAAACATTTGAGTAAAACTTTAGTGGAATAGTTAAAAATTTGAGTGGAATTTCACTTATGACTTTAAAATTCCACTTATACCACATATATTTCTTTCAAATTCCGCTTTTTCAGAGGGAACATGTCCTATTGCTTAGAAGGTGAAGGCCGAGTCTAAAGGATGAGGTCACACATTCTGTCAGTCATGCACAACAAGAGGATGATGTCTTTACCATCCTCATATTTGTTAGTAATCAATATTTTTCGGCTATATTACTTTGAAATTCCAATTATGCTAACAGATTATCGCACAATGGAATATAATTTTAGTACAGCATAAGGTAAATGAGTAGATTAACTTTTTTTTTAGCTGAATTCCTGTGGAGGATTATGGTGTTCTTCCTTTGGGAACGATATAGAGCCCAAAATTCCCACCCAAACCAACTGCACGAATGGTAATCGGTACCAACTTGATGCAGGGTGTCGTCAAGGCACTCAACCATTATTTAAAATTAGACGTTGAAAAAACTTGTCGAGACACAACTTAACTTGGCTGTGATAAGCGTTTTTCATTCTTTCTTCGTGGGTGTCACAGTAAAAGTTTAAACCGCGCTACGAGTAAATTGGTTTAAAGTAGATTTATTAACTGCTTTCTTCCTTTTCAAGTTTCTGAATGTAGATTTGTATCGCAGGTCGAAAGATTCGTGGCAGGCGTTGAGTAAATGACATCGTGGAATTTTTTGCTTAACTATGCTTGTCAAAAGTTAATACATATTTTTAATTTGAAGTCTTTGCGAGTGAGACAGCTTTATGCTTTTGCTCTGTAACTCTGGTGTGTAATGAGTGTTGTTGATCAATTTTAGGAAGAAAACATATTATTGTCAAGGGACGTTTGATGATTTGAATTCGGAATAGGTAGCTAAAATAACTGTTAAGAAATGGAAAATTTGAGTCATCGTAAGGTAGGAACCTAGGATAAAATTGAACCTTTGAAACGTTCAAAATGAGAACTCTGAAATGTTTTTCAAGTTTTGTAGAATTGAGTTCACAGATTTTAAAAATACAAGGCAATTTAATTAATGCACCAGGCATTCATCTAGTTTAGGTTTCCAAATTTTGATTTCAATCTTCGTCTCTGTTCAGTTTTTATAGAAATATTACTTATTTATACGCTTGTTCTTTTAAAATAATTTCGGGAACGGGATATTAACTGTTGGAAACACGTATACAAAGATAAAACAACAACTGGATGAATGATCAGTTCCACCTAATACATTTCATTGCAATTAAAACCCGCAATTTCATCGGATATACTGAAGAAATTACCAACCAACCAGCTAAAATTGACACTTTACAATGGAAAAAAATGTTCAACAAACGATGCTTCAAAACTCTTTTGTGTCAAATACAGTAACCAGAATACCTTACCCCTTCGGGATGAAGAGGTTGGTGCGAGAAGTTATTATCGAGGGGAATAATAAAAACCTATAAATAGTACATTCACACTTGAACTTATCAACTCACACTTAGAGCTCAATAAAATCGCTTGCAACATAAATGGCTATAAATGATTCGTACATCAGGACGACAGACCTGGTCCAACGAAGAAACTTACGAGAGTCAAGTCGAAAATAACAATTCCTCATTGTATGTAAAATTTCAGATTGACGTCATAAGCAGAGTCGTTCTATTACCAGGACCCAAAAATATTTAAAAGCTCCCTCTGTTGCTGAACGTCACAGAAAAAACAAGAAAACAGTCAAACGGCGATTTTTTCAGCGGTGTTCAAGCTAGATCTTTACCAGAAGTTCGTCAAACCCTCTGATTTGACACCAATTTTCGACAGCTTATCATATTTTGCTGTGAACTGTTATACTCGTATATTATATAACTATTATATGTTATTTTGGTCATAGTATGAATTTTCATAGTGTCCCACAACAATATTTTATTCCGTGGATTCGTTCAAACATTCAACATAAGATCGGGGATGAGGGAATGAAAACTTGATAACTTTCAAGTATGTATGTCCAAGTATGCGAGTGATGCATGTAAGAGCAGGGATGAAGTGTAAAGGTGTGTCTATAAATTTTTAAAATAGCATTATGAAACTGAACAACACAACGGATTTTTTATTTGCCAGCCTTTCATAAATCCTTCGTCTAGTTGAGTTTTAAAATTCTATCTTCATTATGAAGCCTCGACGATCCCTTTTCATTATATTTAAATTCTTCAAAAGTTCATTTACTAGAACACTCAGAAATGCAGCACTTCAGGAGACTAGCCGCTGGTAGATCAGAATTTATTAACTTTTACTGACAAAAATTCTTTGATTGTGTACTGCGAATTAATCAACTAAGTGCATCACTTTTCGTATTTCCTGTCGCAAGACTTTTGTATTTTTCTCAATGCAAGGGAAATAACAAGGAAAAAAACTTTTCGGAAATTATTTCTTTCATTAACGAAGGCAGGTCAATTCTGATTGAACAAATATCGGTTCGTTGGTATACTTTAATACTGACTGACCGGTTTTTATGAGAAATGCACAGGGTTTATTGAGAAACTGCAGTCGTCAGGCTCCCATTGATCAGGCTCTCAGGCTTCACAAATATATGTAGTTGGCGTTTTTCATATTTTACGACAATTAAGATATTGCGTTGTAACGTCACCTCAGTAATTCTACGATACCTTAGCAATTCTACGATACGTGAGCAATTCCACAATATCTAATAAATTCTACTTTGACCCAGCAATTCTATAATTCCTAAGCAATTTTACAAAACCTTTGCCATTTTATAATGCCTCAGGAACGCTACGGTACCTTAGTAATTCTGCAATGTCTAGGGAATTCTACCGTACCCAATCAATTCTATATATTAGCAATTTTGGGATGCCAAAGCAATTCTACGATACCTGAATAATTTTGCTATGCCTTAACAATTCTGTGATACATAAGTCATTTTGCTATACAGAAGCAAGTCTACGCCACAAGCACAATTCTAGGATATTTAACACTTTGAAAACTAAATATTAAGTTCAATACCAAGTTCAAATTTAAAGTCAATTGTTGTAAGCTATTTGGAAAAAAACGAAACATGATCTGCATCGTGCCTTCATTTGATTGAATGTTTATGAAAATTGAATTTTGCGAATACTGGCCGGTCAGCAGCATTAATGAAAATTACCTCCGTTTACCACCGGTGGCGCACGTCGCAGTCAAAGTGTTAATTAATTCTGATTGAGTATACTGAAGTAATACGATTGCTGAATGACACTCAATCAAATTTCTGACTGATAATGAATATTGTTAGTCGTTTGTCGTTTGTAAAACACCTGAGGAAAATGACTTTCAAGATGGATATTATTGTAGTGGTAGGCTCACTTCTAATTAACATTGGTTGGTGGATAGTGAGCAGCTTCTGAAAGCACGGCAGAAACATTTGCAGCAGAAATAAGGTACAAGCAACCTTCTTTTTAATCAATGATATTCTTTGATTGCTGGCAAAGTAGGGCTTGGAGCTCTTGAAAGCCGCAATTGATGACATCTTCAATTTTAAGCCCTGCTCACAACTAATTGTATTTGAAACCTGAACACACAGTTAATTTTTTAACGTGCTCACATTTGAAAAACTGTAATAAATAATAGAGGAAACACACAAATGAGAACCTTAAGTAATCGAGTGTGGTGGGAAAGTGCATAATTGAAGCCCTTTTTTCTTCACAATTAATTTAATGGAGAGGCGAGGTGCCTGTTGAAAGTTTCTATTTCTTCACAAACCACTACCAAAAGAGCAACAAAGCACTTGTTTGAAGTCCCTTTTTCTTTAGAAGTATTTGAATACTGTGTTAAAGCAGTTAAATATAGTGACAAGGTCATGTTTGAAGCTTTTATTTCTCTGCAAGTAATAAAACATTACAACAAAATCCCTGATAGATGTCATTATATCTTCACAAATAAAATAACATTAAGGCAAAATACGTCTTTTAAATCCCTATTTCTTCATAAATAGTTGAATATTGCAACAAAATCCATGTTTGAAGACCCTATTTCTCCAAAAACAGTTGAATACTGCGACCAAATGCCTGTTTGAAGTCCCTATTTCTTCATAAATAGTTGAAAATTGCAACAAAATCCATGTTTAAAGACCCTATTTCTCTCAAAAAATTTGAATACTGCAACAAAATGCGTGTTCGAAGTCCCTACATCTCCACAAGCGGTTAGACATGCTGACAAAGTACATGTTAGAAGTCATTTCCCCACCACCTCCGTCTCTGAGTGAACACAACTGTTAGAGACGCTGATGGATCCTAGGAGGCGAGCCAAGGCCTTCGTTCATTCCCTCGCTTCATTGACCGCGATGTCTCAGCACAAAGTGAATGTGAGTCGCGTTGTGCACTTTGCCATCACAGTACTCGTGCGCATGAGGTTTTACTACCGAAGATGCTACATTGGAGAGCCGTCAGTCCATTTAGAGATCATCGTTTGGTTTTCTATTTGTATACCTAGAATGACATTATCGGTTTGTTTTCGATTCGTACAGAGTATAATTATCGTTTTGTTTTTATTCCAAGAATAAGATTATAGTTTTATTTTCTAATCCTATTAAATAAGATTGTTGTTTTATTCTCAATTCGTTTTGAATAAAATTTTCGTTTTGTTTTCTATTCCTTCAAAATAAGATTATCGTTTTATTTTCTAATTTTCTATTTGTATAGAATAAGATCATCATTTTACAGGAAGCTTTACTCAAATTTGACCATTGTACTTAAGAAAAATTCTACCTCTGTATCACCTGTGGTAAATAAATTGTTTAAATTGTTTAAATTGTTTAAAATTTTGTACTCCATACGTATAGAATATCGTCAATTCTGTCATCTCCGTTCAGCTGCATACTTACAAAAAAAAACTTTACATATCATCTTATGTCAAACTACAACGATGACTCGTAGGGAGAAGAATCAAATACTTACTCTTACCTATGTTGTGTGCTGTGGCATGCATATGACTTTCCTGAAAGTTTCTGATATGTTTTTAAAACGTTTCAGTTTTTTATTAAGTTTTTTTTGCAAAGAACAACGATTTTTTTGGGGAACAAATTCATTTGCTAATGACGCACGACTTATTGACTCTGATAATGACTTATTGACTCTGATAATGACTTATTGACTCTGATAATGACTTATTGACATGACTTATTGACTCTGATAATGACTTATTGACATGACTTATTGACTCTGATAATGACTTATTGACTCTGATAATGACTTATTGACATGACTTATTGACTCTGATAATGACTTATTGACATGACTTATTGACTCTGATAATGACTTATTGACATGACTTATTGACTCTGATAATGACTTATTGACTCTGATAATGACTTATTGACATGACTTATTGACTCTAATACAAAGGCTAAAAAGAAATGATTTCTCCGCATTCCACTAGCTAATTTTTTGGTTGCACTTTCATTTGTCCAATGAGTACACTTATTAGCATTTGTCGCTATCGCAAATGTAACTTAAGGAAACATTTGAAACGAGGTTTATGAACTGCTCTCCTATTTATTTCGCAATGAGAATCGAATAATCTGCATCGAATTACAAATTGAGGTACGAAAATTAAATATACAACAGAAATCTTGACACACTAATGTGTGTCAAGCGGATATTCAGAGCAGCCTTGGTAAATCTAGATATACTAAGAGAAATCTTGACACTCTTGCGTGTGTCAAGCGGATATTCAGTGCAACCTCGGTAAATCTAGATATACTAAGAGAAATCTTGACACACTTGCGTGTGTCAAGCGGATATTCAGTGCAACCTCGGTAAATCTAGATATACTAAGAGAAATCTTGACACACTTGCGTGTGTCAGGCGGATATTCCCTGAAACCTCGGTAAATCTAGGTGAATCATTTACGACAACATAATGGGGAAGTTAAATCGATTCTCTGTTGCTAAAGTGATGCAAAACGTCCTGATAAATTATAATTGTTTCACTTTGTGGCCATTAACAAATTTGATGGTTAGTTCTTCAGAACTCTACGTCATCCAAACCAATTTTCAATTTTCGCTCCGAGTAATATCGATTAATTTACAAAATTAAAATCAAGCACAACAGAATTTAGCCTTCCACTGGTGAAAAAAAGACAAGGAGTATAATTGAAACATTGATAAGAGAATTAAACGTGCTCCGTAGAGTACGTTCGATGCGCCCAACATACATGTAAACGAGAGAGATAAGACTGACGCTTTCTTTCGCTGTGGTGTTTAAAAACGTTCTTTGTCAGAAAAATGCGAGTGCGGTAAAGTCATAGAATAAGTACTGTAGATTAACTGGAGTAGTGTTTTATTTAACTTTTGTCTAGTTTTCAGGGTTTCGTTTTAAAATCGTGTCTTCACTAATCAAAAGTTTTTAAAATTATTCGGGCGTTCTATGTACTGTACACCGTGCAGAACTCAATGAAACCATGATGCTTCTGCAGAAGTGATGTATGAATTTTTTTGCTTTCATTTCACAAATATATATTACAATTATGATTTTCCATGCAAATATTCTATAAATATGTACACTTTGTGAAACGATGATGCTCTTACTGAAGTACGTTTGAACTCCTCCTCTTTAATTGCACAAGAACGTACCAAATTAAAATTTTTAGTTTGATGCTAGAACTACACCCCTTAAATTGCACAAGTATCTATCAAAATTGAAATTTTTAGTTTGATATTTGAGCTACTCCCCTTGAAGTAATGTTTGAACTACTCCCCTTTAGTTGCACAAGTATATATCAATATTCAAACTTTTAGTTTAACCTCTTTTCAAGGAGGTATAAAAACTATACATCATCGGCCCCTAACAAACGCGGATGGAAGTGTAGACATGTGACTGGTCTGCGGAATATCGATTCATCGTTTATCTTTCTATCTTTCTTTCTTTTGCCACAACTCCAGTCTCGATGACCTACAGTACGGCCAGTTCGTCAAGATGAAGATTAAATAGAAGAAGTTTGTATCGGACGCCTAAATAGACACACAAAGGTCAACGTGACATTTTCTGGAGCGCATATCGGAAACATCTCGTCTTTCGTGATAGTTAAAGTATCGAAAGAATTATTTGCTTTGGCTCAGTGGAATGAAGATACAACATTTGATATCTTCTTAAAACATTACTCACATGAATTTGTAAATAAATGAATGATAAATGAATTTTCAAAAATCCAAGATTTCCGTGACAAACGGTTACCAAATATGAAAGAGTGCACTGAACTGACGCTCTTTTTTAAATCTTGTAGACAATTTACGTTTTTAACTATTTTTTATTGAAACAGCGACTCTACATATACCTATGTATGCACAGGAACGGCTTGGCGCCGGAATTAAGCTTCTAAAAATTGTGGACGCATAAGTAGCACTAACATTTAAATTGAATCTAATATCTAAATAAAACTAGCTCAGCACTTACACTTTGCTTACACTTTGATTGTTTCGTTCAATGAATTCGCAGTAAACGAATATTTTATTCAGTTTTAAAATCGGACGCTTTATGTCACTTCGACCGTGTTAATTCCTGGAGCATTACCATAGCCGTGAGACCCTCAAGAAAATTGTCCTTCCCAATGACTCAGTGCGCATTTCATTCGATTTCAGCATTTTACAAAATGCTCAAGAAATCAAACAGCAACCATCGAATTTGTATCCTATAAACCAAAGAGTACGTGGTAAAATCGGTTCGAAATCCATCACTGTACACATATAACGTGTTATTAATTACATTGACTTTCACTACAAAGTTACTAAATTGGTTGCTCACAATCACGAATCAAATTTAACTTTGATATGAATTCAAATTACTTGTGCTTGTATATTTTTTAATATTTTTGCACTGTTAAAATAGCGTTGTACAGATGATTTTTCATTCGAATCGCACAGCGGAAGTTATGTAAAGGTTCTTGAGCTATGTAACGTATACACTTCGCAGCTTTCTGCCGATGGCATCGTATTGAAACTGTGCCCAGTAAGCGGAAGAATTCTGACCGATTGTTTTGGCTCACATTCTGCCGACAGACAGCAACAGTTTGTTCTGCCGCAGCACACTAAGGCAACAGAAGCTGAGTTTAACTTGCTATGACCTTTTTCAATAACTAAAGAGACGCACTTTGAGTGAGAAGACTCAAAAACTAATTGTTCAGCGGCAGCACACTAAGCAAACAGAGGGTAAAGTTCACTTTGCTATGACCATTCCCAATAGCTGAAGAGGAGATCCAAATACATGTCAATTATGCCAAGAGAAACTAGACGGGCTTGTAACCTGACAATTCTTAGAAACAGAAGGTAAATCTACCTTGCCATTGTCTTTCCCAACTACTAAAGATGCGTACATTATGTGAGGAAATCATCCAGCCACTTGCACAATTATGCCAAAAGAAAATAGACGGAGTAGCTAAAGAGACGTACATTTTGTCACATGATCCAGCCACATGCCCAATTATGTCAAGGGAAAGTAAACGGGCTTGTAACCTGACAATGCTTAAAGACAGAGGGTAAATCTACCGTGCCATGACCTTTCCCAATAACCAAAGAGACGTACATTATGTGAGGAGATCATCCAGCCACTTGCACGATTATGTCAAGGGAAAATAGACGAGCTTGTAACCTGACAATGCTTAGCGACAGACCAAATGCACACGTAACCTAGGCTAAAGTGGTGGGAGTGTAGACCGTCTCGGCATGCAGGCTGCCCAGGCAGCTGCAGCAAGGTCGCTGTTTCGAGCGTTGCCAAGCTCAGAGTTGGTAGACGATCGTCTTTTTCTGGCATCGCTGTTTATAACTTTTCTGAGCTTTCCGTGAGGGAACACCTTCTGAGTTTGTAAACCGGTGTCCCGTCTTTTTCCAACAAACTTCACTTAAAGGATTTATCCGCTAATTCACTCTTGAACTTTCTTTTGGAGCTATATTAGATGGATCTCTTTAGTGATGGTGGATTTGTTCTTCTTAGCTGTTACGCTAAAATCTCAGTCTAACTTTTTCGCCGTAGCATGCATGTTTTTCGCCGCCCAAGTGATTAAATTGCTAGGGCGGTGAAAAACATGCATGTAGGCGCCGAAAAAATAAGACTGGGAAAATGATTGAGGTTTTACAATAAACTCCATTTAAATGATTTTTTACTTAATTCATTCAAAAACTTTTTTCGTAACAGTATTTGTAGGATCTTTTTAGTGGCGTTGGATTTGTTGTTCTTAACTGATACGTTAAAGTGATCGAGCTTCGAAATTTTAGCGCACGTTCTCCTTTTACGTCTTGAAACACGACTTCTCTTCGAATGTTTTGTAACTAGCACCAGCAATACGAGAAAATAATTTTTTCAAGCTTTTAACGATATAATATGCGGACCACTTGAGTAATATTGATGTTTCAAAGATTAATATAACATATTCATTCATTTTTTAATATGGAAGGATTGATGTTAAATTTTCTTCCAGCTTTTAAAGACAAATGGTAAAAAAATTTCTTCACACATATTTTAACGGTCTATTTTTACAGTTGATTCGTTAAATGCGACGTGCGTAACTGATATTTGTCTCTTAATACACGATTCAAAAATAAAGAAATACCAAGATTTGTGTAAATTCTTTCTGTTGGTAGAGTATTTTTTCGTCCCTGGGGCACATGTAATATTTTAGAAATTGTATTTTTGGTGAGCTTATCAACATATTTTAATTCTCCGAAAGTGAATAAAATTTCTGCTTAGTTTATTAAACAGAAAACGTAAAGCTTCCTTGGTTAAGTGCATTATTTGGCGACTGCTGGCAAATTCGAGCTAAGCTGAAAACATAGCCGTGATATGAACTGCCAGCTCAACAGAAGGAGCAAAAAAGTAGAAGAAGACGGATGAGAAGAAGAAAAGATGAAGAACGTGAAATTAAATAAAAAACGATACATTCACCCAAAAGATGAAGAAAAAACAATTACTGAGGCAAATGTTAAAAATTTATAAAAGCACTAGTCATCATACGATCAAAAAAAAAAGAATATAAATAAATTAAACACTTGCAAGGAAGTAGATTCAGGAGATATAACACAGTATTATTTCGTAAAGAATTTTATTAATTTCGGGTTCTTAGTATCTCAAACAAATCATATTATAACAACCCTCGTACAACAATCAGGGTTGAATAATCCTACAGTTGATACGTTGATAAATATAGCAAAAGTTGCAATTCAGCAGTTTGATACGTTATAAAAGATAGCAAAAAAATTATAATCCCGCTGTTGATACGTCAAAAAAGCTAACAAAAATGATAACCCAACAATTTGATACGTTAGAACAGATTGCAAAAATTGTAATCCACTAGTTGTTACGTCAGAAAAGATAGCCAAAAATTATAATCCAGCAGTTTGATACGCTTGAAAAGATAGCAAAAAATCGTGTTCCCGCAGTTGATACGTCAAAAAAGATAGCAAAAAATATAATCCACCAGTTGATACGTCATGAAAGATAGCAAAAATTATAATCCAACAATTGATACGTCAGAAAAAAATTATAATCCAGCAGTTGATACGTCAGAAAAAAATTATAATCCAGCAGTTGATACGTCAGGAAAGATAGCAAAAATTGATGAGAGTCAAAGAAAAACATCAAAAGGAGGAAATACGGGTAAAAAGCAAAGACATCCTAAGGTAATGGGAGGTCGAGCAAGCCCACGCTCGCAAACGTGACTTCGCCACCACAGCCACCAGCACACAGACAGACTTGTGAACTACTCAACACTGGAGTTGCGTCCGAATGTAAAATGACGAGTTTTGCGACCGTCGTCTTCACCACGTGATGGCTACAACACATTCGAATCCTGATCCCAATTCCTGATTTATGCAAGAAAATTGGTTTGTCTCCTCAATTCAGGTCCCTGCTAATATGAAAGTAATGCAGACTACAAGACAAAATTTATACTATAATAGGAGCCGCGTCTGTCTGTCACACCCACCAGCAGAGAAAGTGTGTGATGAGCGTATCTGTGATACAAGCTTCATAACTCCACAATTTTCTTTGTACTAATCCATCACAGATTCGGAGTCAGAATGAATATCACGTGTATTGTTAGGAAATGGGAACGTGTGCCATGTGATTTTTCGAACATAATTATAAATTTTTGACGGGGCGAGTACCACACTAGAAGAAACAAGGTAGGTTCAAACCAGTCTTTTTATCGTTGACGATGTGGTTTTACTGACGTCACGGCAACGAACCAATAGCAGCGCTCATATTGCATCTGGTGGCACTGCTACCCCCAAATCTGGCTCCACTATTGGCCTAACGACATGGCGTTTTGATGACGTCATAAAGTTTGTTTGAAATAAAGCCTTTCTATTGGCTAGCCGAACATAAGGAGGCGTCATTTCTCCCATAAAAATGACCCTACTTTGTTTCCTCTACCTTGCCGTGTACACTCGTTACTATAATATTCGATAAATCCCGCAAATCATTAATTACATACGCAACTATATAAGATTGCATTAGTCCATGATTACTTGGACAGTTGAAAGTACTCGATGAGGGTATCGGTGATACAGGCTTTGCCAACTTTCTAATTTTCTCTGTATTAACCCTTCTTATGTGGACACCAAACCAACATGTATATATGTATATCCTGTTAATCCATTGATGTAAATTTTTAACGTGTATTGCATTTAAAGCTTTAATAACTGATCCACTCGTCACATTATTGGACCATTTTACAGACTAGATATTTCTGTTTCATCGTGGAAAAATACAAATAAATGCACATAAAAAAGATGCACAAGTATGTAAACACACGACGCCTTGATGTTATTTAAAACATTTAAATTTATATTAAACGAAAACTTAATTATGCATTAGTTATAAAATTTAATCTTTATTGGCTGCAAATCCCTTCTTTGTATCAGATATAAAATTTGATCTATATTAAACGGAAACGTCTTTTGTATATTGAGTTTAAAATTGTAACCTTAAAATGAAAATCTCTTCTTGCAATAACCATTGAATTCAAATCTTCAAAATGTTTATCATAAAATTCAAATTTTCATGATCCGGAAACCTCTTTTTCGTATCAGGTATAAAGTTAGCATCTTTATTAAACGGAACCTCTCATTTCTATTACTTGTAACCTTTAAAATTTAAATCTTCAATAAACACAATTATCTTTTTTGTATAATTTATAAATTAAAATTTTCATAAAACAATATCATCCTCTTTGCATCAATTATAAAATTCGACCCTTCTTCAGAAAAAATCCCGGAAACCTCTTATTCGTACCAATTATAAAAATAAACCACAATTAAAAAATTTCAATCTTCATTAAACGGAAGCCTCGAAACCTCTTATTTAGTACCAAATATAAAAAACACAAACATAAAATTTCAATCTTCATTAAACAGGATCCCGGAAACCTCTTATTTAGTACCAATTGTAAAAATAAACCACAAATATAAAATTTCAATTTTCATTGAACGGAAGCGTGGAAACCTCTTATTCGTACCAATTATAAAAATAAACCACAATTAAAAAATTTCAATCTTCATTAAACAGGATCCCGGAAACCTCTTATTTAGTATTAATTATAAAACTAAACCACATTTTAAACAAAAACCTCTACATCAACGATCTGTGAGATGTCTCCACGTGCGAAGCAGGATAATATAATAGACTGACGCGATATTCATGAGACATTCCCGCCTCGGCTTCTCAAAGAGCCGTTGGTATCGATAGCGCAGAGCCGACTTGATAGCGGAGTTCGTTGCTGGAAGTGAGTCACCTGCTCTAGCAATAGCGCTCTCGGCTGTAAAGAAATGCGGCCTATAGCAGCCGCCGTGCAAATATTGGCCACTTGAGCAGCACCACACTCTTGCTTACGACTGGCAAACACAGCTTGTTAGAATTGGAAATATTAAGATCAGGATGAGTTATGATAGATAATATTAAGGACACAGAAATATATGCCATGACTGGAAATATGAAAGTCAGGGAAATATATCATACATCATTAAAATCAATATTATGGACACAGAATTCAATGGCATGATGGGAAATATTAAGGACACACAAATGTACGTCATGATAGGGAATATTAAGGACATACAAATATTCGTAATGATAGGGAATATTAAGGACACAAAAGAATCGTTGACTATTAACGACAGTAGTTGACTCGGTAACGACAGATGACCCAGTTAGAACAGGTACCTAGCGACAACTGACCCGGTAACGACACCTGAAGTTAGAACAGTTCCCTTACGACAACTGACCCGGTAATAACAGTTACCTAGTGACAGCTGACCCGGAACGACAGTTACCTAGTGACAGCTGACCCGGTAACGAGAGTCAACCGTAACCACGCCACCACCTGGAGCTCAAAATCACATTCAGTTTCCTCTGAACAATTCGAGACGTGCGCAACACACACACAAAGTGACATCGCTCTATTTATATTACTGAGTTTTGCCACGGAAGATCCATGTTCGCCACGTGCATCAGGTGAGCTGCCGGAGAATCACGTGTGCCACGAGAGACCCACGTGCGCCGCGTCCCCACAGCACGTGTGTCGTTTCCGAGAAAACGCGACTTTGGCTATCAGACGTAATTCCGTGACAACGTATAGCAAAAATTGACAATTTTGTAATTTTATTTTTATTTTTTCATTAGTTATTAATATATTCCTATTTATTACTAATGTGTTCGTATTAATTTCAGCTCTGTTAATTTTATTATTAATGTTATTTTTTTATTTTCATAAAACCCTGTATTTTTTCGCTCGTATGTGTTGATCATTGAGTCGTACATGCTTCCCTGTATAAATCCAATTCTTAGGATTCATACGCATGAAATTAGAGCTTACAAAAACCAAATCCGATTCTAACATTTGTTATCAAAGTATTTTGCTGATAATTTTAACCTTAGCATCATAGAAAATTTCAGAGTAAATTTAAAAATTTACCCCAAATTGCCACGATGTAAACGAGAAGGGATGAATTTAGTTCGTTATGAAATACGGCGGGCAGCAACGCAAAAAAGGATTTGTGAAGACAATACTGAAGGTCTTCTTCTCGCAGTAAAAGATATATTTTTTGAGTAATGGAGTTATCAAACCCGTGATTTAAATAAATTTTAACACACTTTAGTACCAACTATATTGAAGGTATTTTACAAGGGACAATTAGAAAAGCATTTGTTCCCGGGGAAAAAGAGTTTTTACATGGAATGAAGTCACCAAACTTAAAAACAGATAGACAATTTCTTCACTGAGTTCTTCTAATGAACGTCTCGTATCCTTAGGCACCTAAGGCATAACATACACCACTTACCGTCTATCATCAATTAACACCCACCACCCAACACCCTTCACACCAAGACACCCACAACCTAACACCTAACACCCCTCACCTAACACCCATCACCCATCAACCCTCACCCAACACCCCTCACCCAACACCCACCACCCAACACCCCTCACCTAACACCCAACATCCAACACCCACCTCCCAACACCCCTCACCTAACACCCAACACCCAACACCCATCACCTAACACTCACCACCCACCACCGGACACCCACAACCCAACACCCTCCACCCAACACCCAACACCCAACACTCTCCACCCAAAACCCAACACCCACCACCCACCACCCACCACCCACCACCTAACACCCAACACCCAACACCCATTACCCACCACCCAACACCCACCACCCACACGCCGCCACGGTCTCGGAGCCAGCGCTTATCATGCAGTCCCCACGATATGGTGACGTGGCTCTGGAGAAGGATTTGATAGAGCCTAGCTGACGGGAGCTAGACTGTCTCGTGCGTAGATAAGGTGACAGACAGACGCGACTGGTAGACAGACACGGATTGTAGATAGAAAGAGCTGGTAGATTGACAGGACTGGTAGATAGACAGGGTTGGTAGATAGACAGGGCTGGTTGATAGACAAGGCTGGTAGACAGACACGGCTGGTAGATAGACAGGGCTGGAAAAAAGTCTGACGACAGGAGCGGCTGGTTGATAAATATCGCTGGTAGACAGACATGGCAGGTAGACAGACACGGCTAGTAGATAGACAAGGTTTGAAGAAAAGGCTGGCAGACAGACGCAACTGGTAGACAAACATGAGAGGTAGATAAGGCTGGTATATTAGGTTGAGAGACAGACACGGATGGTAGACAGACACGGCTGGTGCATAGGCAAAGTTGGTGGACAGAAGTGAAGAATTATTTACGCGTTGAAAATGAATTAACGTAGCAGAAAATCTTGTTTCTCTTGTTGATACTCTCCAACTGATAATGCAACGAGGTAGATTCGCGTAAAATACAACAAAACAAACTATTCAATAAAACAACGTTATGTTTGATAACACTGCTCCTCACACACTGGCGTTATTGTCAACAAAACACAACTTTAACTTATAAGCTTGCAAGAGTCACAAACAAAAACCACACAACCGGCAAGACTGCATGCTAACAAATTACTTGATTAATTCTACATTGACTTCGTTTATCTTTAAGACAAATAATACACAGGGCTGTTTCCTGCTCTCTTCGAATACACGTATACTTTCGATGTTTCTATATAATAAAAGTAACACGATTGTTCCCCTCTGCACTGTTTATTTTCTGACATTTGTTTCCATATAATAAAGTAACACGATTGTTCCAGTCTGCACTGTTTATATTCTTTCATATGTTTCTATGTAATAAAAGTAACAGGGTTGTTCCCCTCTGCACTGTTTATTTTCTGTCATTTGTTTCCATATAATAAAAGTAACACGATTGTTTTATCTGCACTGTTTATTTTCTTTCATATGTTTCCATATAATAAAAGTAACACGGTTGTTCCAGCTTGCACTCTTATTTTCTTTCATATGTTCCCATATAATAAAAGTAACACGATTGTTTCTGTACGCACTGTAATTTTCTTTCATTACGTTGACATTGCACTCGCACTCTCACGTTCAACAAAGAAGCGTTTCTCAATTACGTGTTATAAGAGCCTTCAAAGCCTCACGCAATTTAGTTTTCATTAAACCGAAACTTCTGTCAAGGGTTTCGTGAGGTGCGCGTTTCAGAGAAGCGTTCAATGAGCTGCGTAACGCACATTTTATTGAAAGAGATAGCGTTTGTTTATCTTCGAGCGCCCATGCACGTCCAAGGTTGAATTTTTATGTATAGCCGGGAGCGGTTCAGAACATGCACGTGGTTTATGGATAGCCGAAAGCGGTTCTGAACATGCATGCGGTGTCAAGGCTAATTTAGCATTGATAATAGAATAAAATAAAATATGGTAGGAGGAACGAATTTACTTTCGAGTTGCTCCTGAATTCCTTCGCCATTCTCGAGTAGGTACTCAATTTCTACGTCGTTCTCGAGTAGATACTCAATTTCTACGTCGTTCTCGAGTAGATACTCAATTTCTACGCCGTTAGACATTATTCACACACAGACATTAAAGAAATAACAACATTTTCAATTTTGCGTTCCGTGAGATGATGATGAAACCGTAAAAGTTGGCAAAACGGAGTGCAACTTTCACTTTTAACCTCATTTTTACACCGCTGAAACATAAAACATCTTTGATGTTCCCACGCAAAAACGTGCTGCGTTGCACATCTTTTCTACGCATCCATTGAACTTTCAACGAGAGAACGTTGCATTACGCTCACGCTAATGCTTGTCTTGCGTGGGACGTTCATCACTCACTGAGTTCAAAGCTTTCGCTTGATCGCTTTAATCATAAAAAATTTCTCGGTACAGGATGCGTTCATTACGCGAGGGGAAAATACTACGTCAGAGGTTTGTTCAGAACGTCCGAACGATTTGTGTTCAATCTAAATTGAGTGTATTTTTAACATCGGACATTTTTGCAGCCTTTCCCGCGTGTATAAATTTTAAACTGAGTTATAACGCATTGAATAAAATACAGTGAGAAACGCGTCTACTACGTGACGCAAGGGCAGAGAGATAAAGTTCCCGCGTAAATAACCTAGGTTCGATTCCTGTGAATGCGCGGTACGTTTTTCGGAGCAAGGCGCTCCTCAGGCGGCAAAGGAAACGAAGAAGGCAGGCTAGGAACTGTAATGAGAGACCATTATACTCTATTAGCTTGCATATCACTCTCTCTTTCTGATTTGAGATGCGGAAATCTGTCTTAATAAAAAGTACAAATGAAATATGAAGCTATCAATAAAACCTGCTTAAGATAGGCTCTTTTTGTACTACCACTAGCTTTTTCATGTATCGAAAACTATTTTTAACTGTCTTCATCTCTGGGGCTCTATATATAAATTCTGCTCCATTTTCAATACATTTTGCTTGAAAATTTTAGTGAAAAAAGAAAATAAAGAGGCCCAGATGAACAAATTTCACCGTTAAACTAGAGTTCGTTCGGTAGGTAGGTGTTGACTTGTTTGGCTTGCGAGAGATTCGCCTAATATTGCGCCTGTATTTTCTTATCTTTATGGCCATGACTGGCGTTAGCATCATGAACTCTGTTGTGCTTAAAACGGAGTATAAACTTATTTTTTATAACAAAAAGCTACTGTCTCGATCGCAATAAAATTGCCAGCGCATTTCAAGTAAGACCTCCACTTGGAATGAGACACGTAATGCGTTCCAACAATTGTAAACACCAATACGAACTTTAAATTGTTCTTGCAATCACTGCAGCACAAAATACCCTACGTTGTGTTTCATCAATACCGAGTTTCTATTTATGTTTATTACCAAAATATATTCGTCATTATTGTTATAATATCTATTCATTGCGTGAAAGAATCTCCTCAATTACTCAAGAAACTCAATTTTTTATCACCCGTATATACCATCGAGGGATTTCTAATTCATACATCACGTGTTATTTGATTTACAGGAAAGAGAGTTGTCGTGAAACATGCCCGCTATTCGGCCTTTCTAGTCCGTGCCCCAGACAAATGCCCATTACGGGCACGCAGCCGCGGTGGTCTTTCTTCTAAGACAACATTCTCGTGCGCTCGGTGACTGCAATTGATTTTAAGGACAAGAGACAGAGGCCTTACGACTGATGTAGGTTAGTGAGAGTAAGGTCAGTCGGGTCTAGCCCCAAATGGGATCACGGCAAAGGGTAAAAATAATAGAATAGAATCATATCAGAATGGATGATAACAGAAGCGATCCATAGAAATTGATTACAGAAACGATACATAAAAATTGGTAACGGAAACGATAAATAGAATGATAACTGAAACGATAAGTGTAATGATTACTAAAACGATGAATAGAATGATATCTGAAACGATAAATAGAATGATAACTGAAATGATAAAAAGAATCATAACTGAAACGATAAATAGAATGATAACTGAAATGATAAATAGAATGATAACTGAAATGATAAAAAGAATCATAACTGAAACGATAAATAGAATAATAACAGAAACGAGCAAGTATGACCCATTCTCAGGCTGTTCCCAAGTCCTGTCCCAGTCTAACTTTTACGCAGCCTGCATGCATGTTTTTCGCCGCACAAGGTAATTAATTCGCTTAGGCGGTGAAAAACATGCATGCTCCGGCGAAAAAGATAGACTGGGGTGCCCTGAGGCCCCAGTTACGCGGCGGCAAACACGGAATAAAAATCGGAGCTGTGGCGCCACCGTCATGAGACCGCAGTGTTTTTGGTGCAGCTTCGTAAGTTTGGTGTGCGATATCAACATTTCGTAAGTTTTCGAGAAACATGAATTATGTTACTGACATTGATTTACTTATTTAAGTATCACTTTCCAAAGCCGGTGATGTCATATTGTTTAAATAATATCTAAAATTTGAAGAATTGTTTCCAATTTCCGTGTTAAATACACTTCGGGACGTTTGGGTATTTTAGAAGTGTATGAAAATTGGCAGCTTCTGATATTAAGTACGAGTTGTTTATTTTTGTTGTATCATTTGTCGTATTTCTTAGCTCAAAATTAACAGCGAGTAATTAATCGCCATGACCGTAAATTTGAGTCATTTGAGAGCTATATTTTTGTGTCATCGCTTGAAATAAAAGTTGCTTCACGATACGTGTTGACACTTGATGAAATAATATTTTTATGATTCCCATGGTGAAAATATCTGTTCTGATATTCCTCCTTGGGAACTGAATACATTGATGAGCATTTATTCATATTTCTCGCCGTAGAAGCAGTTCTGAAAAATTCTGCGAGTGTCCGTTCTTGGGAAGCTATGCATACCAACATAGGTTGTGTTAAACTTTTATCACGCAGTAAATATACGAGACAATCATCTGCAATCGGGTGGATCTCACTATGAACTATATTGTCATTCGAAACAGCCGCTCACTCTCACACCCATCAATTAAAATGTACGTATTTTATCACGCTTGAAATTAAAGTTACTTCATATTTATCTATCAAAGTTACTTCATATTTATCTAGTAAAGTTAGTTCATATTCATCAAGCGAAGTTACTTCATATTTATCTAGCAAAGTTACTTCACATTTGTCTAGCGGAGTTACTTCATATTTATCTCGAAAAATAACTTCATATTTATCTAGCGAAGTTACTTCATATTTATCTAGAAAAATAACTTCATATTTATCCAGCGAAGTTACTTCATATTTATCTAGCAAAATAACTTCATATTCATCTAGCGAAGGTCAGTATTTTGTGACCTTGGAAGCACCAGCATTGTGCTGTACACACTGTACACAATGTGCGCAGTGTCCTCCTCAACAGTATGTGTTATGTTTTGTACTCGGTGCTAGCGTTGCTGTCCTTGTGCTCAAGGATAGTGAATTGCGAAGTAATTCGTATTTAACTCTGTCATTCAGAGCTCGAGAAGGGAGAGTGTGCAAGCTCCCGTGCAAGACTGGCGATGTTTTAACAGATGAATCCATGTGAATTTCTGCGAATTTCATGTTGATGTTCTGAGAAATTCTGCAGCGTTTTATCCAGCTAACGTGATGTGGTGAGGCGATAAAAATTTGTGAATAAATTTTGGTCATTTTTTTGATCAATTTGTTTATACGTTTTGGTTATTATTCTGATCAATGTTATCTAATTTGTCCACAAATTTTGATCATTATTCTGATGAATTTTGATGAATCTATCAGTAATTTTGGGTAATTATTTAAATATATTGTGACCCATTTGTTTGAAAATTTGATCATTTCACGCCCAAAGTAGCCGAGTGAGAACGTGGTACGATTTCGTTGCACATTAACTCAGAAGTTAGAGGCCATTCAACTCATAACAACCCTAGAGAAGAATCAGCAAAGCTTGGGCTGCCTAATGTAAAGCAACGTTGCTTTCTTCATTGATATTCTTGTGGATTATTCAGCTATTTGCAAATAACAAGCAGTTCTGGCCTTAAATTAAATATACCCTTCAGCAAGACTCTGCTTGTGTAATGACAATTGTTTTTAACAGCATAGGCAACTTCAGGATTATAGGGCACAACTACATTAATTGGTTTGACTTGGAAGGTTAGTGATGATTTTAATAATGTCAAGTTACAAGATTCTTTCGATAACATTGAATATAGAATGATAATGATGTCATGTCAAAGGATCTTTCCGATAACTTTAAGGACAGAATGAACTCTTCAAATTACCGCAAGGTTTTCCTGTCCCTTATTTGATACGAAAACGTTGATAAACGAAATGCGTTGATAACCAGCACTCGCCGGGGAAGTTTTCGGTGAACCATCTCAGGAAAACGCTCACGTGGTTGCCTATGAAGTAGGCCACCGCATATTCCTCAAAGCATAGTTTCTTTACGTTTTTTTCCATTACGAATATGAACGCTCGCAGAGCTTCCCACGCTGACCAAAATAAACTGCCTTCCTGCATCGCTTATTTCGATACAAGGGCAGTGACAATGACGCGCTGCAGGGCACCGTGCAGGCTACCAAGCACATGACAGCGCGGTCAAAAGTAGACATGGTCACCACCGCGGTCCTTCTGCAGCGGGTGAAGGTCCTTTGTTTACGAAATGTAGGTCAGGAGAAATCAAACGTTCATGAGGAACGTATTGCGTGATTACGAGTTGAGCAACATCGGGTGTGAATGTAACGAATAGTTCTAAATGCGAGTTGAAGAACATCGGGTGTGAATGTAACGAATAGTTCTAATTGCGAGTTGAAGAACATCGGGTGTATATATAACGAATAGTTCTCATTACGAGTTGAAGAACATCGGGTGTGAATATAACGAATAGTTCTCATTACGAGTTGAACAACATCGGGTGTGAATATAACGAATAATTCTCATTACGAGTTGAAGAACATCGGGTGTGAATATAACGAATAGTTCTCATTACGAGTTGAAGAACATCGGGTGGAATATAACGAATAGTTCTCATTACGAGTTGAAGAACATCGGGTGTGAATATAACGAATAGTTCTAATTGCGAGTTGAAGAACATCGGGTGTGAATATAACGAATAGTTCTAAATGCGAGTTGAAGAACATGGGTGTGAATATAACGAATGATTCTCATTATGAGTTGAAGAACATCGGGTGTGAATATAACGAATAATTCTCATTACGAGTTGAAGAACATCGGGGGTGAATTCAGTGACTTATATACCTTTTGGAACGAATAGTTTTCATTGCTCTGATCGAGCACGGAATGAAGACCTTAATTTGGTTCTGATATTCCTGGCAATGTGAGCCTTAGCAACAGCACCACTTGAGACAGCGCAAAACAAAGGGGCCAGGAGGCGGCATTTACTAAGATTCTCCCGTACAGAGGGCATCAATTGGCTCTATTATAGAAGTATTCAGCGAACAGTTCAAAGCGTTCTAAAGAATTGTAAGTGAGAATCTGCTGAAACTAATTACAGCAGATGGGCCTTGGTATGCTGAAGGACGTTTTTGTCATGAATGATGAATTAATTCCTGATTTTTCAAAGGCTTGTTAATCCGCATCCGGGCAAGCCATATTTTGGTAGGTACTTCTTTATTTCTTGTTTTTTCGTACGAAACTCATCCCTAAAGTTTTCTCAGAATCATCACGCACGCTCATGCGACGAATAAAAACAAGGATTTTCATTTGAATCGACGTTATGAATTGTTTAAGACCTTACGCTCCTTGTAACTTGACGTCTTTACAACTGCCGTGAATTCGACTGGCATCACGCTACCCTCGGTTGGGTTAGCAGAAGCGCTGAAAATAAAAGAGTTTGCTGTAACGATTTCTAAAAAAACACCTTTACTACGTTGAAAATAGAGTAAGAACTGACAGTGTTCATAATAAACGAGCATTATCTAGGAACATCAGTGAAATATTTCTTGAAAATTTGAGGTCAGATTGCAGAGTTAAAAATGCAGACGCCAGACTTGAAACTATGTAGGCACGCAACACGGGCGTCTGCCTGCAAGGTGTTTGTTTAGTTGCTGTGTTGGAGATGTCAGGCGAGCTCTCGACCTCAATTATCGAGGTGCTCTTAAAGCGTGGCCATATGGGCATTTTTTTCTGGTGACATTTCCTAAGAAAGGGAGTTTTACAATCAGAATTCGACCATAAAGAGCTTAAAGTGTAGCCATATAGGCATTTTTTTCCGGTGACATTCCCTCCGTTAAGGAGTTTCACAATCAAAATTCGACAATAAAGAGCTTAAAGCTAAGCCATACTGGCATTTTTTTCTGGTGACAATCCCCAGGAAAGGGAGTTTTACAATCAAAATCCCACCATAAAGTGCACCCGGCAGCTGTCAAAGTACCCGGCAGGGTAGCCAGATGCTACACACTCTTTATAGCCGAATTTTATTTAAAAGAAACGCAGAAACTTGGGGGTTTTGGGTGACAAACAGGCCAGTCTGGCAACACTATGAGAAGCAGTCACTTTCACTAAGCAGCTGCAGCTGTAAGCTTCTCGCCTGACACCAATACGGGTTTCGCTGCGTGACGTCACAGCTTTAGAGGTGATCTTTAGATAACGAAGATAATGGTCTGAGTCGTGCGTTAAAGCACGACGTACGTCATTGGTTATTGCGTTCTTTCGTTAACGTTTCGTCATTTCTTTCGTTAATGACCAAGAGCATTGAAATATTTAGTTATTGCGTTCTTATGCGACGTTATTGGTTTTTTCGTTATGTGGTTGTTGTGTTATTTGTTTATTACTTTAATACTTATTGTGTTCATTTGTGACGGTATTGGTTATTGCGTTATTTGGTTGTAACGTTATTTGGTTATTACTTTAATGCTTATTGTGTTCATTTGTGACGTTATTGGTTATTGCGTTATTTGGGTGTTGCGTTACTTGTTTATTACGTTAAAGCATATCGTGTTCATTTACGTCGTTATTGGTTATTGCAATTTCAACACGTCATTTGAATTATAAGTCATTTTAAAGTCGCACTAGTCGTTTTATGCCCAACACCGGTGAATTGCGATGTTTCTTGTGTAATCTATGGCATAAAACACTTTCTTTAATAAATATGTTTATCAGCCACACTGTTGAACTTTTGAAGTCCATTTTGCCTCTCTGCCGCTTCAGTTTGGTAGAAAATAAATAAATGAAATGTCAGGTTCTCAAATCATTCTTTTTTGATTAGCTAAGTCAAAAAGGGACGGGCAATTTTTTTATTACCCTGTAAATTTCCTGTTAGTGGAAAATCTGAGTCTTTTTTTAATATTGTTGTATACCTTGATATTGTTTACTCGAATCTTTTTTATTAGATACTCTATTATGGTTAAATTCAATAACGAAATTAAATGTATTACAGTAGTAAATTTTTTAGGCCTAATTACCCAATAATTTTTTCGTATTTTTAAATTCTCAGTCAAACCCAGAGCTTTTATTTAATTCTTGACATTCCTCAAACTCTTTTATTCCTTATTTCTTCCATGACTCTTATCATTATATCCTCAACTTTTCACTCGGGGCGTGTCTCGGGGAAAAATATGAGGTCCCGAGTTGAAAGTTAGATAGGCCTTCTTTTTATTGAAATACAATAGCTTTCGTTTTGAAACGAACTATCTTTTTTCGGTTCACTGCCGTCTTATTTTTCTGCACCAGATTTTTTTTCAATTTTATCTTGTTTTGTTAGCTTTTTCTCAACTTACTGTGTCTTTGCGCTAGAGAGGTTTGTGTGGAAACACACTTCGTGTATAGATTCCCAGTTCTTTAAAATCTATTATAAATGGCGCATTCCTCTTTTTGAAGCACCGTGGTTGTGGTTAGGGACACTTACCACGCATTCAATGCGTTTCCGCGGTTATTCATGATTGGCTTGGTTGTAAGTAGCAGAATTGGGAAATCGATTTTACAGCTCGAATGCATTTACTATCCTTTCTGTGAAATATGAAAAATACAATAGCACGATTACATGTCCCCTCGAATGATAATAGCTATTTTTTAATAGATCACGAAACAGTTGAAATTTCAACCATTTATACCTGTACGTAAAAGGAATTTGCCTATTGGTACACTTTTGATCCAATACGCTGGGAACGTGTTAAGCAAAGTCATTTAATTAATCTAATCTAATCCATTGAGCCCGCGATGTCTGTACTCCCTTCTCATGCACTCCGTTCCACCAGCCCACACCACATCACTCACTACACCACACCGCACCAGCCTACACCACACCTTACCACGCCACACCACATCGCACCACACGGTCACACCACACCACATGCATCACACGACACGACAACACACCATGCCACACCACAACATACCTCACCATACCAGCCCACACTACACCACACCGCACCACAGCACACCGTTCCTCATCACACCAGCCCTCACCACACCACACAGCACCACACAAAGCAACAATACAGGAGTGTCCGGAAGCCTGTTGTCATCTTACGCAAGGCAAAAACACATACGCAGAGCAAATGGATCTGCGTCACACATGTGCGTCGACAAGAAAAACGTCACCTGGCCTCGACAGTTACTGTGTTGGCGTTACTGACAGTTACTGTGTGTTACTGACAGTCACTGACAGTTACTGTGTGTAGACGGGCGCTCCGCATTCCATCTGAAATTTGGCTGTTCAACCGATCAGGTCTCGGGATTCCTTGAGGTTGTTGAACAAAGTGCGTTGACTAATAGTTCATTGTTTTGTCATAGTGACATTAGTTATTAACATGATTGCAGGGATTGACGTCATGTGCAATAATTAGCGTGCCAATTAGGCGGGTATTTGGCACTTAAAATACTTACATTTTGTTTATTAGAAGGTGAAAAGAGCTGCACTGGGAGTGACATACATGCTGCAAATGAAAATTGGTGCTGTGGTCACAAGAATATTTTGAAAATACCCGCGAAGTAAGAAAATTTACTTCAATATTTGATGAGATAGTGCATAATTTACGTTTTAGTATGCGGAAAAGGTAAAAGGGACTTTGGATTGTTAAGTTTCTAAACAACTGAGGACCAAAAAATCAAATTTTGTTCTTTTGGTTAAGATTTTTTCATATTTAATTCTGGGAGTTCCGTCTATCAAAAGTTTTGTTGAAAACTCTTGAAGAAAATCTCGATCAATTGAATAATTTGTTTATACTTCCATTACAATTTAAATCACGGCTCCGTGATTTAGGGATAAATTTTCAACGGACTTGCACTGATTTTTTATCATTCATAACAGCCTCATGTTTCTAAAAATAAATTTCGATTTATTCTTAGTACTTGTGAAAAAAATCCGATGGGAATTCTTCCTGATGCGCAAATCAATTATATTATTTATGCAAAAACAAATGCGAAGAAAGAGATCTGACATGGTGTTTCATAACTGGTCTTTCCAGTTAGAAATTTCATCTTCATCCAAACATTGAAACATTTTAGAACAACGAACGAAGTTAGAACCTTAAAACCTCTCCGAGCAAAGAACGATGTTCGAGTATTGCAACATTTTCGTACAAAGAACAAGGCTTGAGCATTCCAGTCTTTGAAATTCGTTAACATTAAAGATCTAGTAATAGCACCAGTGGCACCACAACACCAAATTCGTCTTTTCGCCCACGTGAGCCAATCCTTGTGTCAGGCCTGCGTCATTTACGCCTTTGCTGAGATCTGGCAATGAAGCAATAAGATAAAATCTGGCAATGAAGCAATAAGATAAAATCTAGCAATAAAGCAATAAGATAAAATCTGGCAATGAAGCAATAAAATAAAATCTAGCAATGAAGCAATAAGATAAAATCTGGCAATGAAGCAATAAGATAAAATCTAGCAATGAAGCAATAAGATAAAATCTGGCAATGAAGCAATAAGATAATATCTGGCAATGAAGCAATAAGATAAAATCTAGCAATGAAGCAATAAGATAAAATCTGGCAATGAAGCAATAAGATAAAATCTGGCAATGAAGCAATAAGATAAAATCTGGCAATGAAGCAATAAGATAAAATCTGGCAATGAAGCAATAAGATAAAATCTAGCAATGAAGCAATAAGATAAAATCTGGCAATGAAGCAATAAGATAAAATCTGGCAATGAAGCAATAAGATAAAATCTGGCAATGAAGCAATAAGATAAAATCTGGCAATGAAGCAATAAGATAAAATCTAGCAATGAAGCAATAAGATAAAATCTGGCAATGAAGCAATAAGATAAAATCTGGCAATGAAGCAATAAGATAAAATCTAGCAATGAAGCAATAAGATAAATTTTGGCAATGAAGCAATAAGATAAAATCTGGCAATGAAGCAATAAGATAAAATCTGGCAATGAAGCAATAAGATAAAATCTGGCAATGAAGCAATAAGAGGATCAACAAACGCTCCATGTTAGCTTAAGATTGCTAGCTAAAATAATTTCTCGACCGCTTCTAGCCCAAGCGCTGATTCTGGTGGAGCTGTTCGAAACAATATGCAGCAATATAACTGGCAGCGAGAAGTTTTCTGTCGATTTGGCTACGCTGAGAGCTACCCTGAAAAACTCCAATATGAGCTTTTTCAAAATAAATTGTCAAGATTTTTGGCAGATAAAACGGCATGTAGCGTATCGTATACATCAGCTGAAGAAATTACGTTGCATCTGTACAGCTACGACGGCGTAAATTGTATAAGAATCAGAAACCTGTTGTACAAATAGGAAAACTTTTTTTATTCATTTTAGAATAGTATTTCTTAATTAAATTTCTACTACATTAGAGCTGCATTTTTCCGTAATTCATTTCATAATGGTATTTTTTAATTTAATTTAAACTCTTTTAGATACGCACAACACACACACGGCGCAGACACAACGGTCTGCTGTGACCGCTTCACTTATGTAGGTGTGCGCACGCACGCCTTCCTGGACGGTAAACGTCTGCTAAAGAAGTGCCAATTCACCGCCAAGCAATTAATTCTGAGATGCGCAGTCAAGGGTTAGAGAAGCACTACTCCATGCTGGCTATTGTTTGGATAATTTATGTCAATTGTGAATTAGAGAAGCACTACTCCATGCTAGCTATACTCTATGTTGGCTATCGTTTGGAAAATTTAAATACGTCCGATGTGGATTAGAGAAGCACTACTACAAGCTGCTATACTCTATGCTGGCTATCGTTTGGATAATTTACATGTCAGCTGTGGATTAGAGAAGCACTACTACAAGCTGCTATACTTTATGATTTCTATTGTTTGGAAAATTTACTTCTCAGTTAAATACTGGGGGGCAATGCTTCACTAAACATCTGACGAGCTAGTATACTCTACGCTGGCTATCGTTTGGAAAATTCACAATGCTCTTCTATACTGGGAAGCAATGTTTCGCTGAACACTTACATGGTCAACGCACTACGCTATAATGACGTCACACAACATGCGTAGTGTGTGGACTCGCTGACGCACCAGGTAAGGATCACGGACGCGCTGCTTTTCATCGTCCTTGATCCGGGGATCTCTGGCTGCTACTTTGCATTGGCAAACTGTGGCGTCGAGTTGAAGTGTAATGATTAGGGTTGTAACAATATGCTTTAAGCACATTGTCACAGCCCTAATAATCACATACAGACTCATATATGTGATTTGTATTAAAACACCTACATGTGATTTAATACAATGGGTAAATACATGTGTAAATCACACATACACGCATTTATGTATGTGATTATTAGGGCTGTGACAATATCTTTAAAGCATATTGTCACAGCCCTATTAATGATGATGCCATTTTAGGAGTACAACAGTTCACAAAATGTGGCATCGAGTTGAAGCATAATGATGTTCATCGAGTTGAAGCATAATGATATTCTTATTCCAATACAATACAATAGGATGGAAAAAAAGCATTTCAACGAAGTGAAGTTTTGTAGTCGGATTAGATTAGACTTGAAACAGTTTTGGCACACAGAGGACTGTATAATTACTGAATTGGTGACCTAGAGTAACCATCATCAATGATGTTAAATATTGTGTCACTTCTTATGAATTATTTTTACGTTTTTTGGCAATGTTAGACATTTCTCAGTTGTCAGAGATAATTTAAGATAAAAGCATTACTATTATTATCCTTACTATTAGGTTTGGAAATAAATATGTTCACTATACCTTCACTTATACAAGGACCTAAAATTCTAGCAATTCATGCTTAGTAAGCTGCAAAAATGTAAGTTTCTGAGCACAATGCTTCTTAATTCTAAAAGGAACATTTTGAAAACAAATTTTTATGACGATAATAAAGTATGAGCGTGAAAATATATATACGATAACGCGGAGATACGGTCGAGGTCGTCAGTTTTTCACAAGTTACTATACGCTCAAACGTTGCAGTTTTGCTTCACAACGGAAAAACGCGTAGGAACTTGAAGCTGCTCACGGTATGGAACGCCAAAGTCTTCCAGTTACGGTTGTGTTATCTGGAATACATTTCTAATATTTCACATCGTTTTTTATGGTAAAAACTTCCGCTATATTCGAGTATTGAAAAATGTTGGACAAATCTCTCCCAACCATGCGCTTTTGTTCTAACTCTGCAACGCAATGCTGAATCAGTTAATCGATCTGTGAACATTCACACACATTTTTCGTTGTATTCTTCGGTGGTATCATCGTCCCGAACTAGCATGTTCTGAGCGCAGCAGCAGCAGAACAGTCTATTGTACAAACTTTTGACGGCTGACGTTCTTCTTCAAGTCTAACATGTTCAGAAACAGTCCAAGCAGCGGCGTTGTTTCTCAGGTCTGACGTTTTTTAGGTCTGAAGCTGCTCTTTAGGTGTAACGTTGTTCTTCATGTCTGACGTTGTTCTTTAGGTCTGAAGCTGTTTTTTAGGCCTACCGTTGTTCTTCAGGTCTACCATTGTTCTTAAGGTCTACCGTTGTTCTTCAGGTCTAACGTTGTTCTTCAGGTCTAACGTTGTTTGTCAGGTCTAACATGCTATGAACCCAGCTGCGGCGCAGCTAAAGATGACGTTCTTCTTCAAGTGTGGCATGCCACGATACGGTTAACTGACTTTACTGCGGTGACGTTGTTCTTCAAACAGTCGGTTAATTGACGACACGACTATCAAGTCTCACAATAACGTCTCTGTCGTCCGTAGTATTAACCTATGACGTCTGTTAATTTCTCTCGCTTACAACGACTCAAGTGAGAAAGTATGTCGCTATGCGTCGCTGAGTTGAACACCCTAAGGTAGATGATAAAAATATTCTTCTTCGGCGAAATAAGTTTCCTTTTGGCATCTTTAATTGTAAGCGAAGGGCAGCTCGTACAATTGAAATAATTTTAAAATGTTTGTCTTTGCAGATAGAAAAGAATCACAGCAATTTCAGAGCTGAAAGTATGGAAGTTATGACTTATCTTATGAGTTATGTTATTAGTAATGTCCATTAATTTATTTCACTATCTATAAAATAAAATAAGTAATCATCATAGATATAATAAAGTCTTGAATAACGTAAAAAAACTGTCTTCTTCTCAGTTGATTTGTTCCTTTTCAAAATCAAGATGAGGCGATCTTGAAAGGGTTACAAGAAAGTTTTTGACCGAGATAAATTTTGCTTGTTCTGATCCAGCATGTCATTGTCAAATGAATCAGTTAGGTATTTTACATATTACTGGTGGCTGAAATTGTAACGCGCAAACATCAAATACACGGGTATCTGACACTTGCCAAGTACACATGTCATGTACATTTCTCTGATATACCTGTTATGTACATCTGTCCGATCTAAGTCTCAGATATACCTGTTCGGATACACCTGTAAGACGAAACAATGGACAGTCTATCTTACACTTTCGACCTCCCTTAGAGATTAACAAATCTGGTCTTTGAAGTGAAAGCCGATTTTCACGGCAGACCTATCAGGTAAATCTGTCAGGTAGACCTGTCAGGCAGACAAGTCATGCAAATCTGTCAGGTAGACCTGTCAGGCAGACAAGTCATGCAAATCTGTCAGGTAGACCTGTCAGGCAGACAAGTCATGCAAATCTGTCAGGTAGACCTGTCAGGCAGACAAGTCATGCAAATCTGTCAGGTAGACCTGTCAGGTAGACAAGCCATGCAAATCTGTCAGGTAGACCTGTCAGGCAGACAAGTCATGCAAATCTGTCAGGTAGACCTGTCAGGCAGACAAGTCATGCAAATCTGTCAGGTAGACCTGTCAGGTAGACAAGCCATGCAAATCTGTCAGGTAGACCTGTCAGGCAGACAAGTCATGCAAATCTGTCAGGTAGACCTGTCAGGCAGACAAGTCATGCAAATCGGTCAGGTAGACCTGTCAGGCAGACAAGTCACGCAAATTTGTCAGGTAGACTTGCCAGGTAGACAAGTCATGTAAATCTGCCAGGTAGACCTATCAGGCAGACAAGTCATGCAAATCTGCCAGGTACAACCTGTCAGGCAGACAAGTCATGCAAATCTGCCAGGTAGACCTATCAGGCAGACAAGTCATGCAAATGTGCCAGGTAGACCTGTCAGGCAGACAAGTCATGCAAATCTGTCAGGTAGACCTATCAGGCAGACAAGTCATGCAAATCTGCCAGGCAGACTTGTCAGGCAGACCTATCAGGTAGACCTGTTGGTGTGTCAGCAGACCTTTCACGAAAATAGCAGGGATCGACGGCATGCTGCTGCACACTGTCAGCACTGCAGGACAGTTACGGCATGATGCTGCACACTGTCAGCACTGCAGGACAGTTACGGCATGATGCTGCACACTGTCAGCACTGCAGGACAGTTACGGCATGATGCTGCACACTGTCAGCACTGCAGGACAGTTACGGCATGATGCTGCACACTGTCAGCACTGCAGGACAGTTACGACGGCATGATGCTGCACACTGTCAGCACTGCAGGACAGTTACGACTGAAAGCTTTTCTCTTCTGACAAAACGGATGACAAGGAAAAGACTGTAAATTTTGAGTGACAAATGTACTTGAGAGTGAGAATAAGAAAAAACTTGTAAGTGACAATCATTCTTGTGAGAATATGTACGAGAGAAAACTTGAATCAGGTGTTATCAAAATTTAATTTGCAAATGTCTAAACTTGTTTTCGCTCCAAACCTGCAACACATGCTGAAGAATGAAACAAATCTCGATATAAAGAAAGTAATTTTATTTTACACAGAAAATCATTTCGTTGCTTGCCGCTATGTTGATAAAAAACACACACATGCATTTCTCTAAACTAACAGCAGAAGCCACGCACGCACCAGGGAACTTTTTTTAAGCAGGACACCTTGGATTTTGCTGGAGGTTTGAAAAGTTTTGTGCAGCCAAAAGCTAAATTACGCTGAGTAAGTTGATTTCTTTTCATAATTTGGAATGACTGTTTAGCATTGAGCTAACTATCGTTTCTACTGTGAATTTACTAGTGGTGGAAAACAACAAATTTATAGAAAAGCAACAAATACTCAGACATGTCCCTTTTTCACGTGGTGCACTCATGTCTGTATTGATCCTGGTGCTAGATTCCCCTGCCTAAAATGTATAAAAATATTTACTTTCTTCTTTCCAGATAATAAGATTGTTTTCATAAAGACAATCCTGATGCGTAAAAACATCACGTACAGCAGTTTTGGAGCAGACTACAAGCAGTTGTGTGGAGTTGTTTATGTAATTTCAAAGCGACGTTTCTCAAACCGTGGTTGTGTTGTGAGAACTCATCTATATCGTACAAACTTTTTTGAGCCAGAGTTGGAAAAGCTTTCTTTGTATGACGACGTGCAAGCGGATGTTTTTGCGTGGGTCGTTGTTTGGTCATTCTGATGAGACTACCTCTTTAGTTTTTGACATATTTTTGAATCTCGAGTACACTGAATAATGAAAAGAAGTTCAAAAGTATTCCAAATACTATCGAAAAGTGGCTGCAGATATCGTCTGTTTGAGCAAGCGCTACCAGGAATTTTTTTAACGACTAAAAAATGTAACTGCAAACAACTTACCCCCGTTGTACATTGTATTATGAATGGCCCTTTATAATAAAAGGAGTTTTATTAATTGGCTTAGGCTTCAAACTAACTGCGTCATTTTGGCACTATTGAACATACGGTTTTCCAATTAACTCACTCATCATCTCGTAAAAATGCACTACTAATACTGATGTATGAAGGCAAAATATTCAAAAAATCTTAACGAACACTGATGCTGAAAAACAGCTATTATATTTCGGATGATTTTTGCTCACTAGTTTCTCGAAATTAACAGTGGAAGTTGAAAAAGTGGTCTCCTTGAATCGTAATCCGCTGGAGGCAGCACAAATTTCAGTCTAGAACTTTTAGCCCCATTGGATCAAAATAACAAGTGTTCAGCATAACATATAATAACATCAAGTGTTTAGCCCCATTGGATCAAAATAATAAGTGTTTAGTCCCATTATATAAAAATATCAAGTGTTTAAAGATCATCGAGAGTTTGGCTCCCTTGGATAAGAATTTCAAGCGTTTAGCCCCTTTGCATAAAAATATCAAGCGTTTTGCCCTATTGGATACAAATATCAAGTGTTTAGCCCATCGAATATCATGAGTTTATTTCTTTATCATTGAGGTAAGCTGCAAATTTATTGTTTGTAGAATCAAACTTCAAATTCTCAATAGCTTCTAGCTTTTGGTTGTTCACTAGTTTACAACGCTATCTAGAAAGTAAAACAAATGATCAATATAGATATAATGAAGTCATGAATAGATTATAAATTTTTCCTTTATAAATGTTCCTTTATAAATTAAGAAGCTGTAAAACTCAGTGAAGTCGTGGCATGATCATGCAAACAACAAAGTCATGAATAACGTAAAAAACTGTTCATTCCTATTTTAACTTATTCCTGTTTCAAAATCAAGAAGCTGCAATACACGGTGAAGTCATGGCATTGCTGGTCCACTGTTCCTTGTTCTACTTCCTCCAATATGGCCGCTTCCCGTGCCCTTTAACACGAGTTTTTTCGCAACATCAGCTAGGATCGCAGCACGTAGCATGAAGTGCAAATATGAAGCCATCCAGAATTTCTGCTCGCATGCGAGCATTCACTTTTTCCATGACGTTCTGATGCCTTAGTTCGAGAGTTGAACTGATGCTAGATGTTTGCTGCGCATTTGGACGAAAAAGTTTGTTTTGTAATGTAATTTGCCTAAGGACTAGAAAATTTACATCATGGTTAGAATCTGTGGAGACGATACAATTAAACATTTGGAGACGATACAATTAAACCAGTCGATAAGGTTAAAAATCTGGGTGTTTGGTTTGACAAAAATATGACTTTCAATTCACACGTCGAAACAATGTGCAACAAAATTAACGGAACCTTAATGTTCTTTCATCGTATAAAGAACACACTTGACGAAAAATCTAGATTATTAGTGATTCAGTCTTTAGTTTTATCGCGTCTGGACTACTGCAGTCTTGTGTGGGGAGACTTACCTAAATGTCGTCAGGAAGAGTTGCAAAAATGTGTAAACTTCGCCGCCAAAGTGGTATGCAAAGGAAATTTCAATAAATACGATCATGTCACCCCTCTTTTAAGAAAACTCGACTGGATCCCAATACCGAACAGATTCATGATCCAGAAAGCTCGACGAGTATTCTCCTCTCTATACCTCCCCCAAAGTAATGCAGAGGTGGTAAAATTTTTTCCATCTAATATCCCAAACGAAAGACCAAACCGGAGGAACGATGTTTTAGTCAGTTGCCGTTCATCTAACGTGGGGCAAAAAGCTCTCTCAGTTTCTGGAGCTTTTTTGTGGAACAAGCTTCCCCAGCATATCAAAAACTCTAAAACTGGAAAAGAATTTAGAGTAAATGTGTCACGTCATTTTGCATCTCTGTCATAGGGCCTGCAGCATCTCGGTGTGAACTTCCCATCTATCAGAAATTTTAATTTTTCCTGAAATTTCTGTTAGAAATTTAGCAACTATTTCATTTTACGTTTGCTAAGCGATTCGTATATTCATCTTCATCTTACTTATTTCTGTCGACAACAATGAGCACCACAGCCGTCAGTTCAATGCAGCAGAACGAACGTTCTTTCCATAATTAGGAGTATTTCCTCATCTTTATTTTGTTATTTCTTTCTCTTTTCTATATTAATATTTAACGTCCGTATGACAAATATACCATGAAATACATTTTGTGTGTACACCAATAAACAGGTTTATAGATGTGAGGGTTGTGCAAAGTTTATAATGAATTAAATTTTTGGCTAACGTTGTCTCGCTATTTCAAAATCATTCTCGAAGATGTTTTCAATCGATTTTTGGCTGAGCTGGGGGGAAATTGGTAATTTAAGCATTGCATTTAGTCTTTTTATTTTTTCCGTGCGTTCAGCGCACACTAGCACTGAACTTTCAAATCGGAAAAAACTCTAAATTTCTGTAATTAAAATTATCATTTTGGATCAAGGCCTAATCTTCCTATATGTGCCAATTTTGTGAATATTCTCCACTCAGATGTGATATCCGGCCACAATGTTACTCCATTTTATCCCACGTACACATGTCCGTATAATGCTGAAGAGTTGTGTTGCTTCTTGACTATAACCTGGTTTTTCTTAAAAATTTCTGTGAAGAAATTAAAAACCAGCTCATCAGCTCATTTTTAGGTTTTTCGAAGTCTTCTCTTCTTTTTAGTTTTTTTATGCGAAAAATTTCTTAGGATTACAGTGAGCTCAGCTGTCATTTTCTGTGTAGTAGATGGTAGGTTGCTTCTATCTTTTATCCTTTATATGTATTTTTTTCTAATATTTTATTTTCAATAAGTATATATATTAATATGTGTGTGTACGTGTGTAGGTATATATATGTATCTACATAAATAGATATACATGTTTCTATTTCATTTCTTTACGCAAAAACCATTCGGTTAATAAATTTTATTGCAATAGCGAAATCATTCAAAAATAGATCTATCACTTCCCCAGAGGGCGTTTCTGTGAATCGGATTAATGTCATATATAATTAATGAAATAAAGTGCAATTTGAGCATATGAATCGTAGTAAAATTATCTTTCTGTCCGTATGTTGTACAAGCTATGAATTTTGATATTGAATATATGTTTGTTTACCCATTTCTACCAATATTTTGTAGATATTTGTCAATCATGAGTGGTAACCGGCTTACACTGTATCTCTATTTTATCCCATGTACCCATGTCCGCATGATGTGGTGAATATCGAGAAGATATGAAATATGTTTTTGGTGGTGATAGGGCTTTGCATATTTTTAGGGCATATTTTTCATTTCTCATTCAACTACCCTTGACAGAGATAGACTATTGGCAAGCCACGTGTGGTTTGTCTATTAGTACGCCTCGTATATTTTGTCTATTAATATGCCTCGTATGGTCTATCTATTTTGTGCACCTCTGATAGCTTGTCTATTAGTACACCTCGTATAGTTTGCCTATTATTATTATGCCTCGTATGGCTTATCTATTTGTACACCTCGAATGGTTTGTCAATTAGTACTCCTAGTATAGAACTTTTGTTAGACTACTAGCACACCACGAATGGTTTGTCTATTAGTACGCCTCGTATATTTTGTCAATTATTATGCCTCGTATGGTCTATCTACTTGTACACCTCTGATAGCTTGTCTATTAGTACACCTCGTATAGTTTGTCTATTATTATGCCTCGTATGGCTTATCTACTTGTACACCTCGGATGGTTTGTCAATTAGTACTCCTCGTATGGAACATTTGTTTTAGGATGCCCTATATTTAAGAAACTTTTAAAAGCCAATATGTTGGCATGTATCTCATGTGACAACTTGGAAATAAACATTTTTTCTTTTTTTCTTTCTTTCTTTTCTGTGGTGGGAGTATTTGTAGAATTGAAGCAATCATACTCAATTATCTCCCAGGGCTTCCGATTTTTGTTCTTACATAGAACTTGATTAAGTTTAGCTCTATTAGGAGTAAATTTTCTTCGAACCAATTCTTTAACATTAGTTTTATAATTTTGAAACACAGAATGAAACTTTCATACTTTGCTGGGAGTTGACCAAATAAACTGATTTGATGATGATTAAATTTCCACGGTACAAAAATGATTGGAATAATTATCAGTCAACCATATTCTTCATGCGGTTCGACTTCAGCCGGACCTCCGTCTCTTTTTGGAAGTGGACCACCCTTAAACAATTTAAACAATTTAAACAATTTATTTACCACAGGTGATACAGAGGTAGAATTTTTCTTAAGTCTAGTACAATGGTCAAATTTGAGTATAGCTACCTGTGGGCCCGAATAAGTTCAGCGACTTCTAGGGCATCCTACCATCACGTTATTCTAGGGTGTACAAAAGTTTAACCTGGTTCACTTAACCTAGTTTCGCATTAGACTGATCATTGAGATAATTAACTCGATATTTTATGCTGTATTTTACAATATAGGTCAAGTCGGCTATATTTAACAGTATGTTCGATAAAACGATTCAAGAGCAGACAGAATATTGGTTATGGTACACAAGGCAAGTTACATTATGACATTATCATTAGTTACATGTAGGAGGCAAGATTTCGACACGGTGATCTTACACGACTAGTATTCTGATAGGAAGTGAGACTCAAGATGTCTTTTGAATACTGTGTACGAATTACATTCACGGATCTCTGCAGGTATAGAGTTCCAAGTTTTGGTTCCAACGAAGAGAATACTGTGTTGCGACCTGGCCTTTGAATAATAAGGAAGCATGAATTTACTTCTATTTCGGGTTAAATGGTCGTGATGACCAGTTTGCGCAGTCAATAATTGTCTTAGGCTATTGTCGCCATCATTTTTTAATGTTTTGTAAATGAAATTACAGATGGAGATTTTGTAGAGATCCGAAAGTTTAAGTATTTGTAAATTTTTGAAAGAATCATTTGTGTGAGCATTATATTCTAGGTTCTTTACCGCTCTGACAGCCCTTTTCTGCAGAGTAAAAATTTTGTTGGTTTTATTTTTATCAGTTCCGTGCCATGCTTCTATTCCGTATTGCAAGTATGGAGAAATGAGCGTTCGGTAGAGCATTTGTAAAGCTGTTTCAGGCAGAAAATTTTTAACTTTATTTAGGATTCCGATGGATTTTGATAATTTAGAACTAATATGAGTGATGTGCTCTTTGAAGGTCAGATGTTTATCTATTATGATGCTTAGAAACTTACATGAGTTGGTTTCTTCGATTTCACCTTCGCCAATTTTAATGCATGGGAGAGATACATCTTTCTTGTATGAGAAAGTAATATAATTTGTTTTATCGATATTTAGGCTTATTTTATTAGCTTTGAGCCACGATGAAACCTTGTGAAGTTCAGTATTTATACTCTCCACAATCATAGCAGGATTTTGGTTCGGAAGGACCGCAGAAAGCGTACTGTCATCGGCAAAAAGTATGAAGTTGAAGAATGATGTAGATTTTACAATATCATTGATAAAAATCAGAAACATGAGAGGCCGGAGAACAGATCCTTGTGGAACTCCATGGCTAATTGTCTGTGGGTCCGATTTTGCGTCGTCAATGACAACGTATTGCTTCCGATTTGTTAGGTATGATCTGAACCAATCATGGGCAATCCCTCGAATGCCATAACAGTGTAGTTTCGATAATAGTATTTTATGGTCCACACAATCAAATGCTTTTCGGAAGTCAAGAAATACAGAGAAGACAGGCTTTCCTTCATCTATATTAGAATAGAGGAATTATAAATGATTTAATATAGCCTGTGTTGTTGATTTTTTAGAGCGGAAACCGTATTGTTTATCGTAAAGAAATGATTTTTGTTCAAAATAAGAGTACACTTTTTTATACACAATCTTTTCGAATACTTTGCTAATAATTGGTAGAATGGAGATAGGTCGATAATTGTTTACACAGGTTTTTTCACCACCTTTAAAGATTGGGGTTACTCTAGCAATTTTGAGGGAGTTCGGGAAAGTGCCTAGTAAGAGAGACTGGTTAATAATATTTGATATCAGTGGGGCTACAATGTCAGCAATAACTTTAAGTACTTTAGTCGGAAACGTTTGTAACCCACTCGATTTATTTTTCATGTTGTTTATGCACGTAATTACATCGGAGGAGTTTGTAGGCGTAAAGAAAAAGGAGTTGGGTTCTCGAATATGATCCATAAATTCCAGGTGATCAGTAGGTTCACTTAGAATACCATCAGCTATTGTTTTCCCTACGTTTACGAAGAAGTTGTTAAAGAGATTAGCAATTTCTTTCTTCTCATGATATTTTACATTATCTTGAACAACATATTCAATTTTCTTTTTATCGGCATTATTCGGTTTACAGCAGGAGTTAAGGAGATGCCAAGTCTTTTTAACGTCAGTTTTGAATTGAGTAAACTTGAGCGTAAAGTAGTTCTTTTTTGATGTTCTTATCTGGTTTGTTACATAGTTTCTAAATCAGTTATATGTTTCTCTAGATATTCGTCCTTCGCAAAGGAGGGCTAGGTACGCTTGACGTTTCTTTATATTTATCACGATGTCTCTAGTAATCCAGGGCTTATGTTTATTTTTCGGGGTAACTGTACGAGTTACAATTGGGCAACACTGATTGTATGCGGTCATTATAGTTTCAGTCAACTTTACTACTGCTTCATCAATGCTCGTAGTATTATTGTTTTGTTGAGAGATGTGCAATGTAGGCATTGATTCTTCTAGAACGGTGCGCATTTCTTCAAGATTTGATTCGTTTATTTTACGATATGAGTAAGTTTCAGCCCGTGCCTTGGTGCAAGCAATATAGACATTTTTCTTAATAAGAAAAACTGGGAAGTGATCTGATAAGTCAGAAGTAATAATTCCAGCAAGAAAATCACTAGGGTCTGTCATAAAGATATTGTCAAGCAGCGTAGCACACTCTGAGGTTATTCGTGTAGGCTTTGTAATGATCGGAAGGAAGGATTGAGACTGAAAGGTAGTTAGGAAATTAGAGATTGGTTCATGGCTTTCATGTTTCAGTAGATCATAATTGAAGTCACCGCATATTATTATGTCATTGTATAAGGGCCTTTTGAACTGAGAAATAATACGATTCAATTCATTCAGGAAGGATATAGGACAGGCTGTAGGAGGCCTATACACCGTTCCAAGCACAATGCGTTTACCATCTCTAAAAAGTTCTACGAAGAGTGATTCTATATGATCCTGATTCATGGTTGCACTTGCTATGGTTCTCGAGTCTATGTGGTTAGATATATATGTGCTGATGCCTCCGCCCCGCTGGTTTTTTCTTAGTGAATGGTAACTATGATAATTTTCAAATCGAATCATGTCTTTTGTCGAGTCATCTAGCCCGCTTTCGGTGAAGCTAATCACGTCTAGGTTATATTTAAGTTCAGTAATAGTACATTGTATCTCTTCCAATTTTGTATAGAGTGACCTACAGTTCCAACACAGGAGTGAGAAATCTCGGTCAGTTATTCGTATAGTTTCGTTGAATTCTGATATATTAGTATACCTACACTCTTGAGAGTCGTTTAGGTTTGGATATATTCTGTTCAAATGATTGAAATCTGGATCGATTTCCTCAAATATTACAGGGTGATCAGTCATTTAAAATAAGTAAAAGTAAGAATTAGGTACTATAGAGCTTAAAACGAAATACAGAGTCAAGCTTAAAGGGATATTCCAGTCTAAAAAGTAGCTTATTAAGTAAGAGAGAATAGAGTAAAAAGAAAAATCTAGCGCGATTTCGTGAGTACACACAAACTCAGTCCATGAGCGAGTGATAATGGAGTTCAATATCACAACATTGGTGCAAACAGATTGCTAAGGGCGTTTTCGCAAGTTCACATACAACAGGTAATAAGTTTCTAAAGATTTCATTCATTTCATTACGGAGGACCTCAATTACTTCGACCTTCCTTGAAGTAACGATGCTGCTTTAAGCACAAGTGAATAAACATAAATACATGTAAAACATGAGATCCCTGTCACAAGGAATACATGAGACACATTTCACTCAAAACGAATCTCAGTTAAATAAAACTCCGATTCCTATTTTATTTTTCGGAAGCCTCATTAAAAACATAATACCTTAAGGCTTTTATCCCGGTGCTTCCTCATATTTTTCACGATCAATTACTCATATTTCCTTGACCTATATTAGAAATACGAGTATATCAAAGATCTGCTCCACTCAGCAGCAGGATGCGTCACCGACGGAGCACGTGTAGGCAGCTCAGAGACCACGTGGGGAGCGGCGTGGTGGTAACGAGACTCATACATTTCTCATGTAGAAAACATTCCCGACTTCTTCGCTAAAAGATTTCTACAAGATAAGGAGCTGACTCAATACTGTGCCATCTGAACGATTTCTTAACGCCGAGGCACTTCTGTGAGGAAAAATGTACGAAGATTTATATATTTCTCTTGTGGAAAACCTCCTGGTCTTCGGTAAAAGATTTCCAACAAGATAAGGAGCTGACTCACTACGGTGCCATCTGAACGATTCCTTAACGCCGAGGCACTTCTGTGAGGAAAAATATACGGGAATCGATGGATGAAAGACATGTTGTGCAGGAGTGAAGTGTTCAAAGAGCGGGATCGTGATAATTACAGCAGCCGTCGCCAGGCCTATCTCGAGATTACTGACTACCGTCACCTTGGCAACTAAACAAGGCTCCTTAGTGGCACTTACCGTGTCTAAACACTCTACACGACGGTTAGTTGCTGCGATACAGAGAATAAATCTTCGAGGTTTTACTGATTTGTACCCTAAATGACCATCTTGAAATCGGTTGTGTAATTCGAAGTCACGGGCAAGAAATAAAAAATGAGAAGGTATAGTAGGAAGTGTGAGCTTCTGGCAATGCTCGTTATTTTAAATTAATTTCCTTCACAAAGAAGGCAATTTATTTAAAACTTCATATTCGCTGTAATTTTCAAATTTTACTGAGCCAATAGCATCTTAAATCACACGGATCGAATTTTGTTCACTCCAGAGGAGATACTTTCGGAAGCGTTATAGATAAATACGCTGTATTAGATGCAGATTAGGGTAAATGTAAATTTACAGCTGTATTTAAATTACATTTAGATACGTAGATTACCGCGGCGTTAAAGACAGACTATCTGGCATTGTAAACAGTACCAGGAGATGTTTGTCCAGAAGAATAACTGGGGAATATTCCTTACAAAAGGAGAGCTTCAATAAGACAATTTCGCACATTTCAGTCGGAAAACTGAAAAAAGGGCGAAACATTTGACAGGTACATATATTTGGAGCCAACGCATAACTTAAAATGGAACTAGTAATCTAATAAATAATTTGACCGTCTCTAGCAATTTATTCCGTAGATGGAAGGCACACGTTTCGAACTTCTTCCCTTTGAGTTAATTTTGTATCCTCATTAATGCTAGTGTTCTGGACTTCCTGAGAGCGATAATTTTGTACGCTCAGTTACATTAGAGTGTTCTGGACTTCCTGAGAGCGATAATTTTGTACGCTCAGTTACATTAGAGTGTTCTGGACTTCCTGAGAGCGATAATTTTGTACGCTCAGTTACATTAGAGTGTTCTGGACTTCCTGAGAGCGATAATTTTGTACGCTCAGTTACATTAGAGTGTTCTGGACTTCCTGAGAGCGATAATTTTGTACGCTCAGTTACATTAGAGTGTTCTGGACTTCCTGAGAGCGATAATTTTGTACGCTCAGTTACATTAGAGTGTTCTGGACTTCCTGAGAGCGATAATTTTGTACGCTCAGTTACATTAGAGTGTTCTGGACTTCCTGAGAGCGATAATTTTGTACGCTCAGTTACATTAGAGTGTTCTGGACTTCCTGAGAGCGATAATTTTGTACGCTCAGTTACATTAGAGTGTTCTGGACTTCCTGAGAGCGATAATTTTGTACGCTCAGTTACATTAGAGTGTTCTGGACTTCCTGAGAGCGATAATTTTGTACGCTCAGTTACATTAGAGTGTTCTGGACTTCCTGAGAGCGATAATTTTGTACGCTCAGTTACATTAGAGTTTTCTGGACTTCCTGAGAGCGATAATTTTGTACGCTCAGTTACATTAGAGTGTTCTGGACTTCCTGAGAGCGATAATTTTGTACGCTCAGTTACATTAGAGTGTTCTGGACTTCCTGAGAGCGATAATTTTGTACGCTCAGTTACATTAGAGTGTTCTGGACTTCCTGAGAGCGATAATTTTGTACGCTCAGTTACATTAGAGTGTTCTGGACTTCCTGAGAGCGATAATTTTGTACGCTCAGTTACATTAGAGTGTTCTGGACTTCCTGAGAGCGATAATTTTGTACGCTCAGTTACATTAGAGTGTTCTGGACTTTCTGAGAGCGATAATTTTGTACGCTCAGTTACATTAGAGTGTTCTGGACTTCCTGAGAGCGATAATTTTGTACGTTCAGTTACATTAGAGTGTTCTGGACTTCCTGAGAGCGATAATTTTGTACGCTCAGTGACATTAGAGTGTTCTGGACTTCCTGAGAGCGATAATTTTGTACGCTCAGTTACATTAGAGTGTTCTGGACTTCCTGAGAGCGATAATTTTGTACGCTCAGTTACATTAGAGTGTTCTGGACTTCCTGAGAGCGATAATTTTGTACGCTCAGTTACATTAGAGTGTTCTGGACTTGCAGAGTACGATAGTTTTGTGAGCTCAGTTATATTAGAGTGTTCTGAACTTGAACAGTACGATAATTTTGTACGCTCAGTTACATTAGAGAGTTTTGGACTTCTGAGGACGATAAACTCTGTGGTGGACTAGCTTTTCCAGAAGGGAAACGTGAAGTCATCGGCTGGAGTTTAGGTAGGACTTCCATTTATATTTTAAAATAAGTTCTTGGTTTTGCTAGGGACACACTTTTCAGTTCATTACTGACCTATTTTTCAGCACGTACTATTTTCGCGTTCAACTCTTATTTATGTTTATTATGTGCATGTTCTTTTTTGGTTGTTGATGTTTCCTGTGTGCATGTTCTTTATTCATTCATTTATGTTTCCTATGTGCATGTTCTTTATTTATTTATTTATGTTTCCTATGTGTGTGTGTTCTTTATTTATTTATGTTTCCTATGTGCATGTTCTTTATTCATTTATTTATGTTTCCTATGTGTGTGTTCTTTATTTATTTATGTTTCCTATGTGCATGTTCTTTATTCATTTATTTGTGTTTCCTATGTGCATGTTCTTTATTTATTTATGTTTCCTATGTGTATGTTATTTATTTATTTATGTTTCCTACGTGCATGTTCTTTATTTATTTATTTATGTTTCCTATGTGCATGTTCTTCATTCATTCATGTTCCTATGTGCAGGGGATGTTGTGTGGGAACACAGCCAGTACATCGAATGTTCGTTTTCTCCACTCCATGTTAAATGGGGCCTTCCCCTTATCTCTCTTTGGAACACTTTTGATGTGATTTGGGAGGCTTACACTAACTTATAATCTAATCTAATTATCAGTGGGGATACGGATGGAAAGACGAAGTCGATACAAAAAATAACACTCTCATAGGCGAAATGTCACTCCCCTTAATATTATAGGAAATAAAACACTGCTGTCAACGCGTTTTCTAAAATTTCTTCCCTGAATAATAAGATGCTGAAACAAATACGATTTGCTGTTCTTTAACATTTTAAAATTATTCAAAAATCAAAACTTCGCGAGTTGAAACATAGTACGGAAATGAGAAAACACGGTAACGGAAAAAGACTTACAGTGGCAGAGACATAAGTACCAGAAAATGATATTTTCCCCTCCTCCAATATTTACAAGCGTCGAAAGACGAACGAAGTTACTAGAATATTTTATTTTTTGTTTAAACTTCACTAACGTAAAAAAATAAATTCCTACCCATCCATTAAGTGTCATCTACCTTGTAGATGGCACTTTCATTAAGTTTCATCTAGTTCTTGTAGAACAGTCGAGCATGGCCGAATTTTGCTATTTTTCAGTTTCATAATTGCAGCCTTGCAGTCGTGATGACGTGGCTTCACTGAGTGACTGTGCTGCTTTCCTTGGCAGGTTTTCAAGTCTGTTTTCCTGGAGGACGGCAGCTACGTCAGTGAGGCATTTCAGAATACTTTTAGTAAACCTTTTACTGCGCCAGGTAACACTGAGGTTTAATATTGAAGTCAAATTTAAAGTCAATTTTGGTAACACTTTAACACTTCTACTGCGGCATGTGGAACTGAAGTTTAACATTCAAGTCAAATTTAAAGTCAATTTTGGTAACACTTTAACACTTCTACTGCGGCAGGTAAAACTGAAGTTTACCATTCAACTAAAATTTGAAGTCAATTGTGGTAAGCGATGTTGTAAATAGCGAAGATTAACGGGATCATGCCTTCATTTAGTTGTGATTAAGTATTTATGAAAATTAAGTTGGTGACTACTGGTCGGTGAGCAGCATTAGGGAAATTCACTCCGTGTACCACCGGTGGCTCATGTCGCAGTCAAAGTGTTCACATAAATTCAATTCACTGTGTTATGAAGTGGTTCATTGCTTTTATTGCATCGTGATCATCTGTTTTCCAATAACACAATACTATGATGGTCACGAGACTGGCGCTCCTTTGGTAACACGACGCTCCTTTGAAGGGGGGGGGGGGGGGGTTGGTAACAGGGTAACAATAAAACTTTCGTTAAGGTTCGACTCCGAGCGTAGGTATACGTCTTACTCTATACTTTTGTAAAACGCGTTTACTTTGTTAGTTCTCTTATAATTCAGGGATATACTCACGCGCACTGAGATCAACTTATGTCAACAAATGTCAACAAATTGCAAATATCCTTGTAAATACCAACAATTTTCAAATGACCTTGTTAATGTCAACAAATTATCTCAACAAATTATGTCAACAAATCGCAAATGGCTTTGTAAATGTCAACATATGATGTCAATAAATAACGCTGAAAACTTTCGTCCAGGATCATTTACTACATTGGCTTAGCTTTTCATCATCTACAAAATTAAAGACACACGCTCTTCCCAAATGCTGTTACCGATCGTCTATCAGCGTATTTTTACTTCTTTAACTTTCCTTGACACAAATGAGCATTTTGTTACATGCTCACAAGGACGCGGGGTCATGGTTTTCTTTAGGGACGGCGGCCACATCGCGTCGAAACTTCGAGCGAAGTTTTAATATCACGTGGCCGTGAGAGGAGGCTCTATTTTTACCTTCAGTGCCCGAAGAAAGAAACACAATCGATGGATTACGTGAACACCATTTAGGCAGTGGAAGCGTTCCACCGGGGACAAAAAATGAGCCTTTTTAAAATTAGGTTTATATTACGCACACAATAATGTTTACAAACGCAAAATAATATTATTCAAAAGACAGTGATTTTGAAGTAATACGATGGAGTTGGGACTTGATTTTTTGGCCATTATCTACCACAAAAATACTTGCAGAAATTAGCTAACCAATTTTTCAGCGTGTTCTAGTTGAAATATAAATTTCTTATTAATCTTGAACTATTTACAGAAAATCTTTATAATGAGCATTCAATTTGTTTCTCGTCCTTTGACGAATAAATTGTTAACTTTTTATTATTTAAAATACGGCACCCATTGGACTCGACTTGGCTCAACTCTACTCCTTGATAGTTGAGACTTTTGACTGTGTGCTACATTACCTGCGCAGAGGCTGTGCTGTATATTGCTACCTCTATTAAAAGCGCTATGTATACCTTCGAAACAGGGCACTGCATTGGTGTACCTCAAGCGCCTTTCACCAGCAATAACTAAAATAGAAACCATCGCATGAAGGTTTTAACTTTCCTTACCTTTAAAAAATAATTCATAGTAATACAGTTATTTATATTTAATTACCGTACGTGTCGCTATATATATAGGGGCCTAACTAAGGAATCCTATAACAAATTTAAAGTACATTGAGAGCTGATTACATTTTTTTAAGCTTTGTACATTGAGAACTTAGTACATTTTTTAAGGGCTTTTCACATTGGGAAATGAGTATATTTTTTAAGAGCTTTGTACATTGAGAACTTAGTACATTTTTTAAGGGCTTTGTATATTGAGAACTTAGTACATTAAAAGCACATTTGTTTCTTTTCTTCAGATAAGCCAGTCTCGTATTTCAGGTTATACTTTATTTGCATTGCGTTCCCTCTCTTTTTTGTAAGCGCGTTAAATATGACCGTAATGTTCTTCGGAAAATATGTTTCATAAACTTGTTATCAATATTTTTGCTCTTAAGTTCTATTGAGTGAAATATTTATCTACAACTTTAAACCTATAATACGTTATTATAAACTTTAAACATATAACATGTTATAATAAACTTTACACATATATGTTATAATAAACTTTAAGCATACAATATGTTATAATAAACTTTAAACAAATAATATGTAATAATAAACTTTAAACAAATAATATGTAATAATAAACTTTAACCATATAATATGTTATAATAAACTTTAAACATATAATATGTTATAATGAACTTTAAACATATATGTTATAATAATCTTTAAACATTTAATACGTTATTATAAACTTTAAACATATAATATGTTATAATAAACTTTAAACATATAATATGTTATAATAAACTTTAAACATATAATATGTTATAATAAACTTTAAACCTATAATATGTTATAATAAACTTTAACCTATGATATGTCATTATTAAACTTAAACCATATAATATGTTATAATAAACTTTAAACCTATAATATGTTATAATAAACTTTAAACCTATAATATGTTATAATAAACTTTAAACCTATAATATGTTATAATAAACTTTAACCTATAATATGTTATTATTAAACTTTAACCATATAATATGTTATAATAAACTTTAAACCTATAATATGTTATAATAAACTTTAAACCTATAATATGTTATAATAAACTTTAACCTATAATATGTTATTATTAAACTTTAACCATATAATATGTTATAATAAACTTTAAACCTATAATACGAGTATGTTACAATGAACTTTAAGCATACAATATGTTACAATAAGCTTTAAACATATAATATGTTATAATAAACTTTAACCTATAATATGTTATAATGAACTTTAAACATTTAAACAAATAAACAAGGTATATAATAATATAACATGAGTAGCCGAATGCTTACGGTAAGTAAATGTGTGCTTAAAAGCGCGTGTGCTTTTTTCATGAATATAACTTGAAAAAATTGGTGGTGATGTTCTCCAATTACCTCCAACTCAAAAGAGTGGTAAAACTTTATTCAGAATGAATTTATCAGTAACTTTACACGCACCTCACCGCGCCAGGCCATATTAAGAAATAAGTCCCGCTAGCGAAAGATCTTGTGTTTAATTCTGATAAATATCTCCTACGCATATGTTCCAGGAGTCTAGAAAGGGCTAAAATATATGCATTTCATCAATATAAGTAGCTTTAGTTCTCATTTCACGTATACATTTTATGTATGCATTTTTTTATAAATTTTGATTTATTATAGAAGTTAGGTTTTGGCTCAGTTCCCATAGCATAGATGTTTCTGCAGAGAAAAGAAAAGAGTCCTTTTAGACTGAGCTAAGGAATATGAAGAATCTAAGCGCGAGGTGCTTTTCACCACAGGGCACACTGCGCATAAAAGCGGCAAGTTCAAAATGAAGAGGAAGTTAAGACAAATTAAAGATAACTAAGAAGGTGTGAATACTGACCGTCTCGTATATCTTAGCAAAGTGGGCTTGGAAGATAGGAGTCCCGGAGGTTCATCTACAGCTAAGGTAACATTACAATAACTCCTGTGGCGGAGCCAATCTTAATAGCATAGAATGGACAAACATAACGAACATAAAAATTTTATTAATAGACTAAATAGCACAAAATTACCCGAAAAGAATGAAACAGATTTAACAATTTTAACATTCATCAGCTCTTGATTATTAGGAAAGCTGATTTATTCTTGGTTATTATCCAAATTTGTCTGAAAATTTGCCCACGAACTTTGTTCGAAGCTTCCAGTAAGCCTTTGAGCAAACTTCCCAATTTACCGAAGTTCAGAAACTTTTTAGCATGAATTATTATCCTAAATATTTCCTTCCTAAATAAGGATGAAGATATTCAAGTCAATATTCATTTGAGGGTTCTTACCCATTGAAAAACATCAATTTAGACAAGATTTGGCATTTTTATCTCTATTTTCACGTTGTGCATGCATGATAACAGATAGTATTCCTGTTTTGCAGTATGGAAGACTACCAGTTTGCCGTGATGTACGGTGAAACATTTCCTCAATTTCCTACAAATGATTTACTGCACAACGCAATCACATGCAACAAAAATTTTTGCAGTATCATCGCGCCTCATCCCACATTTCAAGCTCAGCAGGATCCTATCACGCTTACACGCGCATTTTTTATACAACACACAAAAGTCCTGGCGAGAGCCCTGTCAAATCAATGTTCAGACTGAGCCAGACCGAGCCGGATCGAAAAATAGCTTCATCATTTCTACCTTGCTTTCATTGAGACTCGAAACCCTAAAGCGCAGAAGAGTACGCCCGCGATATCCTTTTTATGGGACCTGAAAAACTTATTTTGCGGTCTCACAAATGTTCCCCCTCTGGATTTTTCCAGATGTAACGCCTGCACATGGCTCTCTATCCTGGTTTTCCGCGCAGGTATGATGATTCGTTCGACTTTTTTGTACGATGAGTAGCGTCGTAAAGCGAAAACTAAGCTTCATGTCGGTAGCAATTATCTACGGAAGGGTCGAAATGCTAAAAAATAATTGAACCCCGAGGCTGCGAGCTTAAAATTTAGAGAGGAAGTTTCCTTCAACAGTAAAAAATCATTTTCGATAGCGCAAAATTGCTACTGTCATTTGGTAGCCAGTGCAATCTAGATTTTTATTGGGAGAGTGAAAGAGATTGGGCAAGAAATGCTCGTTACGTTTTTCATCAACCTTGTTTCAGCATAATTTCATTTTCGAAACATGACCTTAATAATACAGGTCATGCGAAGTACACGTTCCAAATGGTGTTTTGGGAAAATTTTTAGGTGACTGTATTTGAGAGATATGTGTTCTAGTAAATTTTTCTGTATTTTAAATGTTTTGACTAACATAGTCGACCTTTCATCGATACAGAAGGTCAAATGCTTATTGGTTTTCATTGGTCCTACAGGGAATATTTTATATTAAATCCCTATTATAATACTTGTAATATGCTTTATATTACTATGCTTATTATATAAATATAAATGAATATTTATACATCTCCTGTCTGGAACATTCTCAATAATTGCTATCTATTCGAACGATATAATTGAAAGAATATTTTCATCGCGGTTGTTATTAGGACGGATATATTATTTGTCATACATATTTCGAAGATTATTTTAAGGAAAACATCGAATCTGGTAATTTTTGTCGAGCCGGGCATTCTGCTATATCTTAAACTAGAACACCTGAGAACTTTTGAGTGTGAGTGCTTACTTAACTACTTTCAACCGAAATATTGGTGGATGTTTTGTTTGTTTTTCACGGTGGTCGAAATATTATAATCCCAAATAAAACCATTTTAAGAAAATGGCCGTAGAATATTTGAACAATGGTTTCGTAAAATGAACATTTGTAATAGACCTAAGCCACGATACACCACGTGTGACTAAAATGAGAAAAGGATAAGCTGGACCAAGGAGATTGTGAATTTCACCCAGATAGCAGTAAAAGATTCGAATTATCTGCAATGTGAAAGTGAAGTTGAATATTCCTTTTGATATAACTGAGACCAGGAGGTTGAAGTTTACACATACTGTGAATATTTTTGTTATAGCTGAGAGTAGGGTGCTGAATTTTGCATTATACTGTACTATAACAGAAAGCTGAACATGGACGGTCACAAAAAGCATACTAGCACACAAACGAGTTAGATTACAGACCTTTATATGCACATTAGACCACCTGTTGTCAGGTCACTTATGAAATGTGCAGGGTCATCCAAAGAGGAAGCTGCTAAGCTAAAGGTCATCGAAAAAGTTGCTAAGAACGATTCAAGGAAAAAACTTTATGCCTCTTTTAAGTACAATAAATGCAATTTTTATGTCCGGGAATTAAGTAGGAGGCTTTATGAGTTACTGACATACTTACGTTGAGCTAATATCTGCAGCATTCCCAGAGCAGTAATTCTGATTTTAAGCCGGGAAGCGTACTTTCATTCAAAAGAAACGTACAATGAAAAATCTTTCTCACAGTTCTGACAGTAATAGTAAATTGCATCAATGACCATTGTGATTCGGTTGGTTAGTCCGCCTCTCTCTGACGCTCAATGACCGTATCTGTGATACGAGTTCACCAGTGCACAAGTAAAAGAATATTTTAATCGCGGGTACTATTGGGATGGATATATTTGTTTGCCATCCACTTCGTAAGATTTCTTAAAATCTTCCATTTACTATTTAAATCATCCCAATTAAGTCTACAGTTTTGCATGCTGTGGGAGATTTTGCCGCATGAAACATTGTCTTTGCGAAGAAGAAAACGCATCTGTGACTGATCTCAGACCGTTACACTGAAATGGTCTGAGTGTTCAAGTTACAGAATCTTGAACACTGATCGTCCAAAATTTGTGTCTTGGATGCACTGAATGTCCAAGATTTGTGTCTTGGATGCACTGGATGTCCAAGATTTGTGTCTTGGATGCACTGAATGTCCAAGATTTGTGTCTTGGATGCACTGAATGTGTCCAAGATTTGTCGACTTCAATACTGATCCTGAACCTAACATCCCTAGGTTCCACCAACAAGATAGTGGAAAATCGCATACCTCTCGATGTTCACTCAGATCTTGCGAAACATGTTTCCTGGTCATATTTCCACATGTGTCCTGGTCATATTTCCACATGTCTCCTGGTCATATTTCCACATGCTTCTTGATCATGTTTTCACATGATTCCTGGTTATACTTCCAGATGTTTCCTGGTCATATTTCCACATGTTTCCTGGTCATATTTCCACATGTTTCCTGGTCATCTTTCGACATGCATCCACATCAAATGTTGAAGATCTGAAGGCTGCGATTGCCCGCAAAATCGCCATTTTACTGGACATAACCAGATGATCTGGCCAACTTTCGAAAGATAATTCAGAACTGCGTTGCCATTGAGGGTTTTTATGGTGCGCTAAAACAGTACGATTTTCAGAACCCTTTAATGTAAAATTGCATTCAATGTGCTATAAAGTAGTCTATTATTCTTAATATACCATAATTATTTTTTTCATTAACCTTGGAAATCGTGGCACCGTTCTTTTTGGTTCAAGTTTTTTATTTTTTTATTTTTGCGAAGTTCCTTCAGGAGGTGAACATTTTGAACCGATCGTATCCACAATACAGCTTGCGAGAGGTCAATTTTCCTTTTTTTTGCACTACATAGATGTCAGGTCACTAACATTGCACTATTTTATTACAGGAAGCTGCCTGATAAGTTTAACCCAATATAATTGCATAAAAAGTATAGGTGATGCCTCACAGGTATAGAAGCATCGACAGTATGAATATCAATATTGAATATCATGCGTGTTTATACTCAATATTGATACTCATGCGTATTGATTCACACATTGATACTCATGCTGATACACACACACATACATAGGAGCAAACAATGCCATGAATTTATAAGCAAAGGGTAGCCCACAGAATACTCTCCCTTTTTAAAAATCAATTCCAAGAGAAGAATGGGTCAAGCAGAGCTTACAATTACTTTAAATGGTTGAAAAATTGTGAAATTTATTGTTATTTATTGTATTGTGTTACAGTATTGTACGGTATCATATCTTCAATGGTCCAAAATATTCTTTGAAGATAGTTATTGCAATGCAGTGACTACATGGACACTGGTATATGCTTATGGTTCAACAATAATAGGTACCTATACACTAGAAAATTATAATTTAAAGAAGACTTGGTTCCAACAAGGTGGAGCTACACCTCATACAGCAAAAGAGCAAATGGCTACGAAGAAAACAATTTTCCTTCACCGAATAACTTCACGTTGCGGTTGCTCGTCTTGGCCACCTCGATCTCCAGATTTAAGTGCTTGGAATTCATTTCTCTGAATATTTTTGAAGGCGGGCTTACACCAGTACATCTTGTACCTTCCAGGAACTGAAACGCAACATCTTTTAAGAGAGTACCTTTCTTTTCACAACAGTGGAGGTTATTGAAAAAAATGCATTTTATTTTAGATACATATGTAAGATTGTAAAATTTCGCATCGTTTTAAAATGTGCTGAACCATTTATGTAAGATAGTCTCCTTGAGATATATGCCCCAAAAAGTGAGCCACTTATGAACCATCCTGAAAACAAACAAATAAATAAATGCATAAACAAATAAGTAATAGATAAATTGTAGCCTTTATTTTTTTAACAACGCCAACGTCCTCGAAGAAGTTGGACAAGCAAAGAGCGATATATTCTTTTTAGTAAAACTATGCAACACTGAAGGACATGTATCCATGCATGGCGCAACCCACACCGCGTTCCCGGAGTGGCGGCTGCCCGACTAGGGGCTCGCAGATATGCGCTGGGAATTCCTCGCTGCCATTTTAATGGTCTATCGTTGATTTCATCTTTTTAACGTGCAAAACATTAAATTGAATATATTGGTAGACTGATGCAATTAATTTCATTTACTAAAGACATTTCGAAAAATCTGGGAAATCTTTCGTATATGTACTGGAAATAAACTTATTTCTCTTCTCTCTTTCTTTATTTATGATTTCATTTGCATGTTCTAAGTTGCACAAAATATTATATCGTGTTCACATATGAGCGACACTTATTATTCTTCTTGGCGCCAAGGACTTACAGAACAGGTTGCTGTCAGGGATTTTTTTTGCAACCGAGCCTTGTGCCTTTTGTATTGTTTTACGTTGAGGAGAAAATTTATTATGGTCATAAACTGAAAATCACTAAGTTGATTAATGTTTTTCTAACTCGATAAAAAAATATTTTTAATTCTGCTGATGAATATGAGAGGAAAAATCAAAGTTCAATACATTGTTCATAGCGTTGATACTCATGGTCTTCATACTCAATATTGACACTCTTGCTGTTGATTCTCAATCTTGATGCTCATGCCGTTGATTTTCAATATTGATGCTCATGCCGTTGATTTTCAATATTGATGCTCATGCCGTTGATTTTCAATATTGATGCTCATGCCGTTGATTTTCAATATTGATGCTCATGCCGTTGATTTTCAATATTGATGCTCATGCCGTTGATTTTCAATATTGATGCTCATGCCGTTGATTTTCAATATTGATGCTCATGCCGTTGATTTTCAATATTGATGCTCATGCCGTTGATTTTCAATATTGATGCTCATGCCGTTGATTTTCAATATTGATGCTCATGCCGTTGATTTTCAATATTGATGCTCATGCCGTTGATTTTCAATATTGATGCTCATGCCGTTGATTTTCAATATTGATGCTCATGCCGTTGATTTTCAATATTGATGCTCATGCCGTTGATTTTCAATATTGATGCTCATGCCGTTGATTTTCAATATTGATGCTCATGCCGTTGATTTTCAATAGTGATGCTCATGCGTGCTGGCCTCACGTTGATCCCGTTGGAATCATATTATTATACGTGATTTTTGATATTTATATTTATATATTGTTTATATTGTTGATATTTCCCCAATTTAGGGACACGGGACTAGTGAACGGTCGTGAAGAACAATTACCGCAAATTTTCAAACCCCATCAGATTTTATTTTTATTTTGAAAAGCTAAGACAAAGAACGACAGAAACACCATTACTGAAAATTTATCATCGACTTAAGATCTTTTACTTTGTGACACTATGTCAAGGATTTGCACAGGCACCATTACTGCAAATTTCCAAACCATATCAGATTTTCTTATTTTGCGATGCAACATCAATGATTGGCAAAGGCACCATTACTGCAAATTTCTAAACCCACATCAGATTTTCTTGTTTTGCGATGCAACATCAATGATTGGCAAAGGCACCATTACTGCAAATTTCTAAGGCCACATCAGATTTTCTTATTTTGCGATGCAACATCAATGATTGGCAAAGGCACCATTACTGCAAATTTCCAAACCACAACAGATTTTCTTGTTTTGCGATGCAACATCAATGATTGGCAGAGGCACCATTACTGCAAATTTCTAAGGCCACATCAGATTTTCTTATTTTGCGATGTAACATCAATGATTGGCAAAGGCACCATTACTGCAAATTTCTAAACCCACATCAGATTTTCTTATTTTGCGATGCAACATCAATGATTGGCAAAGGCACCATTACTGCAAATTTCCAAACCACATCAGATTTTCTTATTTTGCGATGCAACATCAATGATTGGCAAAGGCACCATTACTGCAAATTTCTAAACCCACATCAGATTTTCTTATTTTGCGATGCAACATCAATGATTGGCAAAGGCACCATTACTGCAAATTTCTAAACCCACCTCAGATTTTCTTATTTTGCGATGCAACATCAATGATTGGCAAAGGCACCATTACTGCAAATTTCTAAACCCACATCAGATTTTCTTATTTTGCGATGCTACATCACTGATTTGCATGGGCACCATTTCCGCAAATTTCCCAACGCCACAAGATTTTCTCATTTTTTACGACGCTCTGTCAAGGATTGGCAAGATTCACACCACGATCATGACTGTGTTGCTCGACTTGTTGTTGACCGAGCCCTCGACTCAAGATGTCCTATTGGACTCGGATTTCTTGACCAAGAGAAGACGTACTCGAACCAGCGACGTCTCGTGACGTCACCAGATAAAAGTTTAGCGACCACTACTCGGGGTAGGAAAATCTCATATACTAGCGCTTCGTGACACGTAGACACTATTGACCTCTTGGCTCGTTTTTGATACAGTCTTATAAGTTATGGCTGAAGCGTTACAGTCTTTTACTCCATCTGCGTCTGAGTGGAGGAAATCTTACGGAACAAACACGTTACGGAACAAACATGTTACGGAACAAACACGTTATGGAACACACACGTAACGAAACAAACACGTTACGGAACAAACACGTTACGGAACAAACACGTTACGGAACGAACCCGTTACGGAACAAACACGTAACGGAACAAACACGTTACGGAACAAACACGTAACGGAACAAACACGTTACGGAACAAACACGCTACGGAACAAACACGTCCGTACCAGTTGTCACCTAAGCACATATGCAGAAAATAAGGTGTGATCGTAAATCCCATTCATAACACGGTAGTTTACTGCTAAATTTTTTCTCTGAAGACTTCTGTGTGCAGAAAAGATCAGGTTCCAAGAAATACAAGATTAAAGCGTTTCGAAATATGCACAAAAATCAGGTATTAAGCTTCGGAAAGAAGGTTCGTATACTTGTAATTGTTTTCGTAGGCAAAGAAAATCAGACTTCAAAAATTATGTGATTAAAATGGATCGAAATGTGTGGTAGGAGAGCATCGCTTAGAAGAAAATACGCTTATTTTGGTTTGTTTATCAAAAACCCTTTGAATAACTGAAATAAATGAACACTGCGCTATTAGGTTGAACATAAATATACACTTTAGAATAGCGTTGATGATATGATGCCCTGGAAGTCACTGAACTTATTCGGGCCCACTTCTCAAATTTATCAACTGTATGAACTTCTGAAATGTATCAACTGTACTATGTAGACTTATGAGACAATCTACTGCTGTGTCGTTTGAGGTAAAAAAAAATTTAAATTGTTTAAATTATTGAGTTTTGCCTCCTTTTCAGACCGCCTGGACGTTGTGTTCTGTGCAGAAAATCTATACTATAATGAGAGCCACGTCCGTCGGTCTGTCTGTCCGAAGTCAGTCGAAAGTGTGAAAGTGTGTGATGAGCGTATCTGTGATACGGGCCGTGTGCACTCGGCCTCATCAACTCTCGAGAGATTGATTTTATTTCATTTTGCGGCCTTTCTTTTATTTCGTCTTTTTTTACTTCAAATAATGGGGGTAATTTAAATTTAAACTAGTAATTTAATAAATCGAGCTCAGGCCGCCGACACAGCATCGATGTTCAGGCCCGAACGTCGTGGCGTCTCCACCGCAGTTTCTGTAACACAGAACTCATCGGGATACACCGAAGTAAATACTGTATGCTTTATTATTCTACGGATCTAAACCATTGATAGTATGATGGTAATGAGAAGGAATTATGTTGGTCTCTACTACGAATATACCTCAATGAGATGATACTTGAAAGTAATGATATATATTTTTTCTTCAGGGACTTCTCATGAAGTAATGATACTCAGAAGGAATGCTATATTCCTTTGCCAGGAATGTATCTTAAAGCAATGATACTCGCAAGGGAGGAATGATATATTCTGCAACGGGAATATATCTCGAACAGATGATTCCCGATCTGACAAGAAAATACCTCAAGAACTGATATTCATTAATAGTGAGATATTTCTGAGCCAGGATATTAGATGGAAATAAAGCAAAAATTGCGTTATTGGCAGAACTAAAAGTATTAAAGCTTTGTACAGCTTAAATATTGTTATAATTGAAAGTAACGCTGATTACCTTTCACAAAAGACTGTTGTTTTACAGCTGATCGGTCCCGGACAGCGCACTTTTCAAGTTAAGGGTTTTTAAGACAAGGAATTTGTTCATTCCCACTAACTTTTTGAAGGAAATTTTTGTAAAAACTGGAAATTATCTGAATCTTTCTAACATTAATGCAAATTTAAGATCGTTTGTAAATGATCCTAATGTACTACAAAATATCTTGCTAACTGAAGAAGTAAGGTCAAAGTTAACGGTGTATAAAAAATTAACCAACCTTTCAAAACAATATAGCATTAACGTAACCACAGATTGATACATTGTTTTTACCGCTCGCCGGTCAGGTTTGCAATAGATGTTTGGTGTCTTTTGTTGATGTTAGTTTAGTTCAGTCGTTAGTTGTAGCCTCCCTACCCGCAGCAACAAATGCGGTCCAAAGAGAGGAAGGAAGAAGGCACCATTTAGTATGGAGTAGAGGGAACGAGGAATCTATGCAAAAAGGGCATAAAAACAGTAAGATGAGAAAGAAGTTCATGAAACAAGATCAAAGTTGAAGAAGAAAGTAGTTGGTGTTGAAAAAAATAGGACAGCAGTGAACCGAAAAAGATGTTCCTTAACGAAACAAAAACCAATTCTATTAAAAAAAAGAAAGCCTACCTAACCTTTAGCTCGGGCCCTCACATTGTCCCCCTGGGTTTGTTGATGTTAATTGTTGTTTGGTAACTTCTTCGCTGTCATACGAGGAGAACATGAAAACAGGATGAGACAAAGAACTATTCAGTTCAAGAGGAATTAATCGTTGCACTTCAGATATTTCAGTATCTTAAGCAGGTTTTTAGATATGAGTTCATATATAAGATATGTCAATACTGAAACCCTGAAGGAAGATCAGCGTTATTTATGAATGCGCAGTTAAAACTACGTATCATCCAGCATTGATTAACGGTTAATGGATGACTCAAGAGTGTAGGGATTAGATTGTTTCTCCGGTTAAATTTACCGAGTTTGGGTTTTCTGAACTAAAATTTTACTATGAAAACCATTTGGCTTCTGTCAACCCAGCAGGGTTTCGAGACGTTGAAGGATGTTCATAAGTAAAATTTCATTTGAAAAAGCGAGAACTTTAAAATTTTGGCCAGAAAACATGCGCCACTCCAACGTATCAACGTATCTAGCGCAGGCAATCGAAGACTTGAACGATTCATGCAGGACTTGAGAGGCTTTGAACAGCCAACCAAATCCTGATAGCAAACATGTACGACATCGAAAGGCACAAATGTTTGGTCAACATTACGATTTCCAGAGGAAAGTAGCTTGCACAAAAAAGGAATAACTGAATGTATATAGTAGCAGAACAGGAAGCTATAAAACAATTGTGCATAATATCAGCATATAATTATATGTGTAGATAATAGTTTAATGAGCAGTTTAAATAGATTTTAATCCTTCCTTAAGGCAGCTACTTCAGGCAAACTTTAGCTTGATGTGCAGCCATTCAATGCAATAAAACGCGTTCTATAAATTTTTAGCGACGAAAAAACTGTGATTTTTAAATTAATGTTCACAAGAATCTAACTGATGTATAAAATCATTTAAATTTTAAGTTGAATTCTACTTTTAGAAATGTTTTTAAAAATAATTGAGTCTGCAAAATCGTTCAGAATTCTCTGGGTGATTGACAGACTAAAATATAACACAGAAGCATTGGTCAGAATCGAAACAAAATTTATTTTACTATCACTATGTTGTTGCACGGTTTAATTATCCATGTAAAACAAACAATTAATTTTTTGCTTGCATTAATATTATTATTTTCTTACAATACCTGCAGATGTACGTTCGCCGTACGACCTTTTAGATTTTTTAAAATTATCTAATATTCAACAGGATTCGCTTTTAAAGAGCGATCGTGAGGCTCTAATGTTAACGTTTGTCGATGTTTTCTAAATAGAACTGGTTGTGGGGCTTCCCACTATCAAGTGTGCTACACATTCTAATATACATATTACACTGACATTAATTTATCCAGAATTTTTTTATGTTTCTTAAATTGTATTTTTATATTTATTTTCATGTTTCCTGTTCAAATTTGCTCTTTAATTTTGTGAAATGCTTCCGTGAGTAAAATTTTACATTTTATTCATCACAAAACATCTGAATTCTTTCTGATATTAGTGCAATTTTTTGTTCACCCTAACTACTTTGAAGGATAAAGATCCTATTCAAAATCAGACACACGTCTTTTGTGTAAGCCAAAGTTTTAATTTGTGCAAATCTCGATTATGTTCCTGTAAAATATGCTGCAGGCGGGTGCATCAAAATAACGATGCATTGAAAATTACAGTGACATGCTAGTATCAATATTGTTAAAAAAATAATGTATTTTTATCATTTGTTGTTGCTCGTAAAATGAGTGAAAACGAAAGATATACAAGCCATTGATGATAGTGACACGCCGGTTTTGATATTAATGGAATAATGACATTTTTGATCACTCCTGTATTATAATTGAGTGATATTGATCAAATAATGATATAATTTGTTAGTCCTGTTTTAAAAGTGAGTGAACACAAATGCTCGATAAGACAATGATGAGTACATCGCTATCACAAAGCTGCGCACTCTTTCAAATCAGCACATAGCTCCAGATTGCCCACAAGTTAGCTCTGTTCTCATATCTCCGTATAATTGGGGAGCCAAACTGTACTCGAGCACGCTAGACTTCGTGAGTGTGGACCTCTAAGTTATTCTAGCGCTATTTTACGTTGTGGAGAACTTCTTTAGTCTTTTATCACGCATACTGTTTTTATATTTTACAAATTTCAGTAATAACTTTGCAAGAATCTAATGTATTCTTTCCTTATTATTATTTAGGGATTACAATAATAACTCCGAACGAATCTCATATATTCTTGGTGTAGAAGCGCTAGCAAAGCAATGCTAATACTACTACTACTACTACTATTCTTGGTGCATTGTAAATTAGGAATTACAATAATAACTCAGCACGAATCTCATATTCTTTGAATCTAAAGTTAAAAGAATGCTCTATTGGTCACGTTTCGAGTGTTTCGCTTCCGTCCTGTAACAAAATTACAATTTTCGAGCAGATTGTCCCGATATAGTTCCGCAACAATGCTGCCTGCGCTCAATGCTCGAGGACGGAGACCGGCCACGTGTTCTGGATTCAACTTTTTTGCGACGTCTTCTTTCGGTTTTTCCCCTTTTCGTTAATCACATTGCTAAACCGACGTCTGGATCGTAGAAATTGTTGAACACGTGCGATGATCTGACCTTGGGCGTTATCGCCCAAGTTGACTGTCAAGGACCAATTACATTAGGGACATTTGTCTGGAAACGCAGCAGTTTGGAGCGATTAATTCAAGGCCAAGGTCGGCACAAAATGCCGATAACTCTCTGAGCTTTATTGCCAGTTTATTTAGTAATCCAGTCTTACCAGACTAGGATTTTTCTGGTCAAACTTTCTAAGTTTGGCATTTTTCTTACCAATTCTTTTGATTTTTTTCAGATTTTTTTTGGCCTTTTCTGGCCAACATTTTCAGTTTTTTGGAAAATTTCTATCTATGGCCTTTTCCAGGCTAACCTTATCATGTTTTTGGTTGGCTAAAATTTCTACGTTATGACGTTTTTTTCACCTACTTCCTCAATTTCATCACGGAAAAAACTTTAAAGTTTGGCCTATTGGTGGCTAAATATCCTAAATTTGTCTTTTTAAAACTCCTTAATTTGGCTCTTAGAATCATCTTGAAGGCTAAAAATCATTAACTATAAATTAAAGAATTTTCAATCGTTATCAAATCATAAACAATGATTTTTATCATTTCTATCCTTTCAAAACCATTAACCATGACATTCAACATTGAAAATGATTATCACATTTAAAAGTTGGCAACCCTGTTAGGTTCAAAAATATTAAACAATTTTCGTCTCTAAATTTATTTGAAGCAAAAGACAAGATAAAGAATTTTATTCAGAAAATGACAAATCTGCTCACTCTGACTTGGCTTCTAGAAGAGGAACAAAGAGTTTTTTTGCTGTTGATCAGAAATTCCTAGAATTTAGAAAAAGGAAGTCGTGAAAACTGGTGAAATAAATCATGTTTTTTATTATTTATAGAAGGGTATTTCTTTTCAACGTTTATCTTATTCATAAATTTGTATTTTTTTACTACGTAAAAGCAGCCTACCAGATTCTAAAAGCGTTAGACTGTCTCGATAGTGAGCACTGAATAACTTGAGTTGGATGGAAGACATCCCCTCGCTTGGATTCTCGAATTTTACTGCTCTAATTTTCTCCGTGAATTTCGAACACTTGAGGAAATTTGAGGCATATTCATGAAATTCAAATTTTTAAATGAACATGTGCCGAAATATTCAGCTTCAAAGTGTAGTGTTTTTTAATCTGCAGTTAATGCTAGTGTTTGTTCGAACCAGAGCGGTCTTATTATTCATATTATTCAGCGGTTTTGGGATCCACATTGCTTATAAATCAGCATTTTGATAGTTCAGAGATTAAATTTTTAAATGATTTAATTACTTCGAATTTTTAATATTCAGTCATTTAATGATTCAGAGTTTTAGCTAATCAACATTTTTATTATACAGCGGTTTTATTATCCAGTGATTTCATTGCCCAGAATTTTTCTTACTTACCGTTTTTGTAATTCACCCATTCAATAATTCAGAGTTTTTATTAGTCATTATTTTCATTATACAGCGTTTTCATTACCCAGCGATTGAATTACCAAGAGTTTAAGGTAATCAGCTGTTTTGTTACAACACACAAACGGACTAACTAACAAATATTAACACAAATCACCGTCCCTGACATCGTTAAATTACTAATCAATCCCACCAACACACTCACGCCCGTGAATCCTCCATGTGGGTATAACCTACTGACATTTTTTACTCTCGATTTTCTTGCCTATTTTACGAGCTTGTGTGCTTTGTGGCTCCTGAGAAATTGATTAGTGTGATAGCGCGCGCTGATGGATCGCTTAATATTCCAATAAAACAAAGTTTGAAATGTCATGTTTCTTGTTGGGTGTTTGATTGTTTCCAGGACGCTTCTATAACTACGGATGGGAAGGTTTCAATTTTTTACTCACTCCTTCTTTCAAATTTTGCATTAAGTATTTAAGTTAGTATAATTTCTAACATTCTTGACTGCAAAGTCAGATACGCTCAACTCAAATAGTTCTCATATTGTACAAAAAAGCACGGTACCCACACAGAAAAAAATTATGCATTAACGATACCTGTTATCATGAGGCAATGAAAACAACCAAATCCCAGTTTCCAATATTAACGATACCAGTTATCATGAGGCAATGAAGAAAACCAAATACCAAGTTTCCAATATTAACGATACCCGTTATCATGAGGCAACAAATACAATCAAATACCAGTTTCCAATAAACGCCGCAGTGAAACTGTACGCCCACTAGGAAGACTGCGAAGTTAATTAAAAAGCTTTTACTTCTATGGATCAGTGTAATTCATCAGCTTTGACGCGATAGAGGATCGAAGCCGTCTTTGCTAAATCGATTGACTCTTTTTAAATTCCGAGAAGATGTTGCTGTTAGCCATTTGGTATTTTTTCAGCCGGCCTGGCGATGACGCAGCGGCGCCTGTGAGGGTCATGGTGGTGCTGCAAACTGGTTCTTGGCGCGTAGTGGTGCTGGTGGTGCTGGTGGTGCTGGTGGTTCTGCTAGTGGTGCTGGTGGTGCTGGCGGTGGTGCTGGTGATAGTGCTGGCGGTGCTGGTGGTTCTGCTAGTGGTGCTGGTGGTGCTGGTGGGGGTGCTGGTGGTAGTGCTGGCGGTGCTGCTGGTTCTGCTAGTGATGCAGGTGGTGATGCTGGTGATGGTGCTGGGGATGGTGCTGGGGCTGGTGCTGTTGCTGGTGCTGCTGCTGGTGCTGCTGCTGGTGCTGCTGCTGGTGCTGCTGCTGGTGCTGCTGCTGGTGCTGCTGCTGATGCTGCTGCTGGTGCTGCTCCTGGTGCTGCTGCTGGTGCTGGTGCTGCTGGTGCTGCTGCTGCTGGTGCTGCTGCTGGTGCTGTAGCTGGTGCTGTTGCTGGTGCTGCTGCTGGTGCTGCTGCTGGTGCTGCTGCTGGTGCTGTTGCTACCCAACATTGCCGCAATAAGGCCACCCCCGTAGCCTGTATACTGTAAGCAGATTTCCAGGCCTGGCCGCGAATATCAACGCGTCCCTACCCTAGTAACAGCGGAAAAGTTCTCAACTTTTGCGTGGAATAATCCCAAACTTTAAAGTGCTGCGGCCTCCATGGAGCTTCTTTTACTCGAAAAAATAAAAAATGTGAATTTTTGACAAAATTTTTCATCATTATTATGACATTATTTTTTAGATTTCTTTCGGTCTTTCATTGGTGTGGAGTTGTGACGTAAAAGAATATATTATGTTTTGGTTGGCTAAATTAGACCTGAATGAGATTTCTTACGACGCGATTCAGGTAAATATTTCGGCATTTATTAATTGCTCCAACAGTTTCTCATTACAAAAAGAAAAAACCAAATTCATAAATAGGTTACAGTGACGTCAATGTTTCCCTTGCAACCTGCTAAAATTAGGCTTCATTGTCAAACGTCATGGCAGAAATAGAAATTCCTAAATAGGTTAACGAAGGCAGAAGTGGTTTTAATTACTTGGGCATAAATTAAAACCACTCGCGCCATCGTTAACCTATTTAGAAATTAATCTCTTGGGGACACAATATTTACAAACCTCGGACGGATAACTTCAGGTTCTGTTTTCTTTCAGCAGTTTTGAGCGCCAATCTTCATATTATATCAACATCGCGAGACAAAACCACATTATTAAAGCTATTTATGAAGATATTCTGATTCTAACTGGCGTGAGCTCGTGGATTTAGACGTGCTATTCTGCACCGGAGGCCCACTTCCATTCAAGACAACGGAAAATAAATATATTTACTTAGAATTTCAGAGCTGTATCTGTGATACGCAAGATCGCTTAATCTAGGTCAAGATTTTAATCTCATGTCTCCAATGTAATTTCGAGAGCTATTGGGGCCGAAAATGCCTTTCCGGTTTCTATTATTTTTACAGGTTTGGCTCGACTTGACTATGCGCTAGTTACCTCTGCAATACTCGTCGATTTAACTGTGATACGCAAGGTCGCTTAATCTAGGTCAAGATTTTAATCTCATGTCTCCAACGTAATTTCCAGAGCTATTGGGCCGAAAATGCGTTTCCGGTCTCCATAATTTTATTTACAGGTTTACCTCGAGTTAACTGAGCGCTAGTTCCCTTTGTACTCGAGTACCTTTCTTTACCTTTGTAATCGAGCTAACTGTGATACACAAGGTCGGTTAATCCAGGCCACTTTTTTAATCTCCAGCCACCGATAATTTGCCAGAGCTTTCAGTGCCTAAAACAAGAAGACGCACAAACCAACAACAAGACACACAGACCAACAACAAGACACACAAACCAACAACAAGACACACAAACAAACATCAAGACACTGAAGCCAACAACAAGACACACAAACCAACAACAAGACACACAAACCAACAACAAGACACACAAGCCAAAAACAAGACACTGAAGCCAACAACAAGACACACAAACCAACAACAAGACACACAAACCAACAACAAGACACTGAAGCCAACAACAAGACACTGAAGCCAACAACAAGACACACAAACCAACAACAAGACACACAAACCAACAACAAGACACACAAACAAACATCAAGACACTGAAGCCAACAACAAGACACACAAACCAACAACAAGACACACAAACCAACAACAAGACACACAAGCCAAAAACAAGACACTGAAGCCAACAACAAGACACACAAACCAACAACAAGACACACAAACCAACAACAAGACACTGAAGCCAACAACAAGACACTGAAGCCAACAACAAGACACACAAACCAACAACAAGACACACAAACCAACAACAAGACACACAAACCAACAACAAGACACTGAAGCCAACAACAAGACACACAAACCAACAACAAGACACACAGACCAACAACAACAAGACTCACAAACCAACAACAAGGCACACAATCCAACAACAAGACACTGAAGCCAACAACAAGACACACAAACCAACAACAAGACACACAAACCAACAACAAGACACACAAACCAACAACAAGACACTGAAGCCAACAACAAGACACACAAACCAACAACAAGACACACAGACCAACAACAAGACACACAAACCAACAACAAGACACACAAACCAACAACAAGACACACAAACCAACAACAAGACACACAAAACAACAACAAGACACACAAGCCAACAACAAGACACACAAACCAACAACAAGACACACAAACCAACAACAAGACACACAAGCCAACAACAAGACACAGAAACCAACAACAAGACACACAAACCAAAAAGAAGACACACAAGCCAACAACAAGACACACAAACCAACAACAAGACACACAAACCAACAACAAGACACACAAGCCAACAACAAGACACAGAAGCCAACAACAAGACACACAAACCAAAAAGAAGACACAAAAGCCAACAACAAGACACAAGCCAACAAGTATCAGAGTGCCGAAAGTACGAACTGTATAACACAGAACACTGCAATGCTCTGGACGAGCCGTGACGTTCATGCAAATTGACGCTCCTGCAAAGAACGCTCGATCAGTCAAATATTTGAATCATATTTTGAAGGAAACTCATGCTGAAATTAAAAAAAAAAACAGATGCAATCTAATTAAAGAGTTTAAAACAGTCGGGATCGACGTCACCAAATTAATTGAATGGGACTCGAAAATATCAGAAGTGTATTCCAATATATCAAAATATTTCGTGATTCTATTCCAAATGACTAGATGATATCATAATTAAATTCTAATATACCAGAATGTAACAGAAAGACATTTCAATGTACCAGAATATATCTGAAATAACTGGAATCTACACTGAAGTCCACGGCAAATGGACAAGAATTGTAATAATTCCCTATAACTAAAAAAGAGGTAAATACCTGCATGTGAATAAAATACTTCGTGTGATTCTAAGATGCAATTCTAGCTTAAGCCTTGAATAAATTAACACACGTGAAGAGATTACCAGCAACAAATATAGAGCACAGCACACAAACCGCGTCGTACTCTTTTGAAAGGCATTTATTCTGTGAAAAAATCAAAATGCCGCGGTTGAGAGCATCTTTGGTAACCGGTTAGGAAATGAATGTTAAAACTGTGGACTATTTGCGTAGGTTTACTGATCCATTCGACGTTATTTAACTAGTGGAGTTGACTCGTGCGGGTTGGGCTGTGTAATTAGTGACGGAAGTTTATACGTACGCATAAACCTGTGTAACTTTTGACGTAAGAGTAAGACTAACAGCCACAGTTACAGCATATGCAGAAACAGATGCAGCAGCAGTAGCCACAGATATGCAGCAGCAGTAACAACAAATTCAGCAACAGTAGCCACAGATGCAGCAGCAGTAACAAAAACTGCAGCAGCAGCAGCAGCAGATGCAGATGCAACAACGGTAGCAGCAACAAGTGCAACAATACTTGCCTGACTACCCCATCTCTGCTTCGCTCTGTCTCACTCAATGATAACCAGACAGCGACAGAAAAACTCCCTCGGTTTATGCCATACAGCAGGATCGCTGTGAAATTAATTGAAAGAGTTCGTTTTTAAGTTCAGTGCGCGCAAAACGCTTTTTGTGTGCACGCAAAGTTAATAAATGAAAAGCAGTGGCAGTTGCTCTTAACTTGTACTCGAAAATTCCGGTTTAATGATAGATTTTTACATTGAATTTATCTTTTGCATTGAGGTGAGATTTTCGGATCAGCGACAAAGCGACAAATGTTGCAACGTTACATTGTTGTTGTTGGCCGTGAGCTGATTTCACTGCATCAGAACTTGTGTTGAAACACTTCAGAATGAATATAAGCGTCAGTGAGTTTTCTACACAGCTTTCAAATTTGTGTTAAAGCGCATTAGAATGAACTTAGACCTCAGTGAGCTTGCTTCACTCTTGTCGAATGCTTTTTAAAACGTTTCAGAATGAACTTAGACCTCAGTGAGCTTGCTTCACTCTTCTCGAATGCTTTTTAAAACGTTTCAGAATGAACTTAGACCTCAGTGAGCTTGCTTCACTCTTCTCGAATGCTTTTTAAAACGTTTCAGAATGAACTTAGACCTCAGTGAGCTTGCTTCACTCTTCTCGGATGCTTTTTAAAACGCTTCAGAATGAACTTAGACCTCAGTGAGCTTGCTTCACTCTTCTCGAATTCGCGTTAAAACGTTTTAGAATGAACTTAGACCTCAACGATCGCGCTATTTTTTAACCCATTCATCAATATCACTGCTCTCGGTAACATTTGAGGGGCTAATCACACTGAAACACTGCTCCCTATTTGCCGGTGTATGAGTGTGCGCGTTGGCGTGCATAAGACGTGACAGACGCCCTCACCCACGTGCTGTACGTGCAATAAAAAGACTTACAGAGGCAACACTTGTGACTAGTGAGGGCCCCTCGAGCAATAACACTTGTGAACGTCTGCACATGATAAAAGGAAGCAGCAGCTGTGGCGGGGGTAGCTTCGGAAAGGATGGATACAGCTTATTACAAGTGTCTGAATGGCTGTATTTTGCATGTATGTGTATGACTGTATTTTTCATGTGTGTGAATGACTGTATTTTGCATGTTTGGAATACTGATGTTTTAAATATGTGTGAATAACTCTATTATGGATGTGTAAATAAATGTATTTTTGCATGTTTGTGAATGACTGTATTTTGCATGTGTATGTGAGTAACTGTATTTTGCATGTTCGTAAATAACTGTATTTTGGATGTTTATGAATGATTGTATTTTACATGTTTGGATTACTGTATTTTGCATGTTTGGATTACTGTATTTTGCATATGTGTGAATGACTGTATTTTGCATGTGTGTGAATGACTGTATTTTGCATGTGTGTGAATGACTGTATTTTGTAAGCGTGGGAATGACTGTATTTTGCATGTGTGTGAATGACTGTGAGCCATTATTTCATATGTTCACTTATTTTTTCATTCAGAGCTGTCCAAATTTGATCTGAATTGAACTGCCAGTGGAACAAACTTTGATTTGGTTCTTCATATTTCTTCGCTTCTTATGTGAAAAAAGAGTTTCACAAAACTCGAGGGGAAAATTTTGGAACTGAGGGGAGAATTTTCTTTTATCAAAGTAAAGTTTTAGCTTTAGTTTATGTTTATAAAGTTTATAGTTTAAGAAGTTCACCACAGTCGGTTTTTAACTCCAAGGAGGTTTTTATCAGAAATGAAGATGGTCATTATACATGACAGTGATTTTATCAGAAAAGCTGATTATCATTATAAATGATCGAAGTTTTATCAGATTGGACGGTTGTCATCGTAAATAATAAAGGTTTTATCACAAATTATAATTATCATTGTAATTGACAGGGGGTTCATCAGGTATGTTATTTACCATTGTAAATAACAGTAGTATTATAAAAATTGATGATTGTAATTACGAAGTCGGAGTTATACGATTGCGAAGTTACGAGTATAAAAGATGTAGCTTACACGATGCGCGCTAGAGCTCTGCACTGCCGTCACCTTTTAAGCTTCTTTAGCTCGTTCTTTAAGAAAATGCAAGACTTCTACCTAACAACATCGGGTCTAATACCCAGCACATCTACTAAGATTGATATAATTGTAATTATCATCGGCTTTAATTGTTCAGGCCACACTTGAACGCGGACATTGTGTTCTTTCAAACCAGCACATCGTATCATTCAACTTAGCTCTTTGTGAACAAAGTAATATGTATTTTAATCACAATCGAAGTTAACAGCGGGAGTAAAAACGCACAATCGGCTGAATCTCATTGTAGCTACTACATATAAGGATAGCTAATAGTCCCAGTTATCCAACAAATACGCAAAACTCAATTCATATTTTACAATCAGGACTAAAGTATACAAATAAGTTGCGGTTTGAATCGATTGGATGAAATCGTCCTGATTCGATTCCGCATAGCTCTAGGGGCTACTGAATTAAATTTAGTTACACCGTTCTTCATTATATCGTAATGTAAACAGATAGACCGTAAGATAGCGTATCAACGTAAAATCTGCAGTAAGAATTTTTCGATAGCGTAATAATATGAAACTTGTTCGTACTAGCTACAGAAGCAGCAGCAACAACATTAGCAGCAGCAATAGCATCAGTAGTAGCAGTGCAGCAATGCAGCATCATCATCATCATCATCAGCAGCAGCAGCAGCAGCAGTGCAGCAGCAGCAGCAGCAGATCACTGCAGGTCTATGAGAGGTCAACGAACGGACGCTCCCGAGCTCGCGCCCTGCTCCCGTTTTCTTCGCTGCTGCACAGAAACCGAACAATAAAACCGCTCAGAAAAACTCAGGTGGCCACACCAAAATAAGCGAATTACGCCTATGGAAATACTTTCTACGGCGGCAGTTTTTGTGTTGTCATAGCAGTCGATCTTAAAGTACATAAATGGGTTTGTATTTTTCCATTTTCGTTCATTTTCATTGAAGAAAACATTCCATGTTTGCATATTAATATGCAGCTAATCTCGAAAAGTTAAATAAGTCATTACGCCTATGGAAATACTTTCTACCCAGGCAGTTTTTCTGTGTTGTTATAGCAGTCGATTTTAAAGTATTGCTTCCTATTTATACGTGTTCATTCATTTAGAATGAAGAAAACATTCCACGAAAACATGTTAATTTGCAGCTATACTTGAAAAAATTAAAAAATCAGCATGAATGCATTCATTTCCAGAAATGTACAAAATCAATCTATGAGGTAGTTTTTTTTACAAAAAGTGAATTTTTTCTTTAACTGAAGCGTAGCATTTCCGTTTAACTTCGCGCTTGAAAGTATTTGTACGTTTAGTATTTAAATATTTAGGAAAAAATAAAGTAAGCAATGCTTTAGTTCAATGACCATTTTCTGGGCCGTAGTTTTTAGAGTTATTATTTCTGTTGTTACTTCTGAAGCAGGCGTTCGGTGAGTGACCCTTTCATGAAAGGTACTTCAAAAAGATAAATTTAATATCTAATGCCAGTTAATGGTAAAATTCTCGATTCATGTGTGTCTGCGAACTTAATTGAATGTTTTTTACGAAAAAATTTCGTACTTCTAAACCAAGATAAGGTGACCTAATCTGATGATGAAAAGAATTTAAATTGATTTCACTGTTTTGCACTAAAATTTCATTGTTTCGTGCGTACGGTGAATTTGTCAAAAAATCTTGTCGTGCAGTAAACGGAAAAGATTTATTGCGGGAAATTTCTTGCACACTTTTTAAATTCATGAGCATTTCAAGTCTGACCTATTTTCCTACCCATAAAACTTCCCGAATGTCTTCCTCTTTGAAGAAAACCAACATCCCAAAATTTTCATCACTATTTAAAAATGATAAGCGTTCTCATTAATTAAACAACATACGTTCCAAAATATATGAAAAGTTAACACTTGCGATCGTTACCTATGCGTTCATGAGAGATGTATTCTCCATCGTCACCCCACAATTTCGGCTAATTCACCCAAAAGGCAGAGTGAGGTTCTGTAGCTGTAAACTGTTCCTAAGTACAAAGTTCATTGACCTGGAGTGCGGATTTAGACCACGGAAACCGCTCCAGCTACGAAATGCTCCGCACTTTTACCTGCGGCCTGGTCCGCGGTTTTAGATTTCCAGTTTTGCGACACCACTGCACTGTACTGAAAAATTGCCCAGTTTTACATTTCTGAAATTTTTTGAAGTCTGTTAAAGTTCAAATTCTACTTGCGGCCTGGTCGGCAGTTTCAGATTTTTAGTTTTACGACACCACTGCACTGCTCTGAAAAACTGTTCAGTTTTACGTTGCTGAAATTTTTCAAAGTCTGTTTAATGAAATAAAGGTACCAGTTATAATTATAAATAGTATAATTATGCTAGTTATAATTCTAACTAGTATAAATGTATAAAAATAATCTTAATAGTTTAAATTCTATGTTTTTTGCGTAACCGTGCATATATGTACATACAAAATAATACATGCAACTATTCGCAAATCCGCATCGTGAAGGAAAATTTATGGGTCCAAGGAACATTTTCGATTGTTTTCACTAGCATTTCTGGAAATTTTGCGAATTTCAGCGCATGACATACCACACACGTGGCCCACTTTCACGACAAATTTGTCTTAAGAGTTATTCAAGTAGAAAACCAATACATTGGCATGAAGGAAGTGGGATTACAAACATCGTTTGATAAGAGAATAAATCGAATTCCAAAGGCTGTAAGACTGGACGCCTTATTTTTGCATATTATCGGGCCAACAGAGTTTTGGTTGGTTTCGACTCATTCAAGTTTTATTTAAAAAATTTACAAACTTATCTACCACAAGCGATACAGCAGTAGATTGTTCAAGTCTTGTACAATTGACACATTTGAGTATAGCTACTTGTGAACTGGAATAAATTCAGCTGCTTCTAGGGCATCCTATTATCAACGCCAGTCTATAACGTACAAAATTGACAGTATCAAGAAAATGACATATCGTTTTCAAGGAGCTGGAAACTGTTACTGCAAAGTGACAGATGCTGCGATGTTCACCAAACGTGAGTTGGCTTCACTAATTTAGAAATTATTAGGAAAGCTTAAAAAAATCAGGTACAATTTAACGTGTACTGTGTGTTCGGGAAATCACTGCATCGACATGTCTCGTGGCTTAGATGTGTCTGATTAGCAGGGCCTTTCACGATTACCTAAAGTAAGAGTCGTTTGATGCGTCTTCAAAAGAGCTAAAATGGATTTTTTTTAGCATTAGGGGATTGAATGTTGTGCATTTCAGTTCGTGAAATACTGGTATTATGCCATTTAATGCATATCAGCGGGAGCTGCAGCGTGACTATGGTTGGTTATTGACAAATTTTTAACATTGCTTGCTTTTAAATCGCGTGTTAAGGATGAGACTACTAATTGCGCAGATTCAAAAATATATCAAAATAACCAAATGCATTCTGCATGTATTATTTTGAACACTTATCACTAAATTAATTTTACTCTCCTCAGCCCCAAACTTGGCTCACAAAACAAGCGTTTTAATTGAAAAACAGAATAGGTTTTGCACTTTGCATTTTTTTTTGCTGTGGTCATGTCCAGAAATGCTGAGCTGCAAAGAACCTCTCAATGTATGGAAGGAGCTCGGTTCCAGGGCAGCCCGCCAAAACTCAGGGTAGAAACAGCGTTCGCCCCACAGTAGAAGAAACAAGGTAGGGTCAAACCAGTCTTTTTTTCGACGACTATGTGGGCTTGCTGACGTCACGGCAACGAACCAACAGCAGCGGCTCATATTGGCATCTGGTAGCACTGCTACCCCCAAATCCGTCTCCATTATTGGCCTAACGACATGGCGTTTTGGTGACGTCTTAAAGTTTGTTTGAATTAAAGCCTTTCTATTGGCCAACCGAACAAGAGGAGGTGTATTTTCCTTCATAGAAATGACCCTACCTTGTTTCTTTTACCGTGGTTCGCCCTGAGCAGGTGTGCGGGGAACCGCTAGCCGTAAGCTGGGGACCAAACAGATGAGACTCAAAATGCGAGTGTTGACTTGAAAGTTCTTGTCTTTTACGAGGCGAGCGAATGGACAATGACCGGCGGCGTAATCATGAGTTTGAACGGACGAGGAGATATTAGAGGAGCTGTGACCTGGAGCATTTGAAGCCTATGACATATGCAACGGTATGCGATTCAAAAATAGAATACCGTTGAGTTACGGTAAATTTGTAGTAGGTTTGAAGTTTTTGACCCAGCTTTAACATCGTTCCTATCATGTGGACTTTCAAAAGTGTTTACTTTGTATTTTAAAGCATAAATGACAGATGAGAGCACAGTCCATTACTAATGATGGTAAAATGAAATGTTTCAACTTACAGGCAAATGAAATATTCACTAGATATCTTAATGACGATCCACTATTCTCATACGCCTATTATATCATCAGAATTAGAATAAAAACCATCATAAAATCACCAACCTGAGTAACACAAATGATATCTCAACTCCTGATAACAAAAATCATTTGAAGAATACTAAATATCATCTCGATGGTTTCACATAAACCAGCACTACCACATAATGACAACTCCCGCGCGTCCAACCATTTACAAAAAAAAATAGAAAATATATTTCAGCATTTGTGATTGACTTGAATTAAATGAACTAAGAAAATTTCCATGTTTTCAACTTGATTTAAAAAGCAGCGAGGCATAAGAATGGGCCTAGCCAAAATCTGTGTACCGACCGGCTTGTTAGGAATGAAATCATTTTGAACGATGCTTCGGAAAATCATTTTTAATTAACCGTTCATGCTACTAAAGAAACATTTCATCTCGTTTTTAACTAATTTTGTCAACAGCGACGATTTACTCTGCAGTTGTTGAATGCTTTTTCAGAGGTATTTCAAAGCAAATACTCGTGTCAGTGAATGACACAAAAATATGAGTGAATTTCGAATGAATCAAATGTTTCATTATCTTTCTGTAAGTATTCTGTTTCATTATAAGCGGGTTTAACTTTTCGAGCGAAATTTTTGAAAGCAACGGTGCACAAAATAATTTTAATAGCAATAACACTGTTAAACTTACAATTAAGTGACAGGCTATACATAAGAATAACTTTTTTACCATTATAACAACTTGTTTAAAAAATATGCTGCACATAGTTATTGACCATGACAATAATTATCAATAACAATACTACGTAAAAGACATCTAAAAACAATGTTAATAATAAGCAGTCGTATTGAAACACTAACATACATTTATACCACATTGATAATGACCCATAAGCAACAATACAAAAATAAAAGTAGCTTGAAATATCACAAATGAAATCACAATAGCAATAGACGACAGCAACTTTGCAAAAATATGACAGACATCTAGCAATAATAGCAAACATCAGCATCATAATTGTAATGAAAATACTAGAAAATAATATCATGATATTACCAATGACAAAATTTAATAACCCAATTACAAGCAGCAACATCACATGAGTCCATGAACATCACGTGACCAATAAACTTGAAAGAATTTCTAACCACTTAGAAATTATTCGTTCATCCACTGTAGGACTTTCATAATGAAGAGGGTTTTTTTCAGCCTTTGTTGAATTTTCAATCATTGTTGGGGATTTTTATAATGATGAGGAAGCTTAAAGCTGAAATTTTTAAGATTAAGTCTTAACTCTTGTGGGTAACGTAGAGTGTTTCTTTTGGACAGTGAAATCATTCAGAGATAAGCACTCTAGCATGACGGGAAGTGCGGCTGTCGCACGTATCTGAGTTGCATCATTGTCGCCTGGATGAAACAAGCCCAAATACTGGCGTACATGAATGCGTTACATCGAATGAACAGTTTTGAGGATTTATTAATCTTGTGTTCACCGTGTCTATGTTAGTGTATATGAAATTATAGGTAGCTGGGGGATGAAGATTTGTAAAATAACCAAGCATTTACGTTGTTTTCTAGAATTTTATGAGTTTAATTTTAGGAATAGCAAAACTTTTTTTTAAAATCACACGTTTTGACTTATGGACTCTTGTTAGGAAATTCCGAGCTGTCGCCTATAATTCGCGTACATGTTGAGCAACACTTAAATATTATTTAAAAATGAAATTCAATTACACACTAAGGCAATAATTTTTCTGCTCGACAGAAATCTTTCTTTTGCCGTAGAATGACAGATTTGACATCAATATGAGACGCTAATCAGTAAAAAGTTATGAAATAACATTGATTTATTTTAAGCTTACAGCAGGTGTGGATAAATCAGTTTCAAAAATTAGTTATTTAAATAACCTTAGTGGTCATTCTCAATATCAGACGAAAAGAAAATCTAAGCATAATAACTACTAAATTGACTTCTATATTTCATTAGCTTATACAAATGAAACCGAAGAATAATTACAATACAATCTACATACATAGAACTCCTATTTCATTTCATACCTAATCGGAAGTAACCCTCACTCCGACACGACAATACAACCATTGCTCTTACCATACAAACCTAATCACAGCAGCAATCAAATTGGATTTTACTTCAATTCACAAAAGACGAAACTAAGTTCAAATATGTAAATATAGCATTTTTTATCGTATTTACATCGTATTTTTTTCCAAATCGGAAGTGATGCACATCCCGACAAGCCACACCTTTACGATGCCGTTCATCACACAACTTCCACGTCTCTCTAAAGGGTAAAAAATCGAGGTCTAACTTCCTTGTCTACAGAAGGCGCAAGTGGGCGCAGTGTCATGACTGGAGCCGAGCTGAGGTCCTCTTAGACATTACGCTAGCACGATATTAATGACTTCCACATTTGCGCCGTAAGTATTTTACAAATTTCACTCCCAGATTCTAGTTTTATACATATAACGATAAGTAAATGGGGTTATGTTGTTTTTTGTCTCCTCACGCTCTGGCTTGTGAAATTTTCACGATGATGAGACTAATTTGCTTTTTTTTATCGTTTTGTATCCTAACGTCTTGCATCTCAGCTCTGTGTAGCAGCTGTGTGAAAGTCGCCAAGGTGGCAAGCGTAAACTTCAGTTAGAAGCTTCGGATTTCAAGCACAAGTGGCCACTGCAAGCATTTTAAGTAGGGATTTTCGCTGCAAGCATTTCCAGCAGCGGAAATGAAAGCAAATATTTCAAACAGGGATGGTCGCTGCAAGCATTTCTGCAAATTCTACAGGTCGACGGCTGTCGTAGCATGGCGCCAATTGTTTGTCCTTGGAATATACAACAAAGTTAAGCAATGATTTTTTCTCAAAAATTGGTTTACGAGAAGAATAGTCAAAGGGTTTGCCAAAAAAATTTTAATAGATCATTTTGAGATTATAAATGTTATCCAAAATGGAGGAATGTGACTGGAAAAATGTTTTAGGATTACATTTGAAAAATTATTTTTATTCTTAATGATAACTGTGAAAAACATATTTTGACAGAGACTATGATATTCTATGAAATGTTGAAATATTAATTACCATCAATTTTTACGTAAATCCATTTAATTCCTGATTTCAAAGCAAACTGTTCATGTTTATAAGGTATTTTGTAACTGTTGAACAAATTTATTATGACCTGGCATTGATCACGAACATAAATAATTTTAACAAACCTGAACAGAACTAATTTCTGGACAATGATTTAGGAAAAGAAGAAAAAACGTCAAACGCGCCATAAATAGGTCATTGAGTGTCCGGGACCACTGTTTTGATGTATCTAGAGCATGGTTTTAATACACTGATTCTAACGAGACACGGCGATATGTGAATAATCATTTACCATTTTAACAATCATCATAATTATCATTTTGCATTGTATCACTTAGCATGTATAAATAATAATTATCATTTAGCATTAGCACTAAACGATTTTAAAAAACGTAGCCACAGTCAGATGAGTCATAAGACGTACTTTTTTTATACTCATGTCCATCTCACCAATTTCGATTGATACGCAAACTGTATGTGTTACAACTTTTGCAACACACGCATGTAATGATTTTAAAGTATAAAATCTAAACTTCCGCTTAAAAATCTGAACTGTAGGTAGTACGTAAAACCGTTAACACAATCACGTGGAATATGCAGGAACGCGTTCTGTCACTTCCTCTCATCGATCTTCGCTGGCTATCACGGACTTGACCGTGACTCATACGCTGACTTCATCTGCTGGTATTAGTCAAGTCCGCATGGGCCATAGGTCAAATAGGTCATGTATAGGTCAAAGCAATATTGATGAAGTTGAAATGGATCATGTCCATTTTGGTTAAGTTCATATTAATCAAGTCCATTTGAATCAAGTCCATATAGGTCAAGACAATATGAGTAAAATTCATACTGGTCAAGTCCATTTGGGTCAAGTTCATTTTGATCAAACATTTTTGGTTCAATTCCATATTGGTAAAGTCCTTATTGGTCAAGTACATTTGGATCAAGTCCATAGAGGGCACGTCCATTTTGATCAAGTCCGTTTGTGCCAAGTCCATTTGGGTCAAGTCCATAAAGGTCCATTTCATATTAATCAAGTCCTTTTTGGTCAAGTCTACTTGGAACATGTCCATTTGGGTCAAGTCCATAAGGGTCCAATTCATATTGGTCAAGCCCTTTTTGGTCAAGTCTATTCGGAACAAGTATAAATGGGTCAAGCCATTTAGGGTCAAGTCCATATTGGATCATTTCCATCTGAACCAAGTCCATAAGTGTCCAATTCACATTGGTCAACTCCTGTTTGGTCAAGCCTATTTGGAACACGTCCATATGGGTCAAGTCCAACTTAGTCAAGCCCATTTGGGTCAAGTCCATAAGGGTCCAATTCACATCGGTCACGTCCACAAGGGTGAGGTGGCAGAGCACCACGCCATGCAGTCGGTAGCAGAAGACAGGCGGGGTCGGAAGTGGTCAGTCATGCCAGATAAGGAGATCTCCGCAGCACTCTTATCTCCGACTCACGGTCACTTCAATTACCAGTTACTTGTCATTGCTCAAACTAACTTCACTTTACGAGTGATGGCTCTATGAATGAACAAGACTAACAGTAATATTTCTTCGTTCAAAAAATTTGTTTTCATTATTAAAAATGGACAGTTTGTTGAAATGTGAGTAATTGTTCCTCGCTGGAACTTAGCTGACACATGATGGGCCTGTGGTTGAACGAAATCTATATTAATATACCTTAGATCAAAAAGACATTTCCCTTGTTTTTATTGGCTTGTCATTAAATAGATAACACACATGTTGTAAAATGTATGCATTCAAATTTACTCTCACTTAACCTATTAGAATAAATTCTCCCAGCGAAAATGAAGGACACGAGAGATGGGCTTGACGTTGGACTTGTTAAATAAACTTCCTCATTTCCTTTATGTTCCTTAGGGCTGGAGAGGGTGAAGTAGCTGACGTTTTTTACTATTAAGTTTTAAAAAATGAATTTCACATATTTTAAAAATGAGAACCGTTGGCCAGCGAATCTTAAATGACAACTATAATGTTCCGGAACTTTTCTGTTCCTACATTTAAAGGATAATATTTTAAACTGAAGAATATTTTATGAATAAATATTTTCATATTTCAAACCAAAGTTGAAACTTCACCGTAATTATAACATTACCAGATGCAGGACTAACGTGCCTTTTATACACAAACCTTTAGGCACCGAGATCGAGTAAGTTGAATGGCTTCGCCTATTGTAATTAGCTCCCTTCCCTGATCCAATACCTGAACCCCTAATGCAGTGTCATTCACTCATTTTTGCAAGAGAGCCACTTTGGATAAACGCACGGATTGAGAGAGCCGCAGCTACTGCAAGTTAGCGCATATTATATAAATTATATTAATTAATTATTATTTAATTTATAATTTATAAATTTTTAATTAATTTTTTTTTAATAAATTAAATGATTTATAATTCATTAATTTATATATTTTTCGGGAGCCTCACAATGAATATCGCTACCCTATGCAATAGGAAAAGTGGTGCTGTAGTGAAGTGCAGCATGTCTTGCAACGCGTATAGTAAGACAAAATAAAGAAGAGTGTTGAATATTTTTCCAGTGCACAAGATAATGCTTTCAGTTTATGCTCTCGCTGTCTTGGATGTTTTTAATGAAATCCTGTAGATTTTTGGAATTTTTTAATGAAATCCTGTAGATTTTATTGTTGTTACGTCAAACCAGTAATGAATTCTTCTCAAAATTAGTTGGAAGTTAAAATTCATACATGTGACTCATTGTGAAGTGTGATATGCTGTTATTTGCGGCAAAAATGATTTTGAGAAATCCCTCGACGATTTATCTGTGTTTTGCAAATATTAACTTAAATCACTGGCATTAATATTTAAATGAAACTTAAAAATTTAGGTTTAAAAGCTTTGAAGACAAATAAATCATTGCAATATTTTATATTTCTTCAAAGAATGCTCTTTAACTATAAACAGACGAGCAGCCACTCAACCGTTTTAATAAAACTATGAAGACGTTTGACCTTTACAGGTCAAATGTATAAAAAATCAACTTTTAAAGTACGCGGAAAGACATTTCAGTTGTTAAATGAAGACGTCCATACCTTGTTTATATTTGTTTCGGCCTTCAACTTTGACTGTTTGCGTAACTGGGCGTGCGTGCGCAACGCTCTTTCGTTTCTGGGATTGCTCATATTCGCGCTGAGCACAATCTGTGTCTCAATCCAGGAAGTTTTGGCGCCGTGAGCTCGAGCGTGAAGTCCCAATCCTCTATTTCGAGGCTTGAGTGCGTCAGCTCTTCAAGGTGACCATATCCATTCCAATATTTCCAGTCTAAAACGATGTGACCATATCCACTTCAATATTTCCAGTCTAAAACGATGTGACCATATCCATTCCCATATTTCCAGTCTAAAACGATGTGACCATATCCATTCCAATATTTCCAGTCTAAAAAGATGTGACCATATCCACTCCAATATTTCCAGTCTAAAACGATGTGACCATATCCACTCCAATATTTCCAGTCTAAAACCATGTGACCATATCCATTCCAATATTTCCAGTCTAAAACGATGTGACCGTATCCATTCCAATATTTCCAGTCTAAAACCATGTGACCATATCCATTCCAATATTTCCAGTCTAAAACGATGTGACCATATCCATTCCAATATTTCCAGTCTAAAACGATGTGACCATATCCATTCCAATATTTCCAGTCTAAAACGATGTGACCATATCCACTCCAATATTTCCAGTCTAAAACCATGTGACCATATCCATTCCAATATTTCCAGTCTAAAACGATGTGACCATATCCATTCCAATATTTCCAGTCTAAAACGATGTGACCATATCCATTCCAATATTTCCAGTCTAAAACCATGTGACCATATCCATTCCAATATTTCCAGTCTAAAACCATGTGACCATATCCATTCCAATATTTCCAGTCTAAAACCATGTGACCATATCCATTCCAATATTTCCAGTCTAAAACCATGTGACCATATCCATTCCAATATTTCCAGTCTAAAACGATGTGACCATACCCATTCCAATATTTCCAGTCTAAAACCATGTGACCATATCCATTCCAATAATTCCAGTCTAAAACCATGTGACCATATCCATTCCAATATTTCCAGTCTAAAACGATGTGACCATATCCACTCAAATATTTCCAGTCTAAAACGATTTGACCATATCCATTCCAATATTTCCAGTGTAAAACGATGTGACCATATCCATTCCAATATTTCCAGTCTAAAACGATGTGACCATATCCATTCCAATATTTCCAGTCTAAAACCATGTGACCATATCCATTCCAATATTTCCAGTCTAAAACGATGTGACCATATCCATTCCAATATTTCCAGTCTAAAACCATGTGACCATATCCATTCCAATATTTCCAGTCTAAAACGATGTGACCATATCCACTCCAATATTTCCAGTCTAAAACGATTTGACCATATCCATTCCAATATTTCCAGTCTAAAACCATGTGACCATATCCACTCCAATATTTCCAGTCTAAAACGATGTGACCATATCCATTCCAATATTTCCAGTCTAAAACGATGTGACCATATCCACTCCAATATTTCCAGTCTCAAACGATTTGACTAAAATCTTTAAACCAATATTTTCAGTCTAAAACCATGTGACCATATCCATTCCAATATTTCCAGTCTAAAACGATGTGACCATATCCATTCCAATATTTCCAGTCTAAAACGATGTGACCATATCCACTCCAATATTTCAAGTCTAAAACGATGTGACCATATCCATTCCAATATTTCCAGTCTAAAACCATGTGACCATATCCATTCCAATATTTCCAGTCTAAAACCATGTGACCATATCCATTCCAATATTTCCAGTCTAAAACGATGTGACCATATCCACTCCAATATTTCCAGTCTAAAACGATTTGACCATATCCATTCCAATATTTCCAGTGTAAAACGATGTGACCATATCCACTTCAATATTTCCAGTCTAAAACGATGTGACCATATCCACTTCAATATTTCCAGTCTAAAACGATGTGACCATATCCATTCCAATATTTCCAGTCTAAAACGATTTGACCATATCCACTTCAATATTTCCAGTCTAAAACGATGTGACCATATCCATTCCAATGTTTCCAGTCTAAAACCTTGTGACCATATCTATTCTAATATTTTCATTCTAAAACGATTTGACCATATCCATTTCAATATTTCCAGTCTAAAACGATTTGACCATATCCATTCCAATATTTCCAGTCTAAAACGATGTGACCATATCCACTCCAATATTTCCAGTCTAAAACCATGTGACCATATCCATTCCAATATTTCCAGTCTTAGACCATGTGACTATATCCACATCAATATTTCCGGTCTAAAACGATGTTTCCGAAGCGTGCGAATAGCAAGGCTCGTAAATCAGACAAATTAACTTGAATTTCAACTGGGTAATTTAGTTGATTCGGGTTTTTGACGAACGAACGTCGATTAGGGTAATTTTTGTTTATTTTCTGACACACTTCACTCATTATTAATTAGAACCAAAGTTATTACGTAATGAAACGATGATAAGAAAATGTTGATTAGGGTATTTATAAAACTAAGAGTTAAAGTAAGAGCGAGTAACACGGACATTTTCGATATAAATTTTCAGATTGATCTCGGGTTGGGAGAAAGGCAGGAGAAATGATAGAATATTGGGAATTGTTATTGAAATAGATAAAATACTGCATTATTTGTGATGTATAATTTATGAACATTGCATCACTCTTGCTAGTATCCAAATAGTGTATATTAAAGTAAAATTAAAAGCATGAACTCTAGAGAAAAAACTATATAGGTTTGAGATATGGTTTTCTCTCTGCTATCGACTCTAGGACACTACACGAAGTTAATTTACGGACAAGGTAATATCAAAATGAAAAAGCTATTTTGGCTTTTCGGTATTTCATTCCCAGAGCATTAACTCTCAGGAATTTTTTTGAAATAATAGAAAAACTAAAAATAAAAACTTGACGAACCTATAGTTGCGTAGCATATTTGGAATTCAAACTCTACGTAATCATAAATGCTTTCGACAGATCCAGGAGCAGTTACGTTTTTTTGGACAGCAATTCATTTTCAGATCCTCCTTAGGAAGCATGAACTGAAAAACTTCGGGGTAGAAATTTTGTGTACAAATAAATGGTGAGTCGTTTTGCGCAAAAAAGTCAGGGTGTAAAGAGCTGCAGGAAAAATGTGAAGAATCGAAATTTAAAAGCACAAAGTAATTCATAAAAAGATATCAACGATTCATAGAACAAAGACACGAACCTCTGATATAAGAAAAAAAACCGTACGGCAAAGCAACAACTGATGCCTATTACAGCTGCGACAATGGCGGATATTTTGTATAAAATCAAATATGGAAAGCTGGGAGCTCTGTTATAAGATTAATTTAGGAAGATATGCAGACAGCAAGCAAGAAAGATGATCATATTTCAAAGGCAAGGGAGATATTCGAGCTTCCTAAACATGCACGAGAAAATTTGGTAAAATAGATGCACTTTTGTGACTGAAGGTTGCATTGAGGTCAACGCGTCTCTCTCGCGTGCAAAAATATGGTTCCCTGTTTCCCAATTTTATTTTATTTTGCATTAGAATTGTTCGCGTCTTGCATATTAAGTTCTGTCGAACTAAAACTGCATTAGTATAGACACATATACATAAAAACTGCCATGAAATTAAAAATTCTATTGTCTTGATCATAATTTTGGTTTCACATCTGCATGTGCATCATGTAATGCAGATGTGCAGCATCTACATTTTCTTATACTTTTAGATTTACTTAAGCTGATATGAAGCCCTATTGGAATTTTTCAGCCTATATACTAAGATACAATTATATTTTCATTTATTTGAAAAACTGTCATCAAGCAGCGCGGGAAAGTAACTCATAAAGTTACTCGAGTAAAGTAACAGAGAACATCAAAATAATTTAAATCACATTATAAACCAACGAACCCTAGATAACAGACAATCCTCCATCGTGCGGGTATTTTAAAATCCTGTTTCCTGAAGCTTAAGATTGTAAAGGTATGTGAATTGGAGCGTCCTTCATTTATGAGCCTACTATCTACAAGAAGAATTCGATTCATTCGTAGAACGCGTAGATCTACACGTACAATCGCAAGTCATTCAGCTACCTCCGTCAATGTATGGGAATCCTGGCGAATTTCACAATCTCAACTCTATTTTTTTCGACAGCTGCTTGCGTAAGTCGTGGTGACCAAACTTCCGCCTGTACGCTTGGCTCTAACTGTACTCCAGCAAGAAAAAGAACTGTTGAAGATAAAGGAACACACCCCAAAGGGCACACGACGTTGTATCGCGTGCCTGCGACGTTACGTGGCGTCAACTTTTGTGCCGTTTCTTGCCACGAGCGTCAACTTTTGTGCCGTTTCTTGCCACGAGCGTCAACTTTTGCGCCGTTTCTTGCCACCAGCGTCAACTTTTGTGCCGTTTCTTGCCACGAGCGTCAAATTATGTGCTGTTTCTTGCCACGAGCGTCAAATGTTGTGCTGTTTCTTGCCCCGAGCATCAATTTTTGTGCTGTTTCTTGCTACGAGCGTCAATTTTTGTGCCGTTTCTTGCCACGAGCGTCAACTCTTGTGCCGTTTCTTGCAAAGTGCGTCAACTTTTATTCCGTTTCATGCCACTAAATAGTTAATTAAATAAAATGATAGGTGAAATAAATAAAGATCTCAAACACACAAACTTGCTCGAGAATTCATGATGAAAGATCCAAGAAACTGAATTCAAGTCTGCTAAGAAACTGCTAGTTACAATTCTGCTAATAAACTGCTAATTACAAGTCTGCCATTTCACCGCTAATTCCAAGTCTGCTAAGAAACTGCTAAAACCGCAGTCGCGTAATAGGTTTGTATATTTTTCCAGCAGCAAGCGTAAAAAACGATGATCATTAAACCCTAAGGGGCGGATTTTCCGCACAAGGATTATTTCAAGTCTTCGTGCGAGTAAAAACAAGATATTTTCCCTATGTTTTGTCAACAAGCAGACGTAGCAGGTTGCCACCCAAGGTTACTGTTGCTTGTTCGTTTACCCGCAGCATTTATTTGGATTGTTGACTCCCCGCAGTCTGTTCATGCGGAGCTTTCCTCGCACGCTTTGCCATTTGCCGGCTAAAATATGACTTTATAAATGTCGCTTGGAGTGTTACTTACTCGGGGAAAAGCATGAAATAGTAAAAGTCTGTTAGTTTTGCCACCACAACATCGCTAATTTGATTTATTCATATGTCTGTTGGACCAATTTGCTCACTGGTTCGCTGGAACAATTTGTTCACTCGGTTACTCAGCCAATTCGCTCACAGGGCTGCTGGACCGATTTGCTCACTGAGTTGCTCGGTCAATTTGCTCACTGGGCTGTTCGGCTAATTTGCTCACTCGATTGCTTGACCAATTTGCTCACCGCGTCGCTAAGCGATGTCAATGAATTTTTATTGATTAAAATAATAAATTTTTAGTAGATAATTAAGGAGTAAATTTGCAACTTCAGCAAAAATTCAACTTAGACATAAGTTTTGAATGGATATTGCTTCTGCGGTTTAAGTTTTTTTATATCTTGTATAAAGCAGGCAAAGGTGTTTTTTAATTGTAGAAGCGCACTTTCTCGAAATTCTATCGTAAAGCAAAACAGAATAACTTGCGTTATTTTCAGGTACATATGTTGTACTTGTTGGTACTAAAAAGGCAAATGGAATAGAAATTTTAAAATTTTGAGAGTGCTTTGCAGAATACGTTTCAGAATTACAAGTAAAGTAGACAGAGAGCAGAACAGAGGCAGGATAAATAATAGACATAAATATCAATAACAAACATAACATTAAGTTAGAAATAAGCCCCTCGTTTAAAACAAACAGCCACTCAGCCGCAAAAAAACAATACCAAGCAAAACATTAAGTTAGAAACCACTCCCTCGTTTAAAATAAACAGCTACTCTGCTGCAAAAATTAATACCAAGCATAACATTAAGTTAGAAACCAGTCCTTCGATTTAAAACAAACAGCCACTCAGCCGCATAAAAAACTATGACAAGCATAACATTAAGTTAGAAACAAGCCCTTCGTTTAAAACAAACAGCCGCTCAGCTGCAAAAAAAAACTATAACAAACATAACATTAAGTTAGAAACAAGCCCCTCGTTTAAAAAAACAGCCCCTCAGCAGCAAAAAAACTATAACAAACATAACATTAAGTTCAAAACAAGCCCCTCGCTTAAAACAAACAGCAACTCTACAGCAAAATCAGAGTTGCAAAAAAGCTTCGCTCGGCCCAGCAGCACCTCACCTTGACCTGCCCAGCTGATCAATGTTGCTGCACCTACCGCACTCGCCCATCTCTGCTTTTTATTTTATTTCTTATTCTATTTGTTCGATTAGTTTTTATTTGAATAATTTGTCCCATCATAGTGATGGTTGAGTCTGTTACCACTGCCTCCTAATAATAGTTGGAAGGTGTTCTGATATAGCTCCTCATGGTGGTTGTACAGTCTTTGTAGTAATTTTGCCCCCTCATTGTGCTGGTGGAGTTTGTTACCATTGCCCTCTCATTGTCATTGTACGGGGTAATAATATTGCCCCTCATGGCGGTTGTACAGCAATAGTGTTGGTTGCTCCTCATAGTGATGGTTTTATGGTGAAACACCATTGCCCCTCATAGTGATTGTAGGGTTTGTTACCATTGTCCCCTCATAATCATTGTATGGGTAATAATATTGCTCCTGAAGGTGGTTGGACAGTCTAGTAACATTGCCCTCTCATAGTGATTGTACAGCTTGGAGAAAACATGCCTTCTGATTGTCATGAATCGAAGTTTTTTTTGGCTATGACATGGAATGAATAATTTAATTTTTTGATTACAGAAATCAGAGAGGACAGTTTATTGAAAAATTTGTCATTCTCAACAAAATTTAGAAGATTCATATGGGCATGGAAAATTTGATGATGCAAAACAGCTTCAGTAAGATAAATTATTTTCTTCAGTAAGTAATTCGTAAACGCGCACTGTTGATGAAAGTCGAATTTCAAGAGCAATTATGCCACTAATAACTAATTGAGAACAAGAAGTATTGTGTACGTAGTATAAAAAAAGCTGTAAAACCTGATTTCCCAGTCTAACTCTTTAGCCGCCCGCATACATGCTTTTCGCCGCTTAAGCGATTTAAGCGATGCAGGCGGTGAAGAAGTTAGACTGGGCTTCAAATGGCATGAAAGTTACATCCTGATATCACACGCACCAATAATTGCTGCAAGATTCCTGTGAAATAAGTTATTAATAAAACCAATATCTCCTCAATAAATATTTTTCGAATTGTGCTTTAACATATTTCGCGCATGTGAATGGAAATAATAAGGGGAAAGATTTGAATATCATAGTTTTTCGAAATACATGCGATTCAGCGAGGAATAAAATTACGTTATCTGAGGGAACTTAAAAGAGGGAACACAATATTCGATTAATTACATGCTCTAAGAAATATAACTCGAGCAATCGATTTGTGCTTTTTCGAAACCAATAACTGCATCGTTGCGTGACTTAGAGTACAGTAGCGTGAATTTTCAAAGCTGTGCATGAATGATTAGTTTAAAGAGCTCGGAAAAACTGAACTGGGTTGAATTGCAGTTACTGCCCTGCCTGCTCGTGGTTACACCCTGGCCTGTACGTGGGTACACCCTGGCCTACACGTGGTTACACCCTGGCCTACACGTGGTTACACCCTGGCCTACACGTGGTTACACCCTGACCTGCACGTGGTTACACCCTGACCTGCACGTGGTTACACCCTGACCTGCACGTGATTACACCCTGACCTGCACGTGGTTACACCCTGACCTGCACTTGGTTACATCCAGACCTACACATGGTTATATTCTGGCCTGCACGTGGTTACACCGTGGCCTACACGTGGTTACACCCTGGCCTAAACGTGGTTACACCCTGGCCTACACGTGGTTACACCCTGACCTGCACGTGGTTACACCCTGACCTGCACGTGGTTACATCCTGACCTACACATGGTTATATTCTGGCCTACACGTGGTTACACCGTGACCTGCAAGTGGTTACACCCTGACCTGCACATGTTACATCCTGGCCTGCACGTGGTTACATCCTGACCTGCACATGGTTACATCCTGACCTGTACGTGGTTACACCCTGGCCTACACATGATACTTGTCAGACGGCACGGAATAGTTGGGCAGCAACCCGAAATTGGGCCATTAAGTTCTGCAGATCCATTCTGTTCTATTTTATTCTCGTGCTCCAGCGCCATACTCAGCATTTCGTTGCAAAAATATTAAGATATTGCACGTCCCAACTTGTAAGCCTTCAATGCTTCGTAGCGGGTGACATGTTGTCAGGGCGTAAAATTATACGTACTTTAATTTATTCTTCTTATTTATAACCTGATGCACTTCTTTCGAATTTGTGAGGTAGGGAGGTCAAAATTTTTATTTTCTTGGATGCAAGGAAAAAACGTGGGACAGATTTTAAAATCTGAATTTCTGGAAGTGCCTGCCATCAAATATGATTCAGCGAGGAAGAAAATTGATATTTGGGGAGATGTAAGAGGGGGAAATTGAAATTGAAGAGAGGGATGCAATTTCAGTTTATCGTTGTTATCGCCCATAAAGATCCTTGCAATCCTCAATCAAACGCTCATCCTCTTGGAACCAATCACCCATTTTAGAACGTGTAACAAATCGCTTACATCTGACCTAAAATTCATCCCATAAAACCAATTCACGTTGTTTTAGTAACTTGCATGTGAGTCAGCCAGCCATTTCCAGGTCGAAAAAGCTATTGAAAATATGGAAAAAACTGCGTTGCTCTTAGTTACAAGTACCCGATCGTAAAATTTGTGCTTGGTTATTCACTTCCCATCATACAACGATTAAAAATTCTAAGTGCGATCATCGGGACAAATCCTGACTTCGAAGCAATCAAATTCAAGCAGCCCTTAATGCAGGGAACACGTGACTTGGGTGTCCACTCGACTTGTCCCTAAATTTAGCAACGTTAGACAGGTGAAACTCGAGTTGCGCAGTCACTTCGGTGTACTACTGATTCTTAATTTGGTGTTCGTTTACGCAACAACAGATTTTGATGGCAGCTGCGTCGATACTTTTAAATGAGCTTCTTGTTGCCACGTGTGTTAAGGCCCCACACACTACACGCGCCACGAGCCGAGCCTTAGCAAACAAGCCGAGCCCCGAGCCAGTTCGTGTAGTGTGTGGGCATGTCGAGCCGAGCCACGAGCCGCGCAATCAGGCTCGTGGCTCGGCTCGTGCTGATCTGTCACTTCCAGATATTTGGCCTGGCTTGCGGCTCGGCTCGGGTAGTGTGTGGTGGTAAAATAGCACGAGCCGAGCCTGAGGTCAGCTTAGTGCATAATGTTAACGAATTTTTCTTCTTCAGAAAGTGTTTGATGTATGACGCACTATATAATTTCAAATGGGATAAAAGTATATTGAATAAAAGTGAATATGGATAAGAAAGATTTTTTTGTAGAATTAATTGAACTTTTTCGAAGTTATCCTTGTCTGTGGAAAGTGAAAAGTCAAGACTATTCAAACAAAGTATAAAAAAAACGAAGCATATATGGTGTCTTGGTCTTGGTTTTTCAACAATGAATTCTTCCTTTTTATAAATGGGGTCATCATTGATAGCAATTCCAAGTACGTTGATTCATCCATTCTCAAGTAGTTAGCGTATTCTCGAGGCTCTAGTCTCAATTTCTGAATTGACTGGCCATGAGACAGCTCTTCCCTCTTTAATAGCCAAGACTTGCACCATTTAGACCTTTTTCGAGGTTGTTTAGCGCTTAAGCAAATTGCAATCTCTAATCGGTCATCTGAATCGGAATCGGAGAATTCCATGTTGTCTCTAGAAAAACACTTGCAAACTAATGCTCGGCTCGTGTAATGTGTGGGGAGGCAGAAAGCCCGAGCCGAGCCAAGCAGGCTCGCGCGAGCCTCAGGCCCAGCTCGCGGCTCGGCTCGTGGCGCGTGTAGTGTGTGGGGGCCTTTACGTTCATTCCGGTGTTCCTTAGTACGGTGTCAGGCTATTGTCAGAGATGCCGACTAGTGCTTTGTAATTTCGCAGGAGGAAAAATAATTCTCTCGCAAATAATCGAACTGGCGTATCACAGATACTTGCGAACCCTATATCCATCACAGATTTCAAAATTTCAAGAGCTCGAATTTCATTTCGGCTCTAACTTTCGACGGCTGCATTACCAGCGTGAAAAGCTCCATAGCCAGAATTCTTCGGCTCTAAAACTTCATAGCTTGATTAGCTCGCAGCCAGAAATTCTTCGGCTCTAAAACTTCAAAGCTTGATTAGCTCGCAGCCAGAAATTCTTCGGCTCTAAAACTTCAAAGCTTGATTAGCTCGCAGCCAGAATTCTTCGGCTCTAAAACTTCAAAGCTTGAAAAGCTCCATAGCCAGAAATTCTTCGGCTCTAAAACTTCAAAGCTTGATTTTTATATCGGCTTAAATTTCAACTGCTGGAAAATAATTCGCCTCCTGAAAACCTGTGGGCAAGCCCCAACTAATAAATTAAGTCGCCAAAACCTGACTTTCCATTTTCCCTGAAGATATCAGGAAGATCCTTCCGGGATAAGAAGACTCTGAAATTTCGGCTCCCAAGAAGGGCCAATCTAGTTTTCAATCGGGCTGAAACAGGACTAGCCCACCTAAATAATCAATTCGCTGGCTCCCAAGAAGGACCAGCAAAAATTGCAACTATCTACAATTTGGCACCCAAAGAGGATATTGCCAAAACCAAATATCTAACAATTTGGCGCCCAATGTGGATACGCCACAACCTACTATTTAACATACGGTATAGGTGAAAATCAGGTGGCTTTACAGTTGCCAATTTTTAGAGTAGAAAAGTATAAAGATAATACATGTATGAAAATTTGCTGTAGAAATTCATGAATAAATTGTACTTAATAGAAATGTATGGACAACGTTGAAGTCCCAACAATGAGAATCGTATAAAAAACGGCTCATGTCAACACCTTGACACTCATCGAGAATAAGGTTCATCTTATTAATATAGGCCATATCAACGCTATCACTCGTTTCATCAATAAGGCCATATCAACACAATCACTCGTATCATCAATAGGATCAATGTTATTTCATCAATGCCATAGGTCACGTTAACGAAAAGTTTGCCTCCGTATTCTTTTTAGTTATGTTTAGCAAAAAGAATAGAATTTAGAATAGAAAAGGGCAGCAGAAACGAATCAAGCTCATTCTCGGGTTGTCCCCAAGTCCCGTGCCGTGAGACACCAGTGACGCACAGCACCTAAGGAACTCTACTACAATCGTCAATTTTCTCGTACATTCAATAGCGTATTCATGTAAAAGCAATATCTCTTTACCCTTTAACGCCTCAGAGGAATATACGGTCCTCTCTCAAAAATGGCCTTAATCTATTGCAGTTCTAGTTAAATTTATTCCTCAACCTCTTATTTGAAGTTCTCTGTCGAGTGGCAGTTCCTTCATAACTTTGATGTCGGTGACAACCTGATGCCAGTGCCAATCGAATGACTGTGGTTGTGATAAAGTTATTATAAGAACAAAATTTTTTTGTTCAAGGGTTAATGCGACCGTTACGCAAAGTGTGGCCCCATGATTTGACCGTTTTCTTTACATTAATAAAAATACTAGAATTAGGATCACCTTTTTTACACAACCTGTTGGAGTTACTATCGAATAAAGCAAGCGTTATAAATAAAATCATAATTTTACTGCACGAAAAAAGGCAGTTGCCAATTATACCTACTGAATGTATATAAATATATAGATATCTAATATCCATAAATAAATAGATGTAATGTATATAAATAGCTATATAATATAGGTATTTAATGCTTTTTGAAGTCTGTACCTACTGAAGTACACATTTAGGTATTTTTCTTCAAAAATAAACGATCTAGCCGAGCCGGCAACTACAGACGGTGCCTGTGAGGTTACCATGTCAGATGAACATTAGCGATGCGTACATGACAGACTCAGCTGCTCGCCAGGGTTTTGGTTGAGCGCAAGACGACAAGAGGGCGAGCACAAGACAACAAGAGGGGGAGCACAAGACAACAAGAGGGTGGGCACAAGACAACAAGAGGGTGAGCACAAGACAACAAGAGGGGGAGCACAAGACAACAAGAGGGTGGGCACAAGACAACAAGAGGGTGAGCACAAGACAACAAGAGGGTGAGCACAAGACAACAAGAGGGTGAGCACAAGACAACAAGTAGGTGAGCACAAGACAACAAGAGGGTGAGCACAAGACAACAAGAGGGTGAGCACAAGACAACAAGAGGGTGAGCACCATAGCGTCACGTGCGATGCATGTGCTGCAGCTCTATGCTTGCATCAGGTTACGCTGCTGCTGAGCGGTGCAATGCTCCCTTGCACTCAATTCATTTCTTAACTACTTGACTAAGTTATCCTGATGCAATAGTTTGGTGTTGTACGTCAAACTATTGACTAAGTTACCCTGGATACACCTTAGTCACTTGCCTAAGTTATGCTGATGCAATAGTTGGATGTTAGAGTAATTTGGATACAAGGGTGCTGCTGCAGCGTGAGATCTACCGGCATATATCGCCTACCCAGGTGCTGTTTGAGATGTACAAAGTAAGTGTTTATCGTGAATTAAATGTATAGAAATAAGTCATAGCCATTAGTAACCTAACGTAACCTCACGCTATAGTACTAGCTAGAGGTAGATCTCATGCTATAGTGTGGTAGACCTCACGCCATAGTACTAGCTAGAGGTAGATCTCATGCTGTAGTGTGGTAGACCTCACGCCATAGTACTAGCAAGAGGTAGATCTCATGCTATAGTGTGGTAGACCTCACGCCATAGTACTAGCTAGAGGTAGATCTCATGCTATAGTGTGGTAGACCTCACGCCATAGTACTAGCTAGAGGTAGATCTCATGCTATAGTGTGGTAGACCTCACGCCATAGTACTAGCAAGAGGTAGATCTCATGCTATAGTGTGGTAGACCTCACGCCATAGTACTAGCTAGAGGTAGATCTCATGCTGTAGTGTGGTAGACCTCACGCCATAGTACTAGCAAGAGGTAGATCTCATGCTATAGTGTGGTAGACCTCACGCTATAGCAGCACCGATACATCTTTGCCACATGACTAAGTTATCTTGATGAAATAGTTCGATGTTAGAGTAACCTGTATACGCGAATTTAAATTTATGAAGATAAAAATGACTTCCAAGTTATTTTACCAACTAATACGATTCTTGGTTCAAATCATCCGTAACCTGGATTAACTGGGCTTTATATTTTCAAACGAACGAATTATGGGCCGCGTGAAATAATATATAACTATTATGGGTCGCGTGAAATAATATATAACAGGACGATTGACTGCGTGTTCCTAAACATCGTACTGGTTTCAGAGCCTTATGCATGATGTCCTTTGGTTAGTTGGAGAAAATGGCCATGCCGACAAAAGCACCAGAATTATAAGTCTGTTTCAGCGAATTTTGTAGATATACACGTGCAGCAACCAGATAACTGCGTCATTTAGACAGGAACGCAAGTTTTGTAGAACAATGCAGCTCCTGCCAAACACGCTTCCAATTAATACTTGCTACGCACGGTATGAGGTCCTGAACATAGACCAGCAGCAGAATTTCAATTGGCACTTAGCGAAGCAGCATATACTCTCAAAGACCTTCGATGGATCACACGCAAGTAAGCTCGAAAAAATACAGCGTGGAATATTCCGTGCTCTTTGACGCTGATGGCATGACACGTGCGAAATGAAAGCATACGTCACACATGTTGTAACTTAGGTTCATCTAATCTGAAATTTTAAAAAGGGTTCTAATTTGCGTAAAATCGCAAACGATGCTTAAATGCACCAGTTGATCAATTGATTCAAAAGCGAGAATTCCAATTTTTGAGCGCAAAACATTTCAGTTAATAAGGTTTCAAAGACGCAAACTCGTTCAGAGCATCAACGATCACATGAAGGCAGTTCGCCGCAGCATCACAGACGGGGGACGTTGCTGCCGTGTGGCTGCGCAAAATTGCGCCGCTTCATGCATGACATTGGCACGTAGGGCCGCTAGCTAACGCGGTCATCTGGACATTTTTACGCAACCGCGGCGAAGCGCCGGCGCTGGCAGCTACGAGAGTTAGTGTAACTGGATCTCAGAGCTGAACGAGGCACAACTGCATGGGGAAAATTTTTTAACTTCGGCTTTAGTTCATTTTGAGTCCCTGTTATTGCTTTGAACCAAGTCCTAATCTTTTGAACGCCTAAAGGCTCGCGGAATGTGCTGAAAATAAGTATCTTCGAACAGCTGATACTCTCCTTTTCAAAAATAGCAAGTGAATTAGTCTTCGTTCCACGGTAATACACCATATGTAGCTCGCTATCGAAGCACTCAGTTACAGCACTTCAACACTTTATGTATTGACATTTTGAACGTCTGTTACGAGGTACAAATTAGAAAGCTCCAATCGGAACATTTAGCTCAGAAGATGCCTCTCATGCGAGCTATTTATAGCTTTGTGTTCGAGTGACTCCTAGTTCTCGGTCCGCAGAGTTCGGTAAACTCTCAGCTTTTGCGTGAAGAATTGCTTTTAGGAGCAGCGTAAAAGAACGCGTCGTTAGTCCTAAAAAACGAATTCGATTATAATATTATATTTTAAATTGATGACGGATATCGTTAAACTTATTAAACAGTAGTCAATTTTTGTTAATTGTCAAATGTGATTACATAATCGTTGACTGAATTCTCAATTCGATAATGAATTTACAAATGCGCTAATTTAAATACAACTTCAGAAAGATTTTTTATATGCACATTTGGAGCTCGTCTCCCAAGTATTTGGTGATTAATCATTCAAGAGTAGTTGTTTTTCTATATTATTTACAATAGGAAATATATTTGGTCGTGAGAACTGCACTCAATCATCTAAACAAACGCTCACTTGTATAATTCTGTAGTTAATAGGAATAAATTCTTAGCCCAAATCCAGTAGAATTAAATGAAATGGCTATCTATTGCATGGCTCATACGTTGATTGAGAAATGGATTATAATTTCCGTTTTTTAGTTATGTTTTAGGATAGAATAACACAACACATAACTGTAACAAAGTATAAATTTGGTGTGTTTTGTAACATCAGCAATAAATGGATCTCGTAAAGTTTTGAAAAACATGGCCGTTTTAGTCCAAAATAGCATTTCCTAACGTGAATGGTAATATACCCAATGTTGACTTTTTCACTGGGGCATTCATGACTTCAGCAGTCCAAGTATACTTTCAGTAAAGGGCGGCCAAAATTATGGATGTAGCGGCGAAAAACTTAGATTGGGTGATGTTCAGGATTGTCATTGCCTTAGTACTTGTATTTCTGTGTAAAATATTCGCTCTGCTCGTATCATACTCGATTTCATCAACGCTGAAAAAAATGAATGAGTGCTTCACAATAATTTTTTTCATAATTTTATGCTACTTTTCAGATACTGATAATGATGGATTCAGTTCTAAAGAATACCTTATGATACCTTTCTTATTTAACCGGAATGAATAAGTATAGTTGGTTTTCGTAAAAAAAATCTTTCAAGACTGATCAGACGTAAATGCTCAGGGTACATTAGTACAATTGTTTTATTTTCTGCAGCTGAATGCGCTGTGACTGCAATATTCTCTAAGTGCCTCGAATTACTTGCTTTAAGTATCCGGTCATCTGCGTTGCTTCAGTTATAGCACATACGCATCATACGTCAAGTTAACGAAGGTTGTATATCAAGTTAGCGAAGGTTCAAGTTTCATTATTCTCTAGAGAGTTTCAAAAAATTTTCGTTGCTGAGAAAAAAGTCCAGTTGAAAGTTGTAAAAAATCATAGTTTTAATAATTCAGTCTACACAAACAGAAAGATGTAATAAAAATTTTCCACTTAAAAATTATGAGAAAATTACATAGTTCAAGTAATTCAATGTACACAAAGAAAGAGACCACCCTCCTAGTATTCCGCCCTTCGCAAGACCTTGCAGTGGCAATTCTTCATTGCTCAATAAGCTCAAATGACTCAAAGCTCGAGTGACCTAAATTACTTCAAGACCACCAAGCTCAAATCGCGCTCGCCCGTTCCTTAAAACTCTACACACGCGTGCGTTGCTGCCAGCAATTCTTCTCTCGAACCACGAGGAATTTTTTAAATGCTCTCAGATCGGACATCTTTAATTTTGCCTGCTTTTTGTGCTGTATATCCGACGCGCATCGATTAAAGACTCCACGGAACATGCAGGTGATCAAACGACTGTTTTTTTCTTGATTTTCTGCTGCGATTAGTTAGATTGTAATGCATCACACGACGTAGCTGAGACATGGAGGTTTTCTGAATTAGGACGATGATTACCCAATATCCAATAGGTTAAACCTTGATCGTCGCATGGAAAGATACTATGGAGCATAACTTCACGATCTCCGTGTGGAAATTCACTCTGGAAATTTATATTCGACAGTTGAACGAACCCTTTTACTTCCGTACTCACCTTTATCGAACTTCATTTGAAAACAAATCGTGTCCTTCCTGGTAACAAAATTAGAATAATATATAGAACAAAAAGACAGTTACGTAACTAGAGAGTCGCTTCTAAAATTAAAAAGCTCTTAATATACCTGAATGTTTGACGTGTCGATCATAAAACATGAATTATTTAAGTTGAACACATCACATCTAAACTTTTAAGGAATAAAATTTGTAAATAAAGAAACTAAAATCATCACTACAAAAACCACAAAAAACTTATATGAGACTTTGGCAAAATGCAGTTGAAAGATTGAAGAGTAGCTTGACCTTTAGAAACAGCAAAAGAAGTTTTTAAAATTAAATAATTTACCTTTTCAAGGCAATTTTTTTACTTCATAGGTAATGATAACGATGAGTTCAGTTCTGTATCTTATGATATCCTTCCTATTTGACCGAAATGAAAAAATAATGTAGGTCTTTATGAAAATATCCTTCAAAGTATTTATCTTTCTTACGACAACGCCACTTCAAACATTATCTTCTCACTCGTATTAACCTAAAAAAAACATTAGCCCTACTTTTGGCCGTTACACGCAAATTTTTGTCCATAAAAGACAGAACTAATTACACTTTATTACACATGGACAAAATTTAACAAAATCCAGCTTAGAAAAGGAAAAAATTCGAGCGTAGAAAAATTGAAAAATTCCAGTGCAGAATGAATTTTAAATCCCAGGTAAGTCACCCAAATTTCCGTTGCGGTGCGGCTGCTTTAAATTACCTTGAAACTCTGTGCCAGCGGAGGTAGGGGCGGAGGGGAGTAGGGAGGAAGGGGAAAGGCCTGGGAAAGCTGGGGAAAAGAGAAGAGAGCTGGGAGAAAGAGAAAAGAACTGGGAGAAAGAGCAGAGAGGTGGGAGAAAGAGCAGAGAGGTGAGAGAAAGAGCAGAGAGGTGGGGGAAAGAGAAAAGAGAGCTGGGGGAAAGAGAAAAGAACTGGGAGAAAGAGCAGAGAGGTGGGAGAAAGAGCAGAGAGGTGGGAGAAAGAGCAGAGAGGTGGGGGAAAGAGAAAAGAGAGCTGGGGGAAAGAGAAAAGAACTGGGAGAAAGAGCAAAGAGGTGGGAGAAAGAGCAGAGAGGTGGGAGAAAGAGCAGAGAGGTGGGGGAAAGAGAAAAGAGAGCTGGGGGAAAGAGAAAAGAACTGGGAGAAAGAGCAAAGAGGTGGGAGAAAGAGCAGAGAGGTGGGAGAAAGAGCAGAGAGGTGGGGGAAAGAGAAAAGAACTGGGAGAAAGAGCAGAGAGGTGGGAGAAAGAGCAGAGAGATGGGAGAAAGAGCAGAGAGGGGGGGGAAAGAGAAAAGAGAGCTGGGAGAAAAAGTAAAGAACTTGGAGAAAGAGCAGAGAGGAGGGAGAAAGAGCAGAGAGGTGGGGGAAAGAGCAGAGAGGTGGGGGAAAGAGAAAAGAGAGCTGGGAGAAAAAGTAAAGAACTTGGAGAAAGAGCAGAGAGGTGGGGGAAAGAGAAAAGAATTGGGAGAAAGAGCAGAGAGGAGGGAGAAAGAGCAGAGAGGTGGGAGAAAGAGCAGAGAGGTGGGGGAAAGAGCAGAGAGGTGGGGGAAAGAGAAAAGAGAGCTGGGGGAAAGAGAAAAGAACTGGGAGAAAGAGCAGAGAGGTGGGGGAAAGAGAAAAGAGAGCTGGGGGAAAGAGAAAAGAACTGGGAGAAAGAGCAGAGAGGTGGGGGAAAGAGCAGAGAGGTGGGGGAAAGAGAAAAGAGAGCTGGGGGAAAGAGAAAAGAACTGGGAGAAAGAGCAGAGAGGTGGGAGAAAGAGCAGAGAGGTGGGGGAAAGAGAAAAGAATTGGGAGAAAGAGCAGAGAGGAGGGAGAAAGAGCAGAGAGGTGGGAGAAAGAGCAGAGAGGTGGGGGAAAGAGCAGAGAGGTGGGGGAAAGAGAAAAGAGAGCTGGGGGAAAGAGAAAAGAACTGGGAGAAAGAGCAGAGAGGTGGGGGAAAGAGAAAAGAGAGCTGGGGGAAAGAGAAAAGAACTGGGAGAAAGAGCAGAGAGGTGGGAGAAAGAGCAGAGAGCTGGGGGAAAGAGAAAAGAACTGGGAGAAAGAGCAGAGAGGTGGGGGAAAGAGAAAAGAACTGGGAGAAAGAGCAGAGAGGTGGGAGAAAGAGCAGAGAGCTGGGGGAAAGAGAAAAGAACTGGGAGAAAGAGCAGAGAGGTGGGGGAAAGAGAAAAGAACTGGGAGAAAGAGCAGAGAGGTGGGGGAAAGAGAAAAGAGAGCTGGGGGAAAGAGCAGAGAGGTGGGGGAAAGAGAAAAGAGAGCTGGGGGAAAGAGAAAAGAACTGGGAGAAAGAGCAGAGAGGTGGGGGAAAGAGAAAAGAGAGCTGGGGGAAAGAGAAAAGAACTGGGAGAAAGAGCAGAGAGGTGGGAGAAAGAGCAGAGAGCTGGGGGAAAGAGAAAAGAATTGGGAGAAAGAGCAGAGAGGAGGGAGAAAGAGCAGAGAGGTGGGAGAAAGAGCAGAGAGGTGGGGGAAAGAGCAGAGAGGTGGGGGAAAGAGAAAAGAGAGCTGGGGGAAAGAGAAAAGAACTGGGAGAAAGAGCAGAGAGGTGGGGGAAAGAGAAAAGAGAGCTGGGGGAAAGAGAAAAGAACTGGGAGAAAGAGCAGAGAGGTGGGAGAAAGAGCAGAGAGGTGGGGGAAAGAGAAAAGAGAGCTGGGAGAAAAAGTAAAGAACTTGGAGAAAGAGCAGAGAGGTGGGGGAAAGAGAAAAGAATTGGGAGAAAGAGCAGAGAGGTGGGAGAAAGAGCAGAGAGGTGGGGGAAAGAGAAAAGAGAGCTGGGAGAAAAAGTAAAGAACTTGGAGAAAGAGCAGAGAGGTGGGGGAAAGAGAAAAGAATTGGGAGAAAGAGCAGAGAGGTGGGAGAAAGAGCAGAGAGGTGGGGGAAAGAGAAAAGAGAGCTGGGAGAAAAAGTAAAGAACTTGGAGAAAGAGCAGAGAGCTGGGGGAAAGAGAAAAGAACTGGGAGAAAGAGCAGAGAGGTGGGAGAAAGAGCAGAGAGGTGGGGGAAAGAGAAAAGAGAGCTGGGAGAAAAAGTAAAGAACTTGGAGAAAGAGCAGAGAGGTGGGAGAAAGAGAAAAGAACTTGGAGAAAGAGCAGAGAGGTGGGAGAAAGAGCAGAGAGGTGGGGGAAAGAGAAAAGAGAGCTGGGAGAAAAAGTAAAGAACTTGGAGAAAGAGCAGAGAGCTGGGGGAAAGAGAAAAGAACTTGGAGAAATAGCAGATAGCTGTTGGATGCATACAGCGTGGAACGCATAAATAGAATGAATTCTATGAACATAACTCGATAGAAAATTAATAACCAAAGCAGGTTATTAATAACCATAGCCATGTGCTAGAGGGTTCTGCCGCCGTTCGGGAGACCCGGGATCGAATCTCGGCGCTGGCAGTGGCGGTTCTCTCTGTTGGGTATAAGGGAAAAATTCCAAGCACAATACCCCACTCTACCCAGGTGTCTGAAATGGGTACCGGTCTTGACCGTTGGAAAGCGTAATGGCGTCCTCGCGTTAGTTATAAGGCATTTGAAAATCCAATGTACAAGGTGATATGTATCAGGCTTGATTGGAAAGAAAGCATCCGTAGATGCCTTCATTATTATTATTTCAAATAAACGTACGACAAAATTAACATTAAATGAAAATAAATTAAAAATAGAATAAAAATACAAATAAATAATGTTAAAAATTTACGGCCTTTCCTTAGGTCTGCACGTCAAAGCTTCGCCTACACAGCGCACACCCGCCGTCATGCGCAGGCAGCAGAGTTGGAGAGCAAAAGTTGGTAAGCGAAGAAGTTTTGTATTATCGCAGAACTTTTGCTGGAGCTGAGCCAATTTGTTCAAAAATTTAAAATTTATTTATTCAGACTTTGTTAATTTTGTTAATAAAATACCATGCATATCGCGATTTTCGAAAGGTTTTTCACTTCAAGAATCACCAGCACCACTACCAGTACCACCACCAGTACCACTACCAGCACCATTACCAGTACCGCTACCAGTACCACTACCAGTACCATTACCAGTACCACCGCCAGTGCCACTACCGGTACCACCGCCAGTACCACTACCAGTACCACCGCCAGTACCACTACCAGTACCACTACCAGTACCACCCCCAGTACCATTACCAGTACCACCGCCAGTACCACTACCGGTACCACCGCCAGTACCACTACCAGTACCACTACCAGTACCACCACCAGTACCGCTACCAGTACCACCACCAGTACCACTACCAGTACCACTACCATTACCGCTACCAGTACCACTACCAGTACCGCTACCAGTACCACCGCCAGTACCACTACCGGTACCACCGCCAGTACCACTACCAGTACCACTACCAGTACCACTACCAGCACCATTACCAGTACCGCTACCAGTACCTCTACCAGTACCACTACCATTACCGCTACCAGTACCATTACCAGTACCGCTACCAATACCACCGCCAGTACCACTACCAGTACCACTACCAGTACCACTACCAGCACCACTACCAGTACCACCGCCAACACCAGTACTCCCTTTACACTCATCGGTGGAAAGAAAATATTAAAGTAGAAGTGATCATCGTTCCATTAACCCTCACATGGGTTTTTCACACAGCAGGAGGATTTACAGTATTAGAGGTTACATTTTTATGGATTTGGGACCTTGTATTTGTACTGAATTTCTAGCAGACATTTATATTTGTAATAAGCAGTTTTATTTGCAATAGAGTCGTTTTCTTAATAGTAAGCACTCTTCGTAGTGGACTGTCATATATGTGATGAACAGTATTATACGTAATAATCAGTAGAATTTGTTATAAACGCTTCTGTTTGTAATAAACAGTAGTAATTATCATAGACTGTAGTATTGGTGATAAACAGTAGCATTTATTATAACCTGTACTGCTTGTAATAGACAGTAGTATTTAATACAGACTGGTATCTATTATAGACTCTAGTTTTTACATTTCACAGTGGCCTTTTATATAGACAGCAGTATTTGTAACAGACCGTAGTATTGGTCATAGACAGTCGTATATGCCAAAAACCGTATTCGTGGTTACTCTCCGATATCGAGTACGAACAGAGCAGCATTACGCAACAAGGCGCCAGGAGGGAGCGGAGAGGGGAGGGGGTTGAGACCAGGTAGGTCACTGTTGCTGCTCTTGCCAAGATGGGGGTGGAATTATGAATAAACTTTTGTACACTTCAACATGCTCGAAAATGTTTATTTTGTCGCGTTTCTAACATTTACGTAAGGAGTGAAGAACGTGTCGTCATTGCTGTAACATATCTGGTGTTGATGATTGAATGGTGTTGTGTTACATGTGCACTGCCACAATGTAACAATGTTACACATCTATATGTGGAATGTTAGAATGTTACAATGTAACATCTATTAAATATATCATGTGTTATTCACGTGCGGATTGCATTGCCTTTTTGAACTCTATATATGCTTGTGCATAATATGTTGAGTTGTGTTGTATATAATGACCAATTGAATTTTTTTTTAAATTAAATGTACCAGTTCTAATGTTGAAAAATTCATATGCTCATAATTATATGATGATAACTGAATTTAAACTTCACTCTCGGATTAAAATGCCAGAAATATTGCTTCAATCTTTTGTTTTTCAGTTATACTTGGAAAGGTTACCAAAAAAATTCACAAAAAATACAAACTGTCATCATTATAGAATATTGTAGAAAAATTTATCGGGGGGCGTATACGCAGAGGTCAATTTATAGAGTTTGTAAAAGAAGATAACTGAAGCAGCAGTGCATTCCAGTTATGTTGATATAATTATACGGAGGTTTAGCATTATATCGACCGACGTGCACCGCAGGCTGAGTCGAGTGTTATAGGGCTGCTATTTGTTTGAAGGAGCGGTTGCTTGAAGTTGAGGCTGGTTGTTGAAACTTCACTTGCATAGTCTTGATACTTCCACGAAGAAAAGAAAATTAAATCAATATCACAATTTTCCACGTGGTTAAAAACTGCTATTTGCGTATTGCACTGTTTTTGAACTAGAATGGGGGGTTTACATACATTATTATATTCAAAGCAAGAACCGAAAGAAAAACATCAAACCTATTGTAGTAAACAGATATTTAATTTGACATCGAAATTTAAGAGTTATAACATTTAAAGGAAAAAAGAAAGAAAAACATTATATCTATTTTAATAACGAGAGGACTAATTCTACGTCGAGATTCACACTCTCTTTATATTTAAAGCAAAAACGAAATGAAAACCAATCTTACCCGTAATAATAAACAGATATAGAATTTTACATCAAGACTTACCCTATTATTTTATATACAGAAAAAATTACACTAAAATCATTTTACCCATAGTAATAAACAAATATTTAATTTGTTTTCACACTAGTAAATGAGAGTCATTGTTACCAACTTTCAGGGCACAAAATATCAATAACACAACTTCAAGCATCGTTATGGCGCTTGCTTCGTTTCGACACAGGACGCCTGTCAAGTTCTTGGCTGCTGGGACCACGTGTTGGCACCCGGACAGAATAGGGAAAATTCCGCTCCGAGGGTGATGCGCAGGCAATCTTATTTTTAAGTTCCGGTCAGAAATACGTGGGAACTAAAAATGAAACTTATTCGCGATGAACAGGTTAGTTAACACTGAAAGAATAGAATTAGGAAAGGGATGTTTTAAGAATTTTGCCATGAACGGGTTAGTTAACACTGAGAGAAGACAATTAGGAAAGGGATGTTTTCAAGAATGAACCTTTTACCCATGCTTGTGAATATTAAAAGAAGGAAATCATTTGTGATGTACAATGGACAACGTCGAATAATACGTATTAAAATTTAATCTTTTACTTTAGTTCCCTTAATAAAATACTTATGAGATCAAACGACCTTTTCGGCATTAGAGGCTTGCGTTGACCTATATTTTCTACCTCTGAAATTTACTGTAAATTTGAACACATTTCCTCAATTAGAAGCTATCCGTATCCATAATACACAGAGGAAGGAAGTTCCAGAAGGGATCAGCCAATCCCAGCTGATGGTATTGACGGGAATTGAAATTCTTCGTCTTTTAAAGAAATTGATAAAAACGTACAGCCCTTCACATTCGTCACAGTTCGTGTTCTAATTTACTCTAAAACATAACGCTCTGCTTTCACTTTCACTCAATCGTTCTGAATTTTTCTACGATTCATTATTTTGAAGAAAGGTTAAGATAAACGATGCTAAATTCTTTCCAAGTCTGCAGGTTAAGATTAACGAGGCTTAATTCTTTCAAAGTTTGCATGTTAAGATTAACGAAACAATTCTTTCTAAGTCTGCAGGTTAAGATTTACGAGGCTTAATTCTTTCCAAGTTTGCATGTTAAGATTAACGAGGCTTAATTTTTTCCAAGTCTGCAGGCTAAGATTTACGAGGCTTCATTCTTTCCAAGTCTGCAGGTTAAGATTTACGAGGCTTAATTCTTTCCAAGTCTGCAGGTTAAGGTTAACGAGGCTTAATTCTTTCCAAGTCTGCAGGTTAAGATTTACGAGGCTTCATTCTTTCCAAGTCTGCAGGTTAAGATTTACGAGGCTTAATTCTTTCCAAGTCTGCAGGTTAAGGTTAACGAGGCTTAATTCTTTCCAAGTCTGCAGGTTAAGATTTACGAGGCTTCATTCTTTCCAAGTTTGCATGTTAAGATTAACGAGGCTTAATTCTTTCCAAGTCTGCAGGTTAAGATTAACGAGGCTTAATTCTTTCTCCAAGTCTGCAGGTTAAGATTAACGAGGCTTAATTCTTTCCAAGTCTGCAGGTTAAGATTAACGAGGCTTAATTCTTTCCAAGTCTGCAGGTTAAGATTAAAGAGGCTTAATTCTTTCCAAGTCTGCAGGTTAAGATTAACGAGGCTTAATTCTTTCCAAGTCTGCAGGTTAAGATTAACGAGGCTTAATTCTTTCCAAGTCTGCAGGTTAAGATTAACGAGGCTTAATTCTTTCCAAGTTTGCAGGTTAAGATTAACGAGGCTTAATTCTTTCCAAGTCTGCAGGTTAAGATTAACGAGGCTTAATTCTTTCCAAGTCTGCAGGTTAAGATTAACGAGGCTTAATTCTTTCCAAGTCTGCAGGTTAAGACCTCTCGCACACCGCCCTAAGGTCATGGCCTTTAGGTGAGCTCTGTTCTGTGCAGCCTTCATAATTACGGACGCGGTGCTCTGATAAAATGAAGATAAGAAGAACTTCTTCATTTTATTTTAACTTAAATTTCAACTTCTTGAAGTTTAATCTCTTGAGTTCCAGTAAAAGAATGATAAAAAATTCTGAAACACATTTGTTTCCTGAGGTATTGTTCGCGTAGAGGAAATTTGGAATCATGGCGACGAATAAATGATTTTACAAAAAATTATTCTGAATAGCAAGAAAGTTCGTTCGGGCCTCGAAATGAAGAAAAAGCTAATAATTCTGGCATAAGACATGTAATGAACAAATATACCAGTGCAACCTTGCTAAGCCTTGCTAAACATTCAAACTTGGAAGTTCAACCATCATTCAACTGTGAAAGCTTAACCATCATTCAACCGTAAAAGTTCAACCATCATTCAGCTATGAAAGTTCAACCATCATTCAACTATGCAGTTTCAACCATCACACTACCATGAAAGTTCAACCATGAAAGTTCATACAGATTTTTTCATTTAACCATGAAAATTATTCAAGAATGATTTAGAAACCCCTAAAAGATAATTATCCCAGGTCACGCTCTCTGTTTGTCATGAGAAATTATCTAATCTTGGGCGAGAACTTTATTTATCAACTACGGTAAAGCAATTTGAACATTACAGCACGTATTGCGATCGGTATCACATGAAATTATGAAGTTTATACTCAACGTGGACGAATTTTGTGGCTTGGTTGATGTGTACCAAAGTATTTTCAAAACAAGTTTTTACTTTTATCATTCTACGCTGATTTTTATCAGGATAAAAACAAAAAAGGTTCTGAGGATTCACAGTAGTGAGATTTTTTAACTAAGCTCTATGCTTTGCTTCTGCACTGATGAGCCACATCTGGCGGTAGCAGCAATAGTGCTGAGCTGCTCACAGCAGCAATAGTGCTGAGCTGCTCACAGCAGCAATAGTGCTGAGCTGCTCACAGCAGCAATAGTGCTGAGCTGCTCACAGCAGCAATAGTGCTGAGCTGCACACAGCAGCAATAGTGCTGAGCTGCTCACAGCAGCAATAGTGCTGAGCTGCTCACAGCAGCGATAGTGCTGAGCTGCTCACAGCAGCAATAGTGCTGAGCTGCTCACAGCAGCAATAGTGCTGAGCTGCTCACAGCAGCGATAGTGCTGAGCTGCTCACAGCAGCAATAGTGCTGAGCTGCACACAGCAGCAATAGTGATGAGCTGCTCACAGCAGCAATAGTGCTGAGCTGTTCACAGCAGCAATAGTGCTGAGCTGCACACAGCAGGAATAGTGCTGAGCTGCTCACAGCAGCGATAGGGCTGAGCTGCTCACAGCAGCAATAGTGCTGAGCTGCTCACAGCAGCGATAGTGCTGAGCTGCTCACAGCAGCAATAGTGCTGAGCTGCACACAGCAGCAATAGTGCTGAGCTGCTCACAGCAGCAATAGTGCTGAGCTGCTCACAGCAGCAATAGTGCTGAGCTGCACACAGCAGCAATAGTGCTGAGCTGCTCACAGCAGCAATAGTGCTGAGCTGCTCACAGCAGCAATAGTACTGAGCTGCTCACAGCAGCAATAGTGCTGAGCTGCTCACAGCAGCAATAGTGCTGAGCTGCTCACAGCAGCAATAGTGCTGAGCTGCTCACAGCAGCAATAGTGCTGAGCTGCTCACAGCAGCAATAGTGCTGAGCTGCTCACAGCAGCAATAGTGCTGAGCTGCTCACAGCAGCAATAGTGCTGAGCTGCTCACAGCAGCAATAGTGCTGAGCTGCACACAGCAGCAATAGTGCTGAGCTGCTCACAGCAGCAATAGTGCTGAGCTGCTCACAGCAGCAATAGTGCTGAGCTGCACACAGCAGCAATAGTGCTGAGCTGCTCACAGCAGCAATAGTGCTGAGCTGCTCACAGCAGCAATGTTACTCGGTCCCTAGTGGTATACATTCGTAAGATTGAACTGAGAAGAACATTCAACATGAATGTTTTAGTTGCATGCAAACTATGAGTTACTGGCGACTAGGAAAGGGATGCTATTAGGTGAGTGAACAATGATGAGTGAGCGAGTTAATTCTAATGAGTAAATGATGACTACTTGGAGGGCTGTAAGTTGCAGATAATGTGCAGCTTATGTCTAATTTACGAATTATGACTGATTTACGAATTAGGACTAATTAACGAATTATGACTAATTAACGAATTATGCCTATCTTTAACGAATTATGACTAATTTCCGAATGATGACTTATTAGCGAATTATGACTAATTGACGAACTAAAACTTATTAGCGAGCTGCAACAAACGGGCGAGTTTTAACAAACGAGCGAATTAACCTCAACGAGAGAACAAAAATGAAAAAAAAATGTTCGGCTTTTTCAAACACACAAACCCTTCAAATATCGACGTTTTAGACGCAAATCTCATTCTGCCTCCGAACAAATTTTAAAATGAGACATTGAAGTTTAATTTCTGAAGTTAACTAAATTACAGTACATCAAGAGTTACTGTAAAAAAATCAGCTGAAACTTACCTGACCCTTCGAACAACTATAAATAAAGGCCGAAATCTCTCGGAAAGAATCATGAGATAAGATAAGCAAGCAGCCCTCGCATGGTCCCACTACGTCACCGTTTCTGGTGCATGGTTCTTTGTAGCATATGCAGGCTTAGTACTTACAATGAGTGGCATTATATGGCACTAACTAGCTTACTGACACTATAGTGAGACGCTAAAATGCATCCTAACATTATAGTGAAACGCTAAAATGCATCCTAACATTATAGTGAGACGCTAAAATGCATCCTAACATTATAGTGAGACGCTAAAATGCATCCTAACAATATAGTGAGACGCTAAAATGCATTCTAACAATATAGTGAGACGCTAAAATGCATCCTAACATTATAGTGAGACGCTAAAATGCATCCTAACAATATAGTGAGACGCTAAAATGCATCCTAACAATATAGTGAGACGCTAAAATGCATCCCAACAATATAGTGAGACGCTAAAATGCATCCTAACAATATAGTGAGACGCTAAAATGCATCCTAACAATATAGTGAGACGCTAAAATGCATCCTAACAATATAGTGTGACGCTAAAATGCATCCTAACAATATAGTGAGACGCTAAAATGCATCCTAACAATATAGTGAGACGCTAAAATGCATCCTAACAATATAGTGAGACGCTAAAATGCATCCTAACAATATAGTGAGACGCTAAAATGCATCCTAACATTATAGTGAGACGCTAAAATGCATCCTAACATTATAGTGAGACGCTAAAATGCATCCTAACAATATAGTGAGACGCTAAAATGCATCCTAACAATATAGTGAGACGCTAAAATGCATCCTAACAATATAGTGAGACGCTAAAATGCATCCTAACAATATAGTGAGACGCTAAAATGCATCCCAACAATATAGTGAGACGCTAAAATGCATCCTAACAATATAGTGAGACGCTAAAATGCATCCTAACAATATAGTGAGACGCTAAAATGCATCCTAACAATATAGTGAGACGCTAAAATGCATCCTAACAATATAGTGAGACGCTAAAATGCATCCTAACAATATAGTGAGACGCTAAAATGCATCCTAACAATATAGTGAGACGCTAAAATGCATCCTAACAATATAGTGAGACGCTAAAATGCATCATAAACAATATAGTGAGACGCTAAAATGCATCCTAACAATATAGTGAGACGCTAAAATGCATCCTAACAATATAGTGAGACGCTAAAATGCATCCTAACATTATAGTGAGACGCTAAAATGCATCCTAACAATATAGTGAGACGCTAAAATGCATCCTAACAATATAGTGAGACGCTAAAATGCATCATAAACAATATAGTGAGACGCTAAAATGCATCCTAACAATATAGTGAGACGCTAAAATGCATCCTAACATTATAGTGAGACGCTAAAATGCATCCTAACATTATAGTGAGACGCTAAAATGCATCATAACATTATAGTGAGACGCTAAAATGCATCCTAACAATATAGTGAGACGCTAAAATGCATCCTAACATTATAGTGAGACGCTAAAATGCATCCTAACATTATAGTGAGACGCTAAAATGCATCCTAACAATATAGTGAGACGCTAAAATGCATCATAAACAATATAGTGAGACGCTAAAATGCATCCTAACAATATAGTTAGACGCTAAAATGCATCCTAACAATATAGTGAGACGCTAAAATGCATCCTAACAATATAGTGAGACGCTAAAATGCATCCTAACATTATAGTGAGACGCTAAAATGCATCCTAACATTATAGTGAGACGCTAAAATGCATCCTAACAATATAGTGAGACGCTAAAATGCATCATAAACAATATAGTGAGACGCTAAAATGCATCCTAACAATATAGTGAGACGCTAAAATGCATCCTAACAATATAGTGAGACGCTAAAATGCATCCTCACAATATAGTGAGACGCTAAAATGCATCCTAACAATATAGTGAGACGCTAAAATGCATCATAAACAATATAGTGAGACGCTAAAATGCATCATAAACAATATAGTGAGACGCTAAAATGCATCATAAACAATATAGTGAGACGCTAAATTGCATCCTAACATTATAGTGAGACGCTAAAATGCATCCTAACAATATAGTGAGACGCTAAAATGCATCCTAACAATATAGTGAGACGCTAAAATGCATCCTAACAATATAGTGAGACGCTAAAATGCATCATAAACAATATAGTGAGACGCTAAAATGCATCCTAACAATATAGTGAGACGCTAAAATGCATCCTAACAATATAGTGAGACGCTAAAATGCATCCTAACAATATAGTGAGACGCTAAAATGCATCCTAACAATATAGTGAGACGCTAAAATGCATCCTAACAATATAGTGAGACGCTAAAATGCATCCTAACATTATAGTGAGACGCTAAAATGCATCCTAACAATATAGTGAGACGCTAAAATGCATCCTAACAATATAGTGAGACGCTAAAATGCATCCTAACAATATAGTGAGACGCTAAAATGCATCCTAACAATATAGTGAGACGCTAAAATGCATCCTAGCAATATAGTGAGACGCTAAAATGCATCCTAACAATATAGTGAGACGCTAAAATGCATCCTAACAATATAGTGAGACGCTAAAATGCATCCTAACAATATAGTGAGACGCTAAAATGCATCCTAACGATATAGTGAGACGCTAAAATGCATCCTAACAATATAGTGAGACGCTAAAATGCATCCTAACAATATAGTGAGACGCTAAAATGCATCCTAACAATATAGTGAGACGCTAAAATGCATCATAAACAATATAGTGAGACGCTAAAATGCATCCTAACAATATAGTGAGACGCTAAAATGCATCCTAACAATATAGTGAGACGCTAAAATGCATCCTAACAATATAGTGAGACGCTAAAATGCATCCTAACAATATAGTGAGACGCTAAAATGCATCCTAACAATATAGTGAGACGCTAAAATGCATCCTAACATTATAGTGAGACGCTAAAATGCATCCTAACAATATAGTGAGACGCTAAAATGCATCCTAACAATATAGTGAGACGCTAAAATGCATCCTAACAATATATTGAGACGCTAAAATGCATCCTAACAATATAGTGAGACGCTAAAATGCATCCTAACAATATAGTGAGACGCTAAAATGCATCCTAACAATATAGTGAGACGCTAAAATGCATCCTAACAATATAGTGAGACGCTAAAATGCATCCTAACAATATAGTGAGACGCTAAAATGCATCCTAACAATATAGTGAGACGCTAAAATGCATCCTGACAATATAGTGAGACGCTAAAATGCATCCTAACAATATAGTGAGACGCTAAAATGCATCCTAACATTATAGTGGGACGCTAAAATGCATCATAAACAATATAGTGAGACGCTAAAATGCATCATAAACAATATAGTGGGACGCTAAAATGCATCATAAACAATATAGTGAGACGCTAAAATGCATCATAAACAATATAGTGAGACGCTAAATTGCATCCTAACAATATAGTAAGACGCTAAAATGCATCCTAACAATATAGTGAGACGCTAAAATGCATCATAAACAATATAGTGAGACGCTAAAATGCATCCTAACAATATAGTGAGACGCTAAAATGCATCCTAACAATATAGTGAGACGCTAAAATGCATCCTAACAGTAAAGTGAGACGCTAAAATGCATCCTAACAATATAGTGAGACGCTAAAATGCATCCTAACAATATAGTGAGACGCTAAAATGCATCCTAACATTATAGTGAGACGCTAAAATGCATCCTAACAATATAGTGAGACGCTAAAATGCATCCTAACAATATAGTGAGACGCTAAAATGCATCCTAACAATATAGTGAGACGCTAAAATGCATCCTAACAATATAGTGAGACGCTAAAATGCATCCTAACAATATAGTGAGACGCTAAAATGCATCCTAACAATATAGTGAGACGCTAAAATGCATCCTAACAATATAGTGAGACGCTAAAATGCATCCTAACAATATAGTGAGACGCTAAAATGCATCCTAACATTATAGTGAGACGCTAAAATGCATCCTAACAATATAGTGAGACGCTAAAATGCATCCTAACAATATAGTGAGACGCTAAAATGCATCCTAACAATATAGTGAGACGCTAAAATGCATCCTAACATTATAGTGTGACGCTAAAATGCATCCTAACAATATAGTGAGACGCTAAAATGCATCCTAACAATATAGTGAGACGCTAAAATGCATCCTAACAATATAGTGAGACGCTAAAATGCATCCTAACATTATAGTGAGACGCTAAAATGCATCCTAACATTATAGTGAGACGCTAAAATGCATCCTAACAATATAGTGAGACGCTAAAATGCATCCTAACATTATAGTGAGACGCTAAAATGCGCAGTAAATGTAGCGTAACGCTTCAATGCGAACGAGTAAAATTTCATTGACATCAGAGTTTTCTAATTTGCTAAAGAAATAGTGTAGTTTTCACATCAATATGGCAGTAAGTTTAGCACTAATATTCTAAACTATTTCTTCGATATTGACCTCTAAACTCCAAGCAATGACGTGCAAAACCGTTGAGTGGTTGCATTGTTTTTTGTTGGACTGAGTAGCGTGTTGCATGATAAAGCTATGATTTGTTATGTAGCGGGGTATACTGGGGTTTATAGACATGTAAAATCATTGTGACGGTACAGCATTATAAAATAAAAAATAAATACAAATGAGGCAAAAAATTAATAATGAGGGGAAATAATATAAATGAGAGAAAATACTAAAAAGAAAATCATTAAAAAAGAGGGCAAATTATAAAAAAGAGGGAAAATAATTAAAAATGAGGAGAAATAATATAAAATGAGAGAAAATAATAACAATTGAGGGGAAATAGCTAAAATGGGGGAAAATCATTAAAAATTAGGCTTTAACACGGGTTATAAAATAACAACATAATAATCAGCATAAAAAATATCAGCATAAAAATAACAAACTATAACAACGATTAGAAAATATTGTAGCAATGATATACACAACGATTATGTGGTAAAAACATATTAGCGAAGTAAAATATACTGTAAATACAAAGTAAATGCACATATTTAAACGAGTGTGAAAATTTTATCCTGACAGTTCAAACTTCCCATAGGTTCGACATAAATTAAAATCGTTTTGTTGCGTCTTTTATGTCAAATTAATGAGCTACATTTTGCTACGGCATGCGGTTGAAATGGAAAGAGAATAAAAGAAAATAATCCTCGGTGTGACGGTCGGCTATGTGTGTTGTAAAAAAGTGGATTCCTTTAGCCAATAATTGAAAATACCTCTAAATCGAACTCTAAAACTGATATTTCAGACAAGCTTTGCTTATCAATTCGTGGGGGAAAAATGTAGTGTACTTGCAATAGTCGATTGCTTTCCCCCGATCTTTTTTTGGAAATAGCAAAAAAATGCTACGCTAACCTCTGACAATAAATGTTCTAAGCCCTGATAGATCTTACATTCAACTTCTGATATTTCAAAAAAAAACAGCAAACAAATAATCAGAAGCCTCGGTCAAATGTCCCAAAAATGCACTACTTTCTAAGGATGGCAACTGGATAAATTTGAAGTGAAACTTCCGATCTTTCAAAAACAGCAAATTCAGAAAGTTCAAGAAATCTCAAAAAGCACTTCTCTCCATAAGTGTCAACTGATGGAATTTGAAGTTCAATTCCTGATCGTTCAAAAAACTGAAATAAATAATTATAAAACACTGGAAAACGCCATAACAAATTGTCAACAATAGCAGTACTGTCTGAGGGTGAAAACTGAGGGAATTTAAAGGTAAAATTCTGATCTTTCAAAAACTTATAAATAATTATAAACCCCTGGAAAATGTCTCAGATAACCGTGGAAAATAGCAGTAATGTCTGAGAATTTCAACCATAGGAATTTGAGGTTCAACTTCCGATCGTTAAAAAACCTTAATAAATAACTATGAGTCCCTAGAAAATGACCCAAAAAAACAGTGAACAGTAGCAGTACTGTCTGAGAATGTCAACTGACGGAATTTGAAGTTCCATGCATGAGGTGATGCACACCTAAAATTAGCTCTCTTCGGCCAACAAGGCTCTCACTTGCACCCTTGATGAGCGGCTGCTTGGAGTCTTCTTGCGATGCAGAGCACGACACGAGCGGCGGGTGCATTAGAGCAGGCATGCTGGAATCTCTGGTTCAACATTCCAACTTCAACAGACTTGAGATTCCAATATTGTGACTGGCATTCATGAATCTTTGGTTCAATATGCTTGAAGATTCGGACTGACAGACTAGAGTCTTTGGTTCAACACACTTGAGCATTCGGACTGGCAAACTGGAGTCTTCGATTCAACTAGCTAAAGAATTCAAACTTGGAAATTGAGTACGAGTAAGATCCAAACTAATAAGCTGGAATCTTCGATTTTAGAAACGTGAGCATGCTCTTCAAAGAAATGGGGCTTTCTACGCAGAAAAAAGACGTTATTTACTCAGTGAACTGAATTTTATGATTCTAGTTTAATGAGCCGGAGTCATCGACTCATCATACTGGAGTCTCCCGCTTAACAAATTGGAGTCCGACTCAACAAAATGAAGTCTCCGGTTCAGCAAGCTTTAGTTTCGCAGACGAGGAACACGGAGTCAGCAACCTTTAAGTGATGTATCCAATCGACAGCAATAGACCTTGAACCATTCATTGATACCGGCAGATCACAGATTGTAGCCCTTTATAATTACTAGGAAATATAAATAAACAGAGAAATGGTAACCATTTTAATTCCTTCACAGTTTGTTAATCAGAGTATTTTAGCCCCCTAATTAAAAGACCTGAAGAATCTTCTAGTATACTTGCATGCGAACGGATAGAATATTAATTTTGGAGTCATAGGATTGAGCGAGACCTGAGGAGAGGCGTTATCATTGCGACAACACCTGATGTCCCAATGCAATTTTATCGGAACGCTCTTCACAACGTTCACCGTTGACGTCAATTGACTGTTTTTGCCCAAAAAAAACAAGCCCGTATCTTGAGTGCCATCTCCCCTCTTCTAAGTTAAGAAGGTCAAGTTTCTCATAAAAGACTTAAGTAGCCTATGTTCCCAATGAACACAATTTTACAGGACTCAATATTACTAAAAAATTCCAATTAAGTCCCAAGTTTCAATAAAGTCTGCTTTTGCCTAAATGTTGCCAGAACAATTACAGTAATGTTATATATTCATCACAACTTCCATTCGAGTGAAATATAATGGAAAATAGCTGTTACCAACACTGTCATGTATAACATTATATGACTAAATTTTTTTAGTAAGGAGCTACAGTAGAAGAATTGTAGTCTTTTAGAAAGAAACCTCAATATTTTGAGTTAGCTGTTCAGTTCACCAAATTTGCCAATGTTGTTTAATGAGAACTAGCGTTTCTCTGTGACTTCTGACGGATGATAATAAAGTTTCTCAAGATTCCGATGAAGTGCTATGCTTTTTTACGACGTTTAAGAGTCTGGCAGGGTGTTAGAGACGTTCTTTGCGAGTGTAAACAGGTAAGATTTGAGAATAAATGAGAGTACGAATCCTGAGAAGTAGTACCAAACATTTCTACGACTGCGACCAAGTGATCACATTTATATTACAAGTCAAAATAGGGGAAAACACAAGTGTTTTTACTACCCAAATAAAACTTAAACTCGTAATAACTGCAAACGCTTTTGTAAGCCTAAGTGGTTGTTAACAAAATCTTTGGCTGCTAATGAATTTTTTAAAACGGATTAGGGTAGGATAAGGACTAGCTGGGCATGTATTAGAAACGATATTAATTAGAATTCGTTGAAAATTAAGACTGGGTGATGATAAGGATTCATGATACTAACGGTCAAGTACCATCGTGAGAAAAGCAGCTCTGGTTTGAACCGATTTTTAAGTTGAACCTACACGCACATTTTGCACAATTAGACTCATACACCAGAAAGCTTTACATGCCAAATAAAGCCTATCGAGTGAATTAAAAATCAATTCCTTCATCTATTTCAGAGACAAACTTCCTTTTGGCGTGCGAAGCTTACTGGTTTATGCGTATAGTTGTGCATATCGTGAATCGCAATACATAGGTTCAACCTATAGATCACTTCACACCAGAGGTGCTGAGCGTGCCAGGAGAAGTATTCGCACGGGTAATTTTCGAAGATCTTCCTTTTATATCCTCTTCTGTAAGCTCACACACTGACAAGTGTACTGTTCTCATGTAGTTTGAGAACTTCAAAATTTTAGGTATTGCTAGTGATAAAACAGACCTTTGAATTTTAGAATACGTTTGTATCGCCAAATTAAAGCCAATGTTAAACGATCAACATCCACTTCATATAGTTAATTTATCACTATTTATTTAAGCAATCGATCAAGTGACTTTTTTATGTTTTGTTTATTGTATTGTTGTAGGATCTTCGTGAATTTTAGATTTTATGTGGGAGTTGATGGCTAGCACCTAAACTGCTTCCATCGATTTAGATGCGAGTAATATTTTTTTAAGCGTCTTGATGATGAGCGACGCCGCAAAACATTTATTTTCAGTGTTAGACTTCGAGATTTCTCCATTGCTTAGAAAAATAAGTGTTGTCCCACTGGTGCTTTTATTCATCATTACATGGATATTATCATATCGTGGTCAATCATTTAATGAACATTAAGAGAAAACAAGGTTCCTATTCTCTTAGTTATTTTATTTTGAGTTTTAGATAATTGATTGGAACTGTAAACACTGATAAAAAATGCCTTTGAGGCTAGTCTTTGCTTACATTCACACATGAATTAAGGTTTCTAGGTGCAGCCTTTGATATTTTTGAAAGTATTGTTGGTGGAAATAAATTATTTTTCATTTTTACCTAAAAAACTTGATATGTTAAATATTTAGAACTAATTTTTCGTACTTATAAATAAACACGTCAACGCCAATAAAATGTTTCGGGTTTTTCATCCTTTCGATATTCTCAATGATAGTATACTTTATGTATAATTTAGATTAAAAGTTCACACATAATTTAGATTAAAAGCCCGCGTACAATTAAAAATAAGATTAAAACCTATAATATTAAAAGTTTATGTACAATTTAGATTAAAAGTTCCCACATAATTTAGATTAAAAGTTCACGTCTAATTTAGATTCAAAGTTCACGTATAATTTAGATTAAAAATTCACGTCTAATTTAGATTAAAAGTTCACGTAAAATTTAGATTAAAAATGAACCCGATCATGGTTTCGTGATCATTTCTTCTATGCAGGCTTAACGGGAAGTCTTCGCTGTAGGTTTAGCCAAAAATGAGATGTAGAAATGCGGAATCGCCCATAATTCCTACAAAACGCCTGCATATAGTAAGTATGATGGTTAAAAATTCAACGATTAGCGATTTCAATTATAGAACGTTCAGCTTCACTGAGCTTGAAAAAAATAAGCCTGAGCAGTCTTTAGGCATATGAGCAATTATTTCATTTTAAAGTTAAGCAATGTACAACAGTTTTTTGTGCGAGATGTTATAGCATGTAATTCCCTGTGGCTGGAATTTGAAATATCATGACACGTTCTCCTTGAAATCTCTCACTCTTTGACTGTTTTTATCCGCCAGGGAAGCTTGTTCCTCAGCGTAGCTCCTGACTCCGAGATAGCTATATTTCTCAGGTCAGGTGAACGTTAACTACCTAAAACATAGTTCCTCCGATAGGGGTTTTTGTCCGGAATAGTGGGTAGAAGAAATTTTACATCTGCATTACCCTGAGGGAGGTAGAGAGGCGACAACACGTATCGCGCTCTCTGAATGTCGAATCTTTCTGGTGGGTATTGGGATCCAGCACAGTTTTTTTACGAGAGGGTTTGGACGATCGTGTTTCTTGAATTTGCCTTCGCACGCATTACTGGCAGCAATGTTTTACATTTTTACAAGTCTTTGTGAATATATTGAGGCGTGTCTCCCCATGCAGACTAAACAGCAGTGGTCAAAACGCGAAAATGCTTAACACCTAACAACCAATGTTCTGATTTTCCGTTAAGTGTGTTCTTAATCCGATAAAAAACTTAAGGTTCTGCTAATTTTATAGCATATTGTTTCCACGTGTGGTTTGGAAGACATGATTTTGTCAAACCAAACACCAAGGTGTTTTCCTTTGTCAACGGGCTCGGTTATACCCGTATAATTTCCAAACGTCAGAATAAGTTTGGCGATTTTCTGATAACAAAAAATATTGTATTGCAAATTAATTGCGTTAAGTTCAAAGCTATTTCAGTCAAACCTCCATTTAAAGTTGTTTAAGAGACTTTTTTGAAGTTTTTTAAGTGTTATGTTTATTTTATACCTGCTATCGATGTTATCGTTCAAATATAGACATCCACAGCACACTTTGAAATTTGTGTACTTAATGGCATGGAGAAACCATCAATGAAGATACAACTATAAGGAGGCCAAATATTGAACCTTGAAGCCCGCTAAAATTATTTAGCATAAAAGGAGATACTTTGTTTTTTAAGCACGCTCTACGAGAGTGGTTCAGAAGGTAACTAGCTCTCAAACCACTGCGTTTAGTCTCAAGTTCGAGATTTTCAGTATGAGTCTTTTATGCTCAACGCTGTCGAAAACTTTTTGAGATCATGCAGCTGAAAGAGAGTCAATGTTTTTCTACCTATACGTCCCGTATATTTTTTCTCAAATGTTAAGTACAAAATCTTGAATACTGACTTTCCTCTTATGAACATTTGAATGCCACAAAGTAGGCGTGATTCAACGATGCGAGTGGAAAGCTGATTTCCTGTTACTTTTCTAATATAACTGGTACGAAAATGATTGCTTTGTCTAATATTTTGGACATAACTGGTACGAAAATGATTGGTCTGTAATTTGACGCTGTAGAGATTTCGCCTGATTTCTACAATGGTTAAATACTGGATTGTATGCATTGGTCAGAAAATTTGTTGTTGTTATTGATGTATTAAATTATGCAATAAATATTATTTTGTCATATTATGAAATAAGTATTATTTTGCCGTATTATGAAATAAATGTTATATTAACATACTATGAAACAAATATTACGTTACCATATTATGAAACAAATCAGAGGCGCTACAGCAGGGAAGCAGTCTTTAATATATTGAAAGTTAATATTACTGTGGCCTACTATTTTTATATTTTTTACGTGTATTAAATATTCCTGAACATTTCTGGATCTGTTGCATATTATCTGGCCTCGGTCTCAATTTGTTTTTGAGACGATGAAGCATTGTTTGGACTTAAATTGTTTGCTTGTTTGTAACAAGGTTAGATACTCCATAAGAAGTCCATCAACTTTTGGAAATAAAGTTTTGAAATTAGCCTCCGGTTTTGAGAAGTTGTGAATAAGTACTCTGTGGTATAGGCTTTCATATCGAGCAACTTCTCTGATGACTTCCCACGTTCGTTTTACATTTCATTTTGATGTTAACGATTTTTTCTAGAGTTGGTCTTGTTTCGCTTCACTTACTTTTTTCGGTAGAATCTTCTCGTCATGTTTATGTATGTGCATGTGACTAAAAAAACATTAAGATAAAAAACTTTATAGAGGAAGGCTGCATTATTGATGTTCATGTCTCAGGAAACAAAGCATTAAAATTGTTTAATTTCTTGTATAATTTTCCCCACCCGTCTTGCACGAGTAACTTATGTTTGAAAACGTTCTCAATCATTTTTTGCTTCAGTGATGAGAGTATTTCAGGCCTTCCAAAAATATTGCTGTTTATTTTCCATAACATCGGCTTTTCTGTCTTGTGATCGGATGCCTACGTATTGATGTTTGTAATTATACTGCAAAAACGAATGAAAGTTAAACTTCAAAATTTCTGATGAATAAGTGATGACTTTCATAGCTACGCAAAAAGTGAAACACTCTTACTTTAAAACATTGAAACTTTTGCGTCGCCTCTGAGCGATTTTTTAAAATTATGAATACAAATTTATATATACTGCAACAGCTTTTATTATCAAAACTAATATTATTTACTATTTTTGAGTTCTGATGACTTCTGCACCACGACCACTCTGAACTATTTGCTTTAATATTGAAGTAATGTTTGTCTTACGTAACACTTCCATCTCAGTCTAGGTAGGTTTTGTGCTGTTTAAAAAAATAACATGAAAGTTGAATCCTTAGAAACTTAGAATTAAAAACCCTCGCATGATTTCAAGAATTAGATTCGGTTAAAATAATCAGCTCTCATTTTTTTGCTTGTTTATTTGATTTTAAAATATTTCGAGTTTGGAAAACTTAAAAAATTGTAAACATAAAAGTATTGTAGCTTTTAGGTTAGAAATATGTCAACAAGTATGACTCATTCGTGCTTGTGCACTCGTTTGATTTTTATCTCCAAACGCCCTTCGAAACAAAACAAAAAATGTCTCGTGCTTGCTGATCCAAATATTTCCAGACAACGAAGTAGTTTTGTCCAGTAGATTCTCCATGTAAAAGAGGTTTTTTCTCTTTTTGCAATGCTGATAGGATCCCATAAAGGCTCGGCACGCCCTGCTGCGCTGGGTGGCGCAACGCTCGCTCTGACTACCTTCTAAGCCTTGGCGTTTCTCTGAGAGCGGGAATTTTACCTTCCGAATGGCTCACTTTTTGTGACCAGACCTTTGCTCCTTGGTGCCAGGAAGTATCTTGAAATATACAGAGTTTTTGTCTGTAGAAAAACACTTGCGACGTGAATTATTTTTGGAAATTTGGAAAGGTACTCTGAAGTAATAGGGTCCAAACTGAACTCAAACACGTGCGGTGTATCAAATGAGTATTTTACGCGTTAATTTTATGAAAAGTATGTCTCATTAGCGGTACCAACTGTAGAAATGCACTTGTCTCAATTAATTCTTTCTATAGAAAGAAAATTCGATATGTGTCACATAAGACACACCATGCAGTTAAAGGCTAAAGAATGTTTTTCGACTAAGTCTAAAATGCAGTCCTGTTCATAATTTTCAACTCTTATGAAACTGTTCCACCAGCATGGGAACTTTTGGTGTTGTGGTTTAAATGAGTGGTTTCATGACCCTCGCATAAAAGAAATTCTGTAATCCTTGACCGTTTGGCAGAAGTTGTGGTGTTGAGGCGTTAGGTATGGAGGTATGGAGCCGAGAAGGTGTGTAGTGTGGCTTACACTCTGTCATGTGACTAATTATAAATAAAAGAACAAAGTAAGTCGCTTTTAAATTCAACATTCTGATTTGAAACAGTGTGACTCCGCGAGAATCATCGTTCATGAATGTTGCTATGCTGAACACATCGTTTTGTAATTATGAAATTTACAATGGTTAATTTTAAATGATTTCAACATCAAAGCAACCTTCACTGAAATATTTGCGTTTGTATGAATCACTTGAAATATTAAGAAAGATAGTAAAAGAATTTACTCTAGCACAGCAGCTAATTTTAAAACTGCGAGCTAACTTGTTTTTTTTAAATGTCTCAATCAACCTGCGATGTATTAGATGCCCACATTTTTTATTCTGACGAATAAGAAAACACAAAAATACATCCAGTATCAAAAAAACATCTTTGAAATAACTCCCAGCTTTTTTTAGTTATACCAACATGACATGCATCATCGCGTTTCAACCGATAATTAATTAATTATTTAACTACTTTTGTGGCCAAAATATCGTCAATTTCTCTGGAGTCCCAGAACTCACGTTCAATTTATTCCCGATCTTTGACGGGTTCATTTTTGAACAAAACGGTAACTTTGTCATCACTGATAAATTTCCTTAAAAAACTTATTGGTGTGCATTACACGAATTCATCATAGTGTCAATTAAAATTGCTTGAGAATAATTTCAACGCAAACAAATACAGTTTCATGACACGTTTGACGGATTTCAAAACTTATGTTCTTTTAATGGCATTTATGTCGTAATTGCCTGCGAATTTTTACAAGATGCCTAAACATATTGGATGAAAATTTCGAGTGCAATACACTACTGTCTTAATCGCTTATACGTAGATAATAAATCTATGCTATAATAAGAGCCGCGTTCGTCCGTCTGTCGGAAGCCAGCCTACAGTGTGTGATGAGCGTATCTGTGATACAAGCTTCATCAAATCCACAATTTCTAGTGTATTAATCCATCCGATTCGAGTAGAAATTAATATCACTTGAATTCTCAGGAAATAGGAACGTATACCAGGCACTTTATTTTTATATATATTTTTTTAACATTATACAATATTATACATTTTTGATGGGGCCGTTTGCACTCGGCCCCATCAACTCTCAAGAAATTGAATTTTTTTATTTCCCACGGGTTTTCTAATATTTCGCCTTCTTTCTTATTCAAAGAAAGAGGGTTGGACTAGATCTATAATAATTTTCTTCACACATTACACATAAACGATAAAAGTTACCGGCAAATTGTAATTTTAACTTCCGATATCATTGCTGTTCGTATCCTCTCTTAACCTAGAATAATCCATGTTTAATTTTATCTCATACTTCCGATTGGGTTATTTATTGTGTTCATCTTATCGATATAAAAAAACTCAACTACTATGCCATATTATTTGTATAGGTATAGGATTTGCATTTGCATTTATTTGTATAGGTATAGGAAACAGCATATTATATTAATGCAAATATTAAATTATACTTATGATAAGGTTCTCATTATTACAGTATGAACACGCTTTTTTCAGTTTAAAAACTTGCAGTTAGTAAACAGGTGACGCTGCTTCGAGATTATAAAAGTGAAAGTTGATTTTCAGGTGGCAATTTCTTTTAAAAACAGTTCGCCTGGGCTAAATTTTGACATGCTTTTACACACGCTCTTGGTGAAGATGCTTGTTGAACTTATAAATTCTCAGAGATTTTTGGTTCTTGTATAGTTTCCGTATTTGAATCACCGAATATCGAATAAAAATTGTTCAAACTTTCGGTTGGCAGACAATAGGCTGTAAAAACTGTGTAAAACGTACCATAAAAGACTTGTGAATATGTCATTCACGTTCACGCTGCTAACATCAAATCAAGAGCTCAAAAACAAATAAATTTCACTTCCAACATTCAACTTTTTAGCTTACAACAATTAATTTTTAGTTTTTTAAGTCGTTTTGTCCTTTGGCTTTTACGGACACTCCTTTTCATGAAGAGTTATTTTGAATTTACGAACCAAGGGTATTTCACCTTTGGGGTAAATGTCGGTGTCAAGAACTTTGCTCCGTTGGATCAGCCAGCTACGGCTCTCTAACCTACATTGTGCCTCGAGATCTTTTCCAACTCCAGCACGGTTGGCTTTTTCCTGCACTTAAAAAATTTATCCTACCTTTGTCCTACCCCATGCAGGGATTGACTCGGTCTACTCTATCCCGTGACCATTATTTTCTCATTGAAACCCGCATCCAAACACTTCAATGGGTCCAGAAAGAGATTCAATGCCGCAAGTAGAACTCTTCGGTGCTACTATAGCGTGAGATCTACCGCCATATATCGCCTAACCAGGTGCAGTTTGAGATGCACAAAATAAGTGCTTATAGCTAAATTAAATGTATGGAAATGATTAGTAACCTGACCTCACGCTATAGTACTAGCTAAAGGTAGATCCCATGCTATAATGTGGCAGACCTCACGCTATAGTACTAGCTAAAGGCAGATCCCGCCATAGTGCGGCACACCTCGCGCCGTAGTAGCACCAACTTTTCTCTGCGAAGTTGGCAACATCGCAAGTCCAGCGGCCGCCAAGGTCCATCGCCTCGATGTCGGCGAGCAGGCGCGGACTGCTGGGACAATCCCCGCCGAAACAGCACGACCCTCAGCAGCTGTTGCGCATGCGAGGTGTGGCTGGTGTGTGGAGACACCGTTACTCTCATGCCAGGAGCTCCGACTACTTGTTGTGTGGTGTGATTCGTACGTCTTGTATATGTGTTGCTGAATGTAATTATATTGAAATTTATTGAATGTGTGTGTCATGTAGGTGAATGATAAATGTGCGTGTATGTGTCATGTACACGCAAAATATACTTAAATTGGAAATTAATGTATGTGTGCGAGTCATGCATGTAGCTAAATGTACCTAAAATGAAAATTAGATATATGTGTTTGCACCATGTGTACAGATAAATATATTGTACTTAGATTGAAAATAAATGTATGTGTATGTTCCATGTATTTAATTAAATATTTATGTAGAGAAAATGCGCGTTTATGCATGTATGTGTGTGTTTATTTGGAAAAAAACGTATTTTCTTGCATGTATACATATGGGAGCATTTGAGATGACTAGAATATACTGTATTTTAATATTATTGATATATAATCAAATCATGCATGTCTTTATTGCGTACATTACATAAATATGAATAACCATTAAAACATTTTAAATGTGCAACGCCGTTAGTCATTTACTTACCTATACAAAAATATAGTTATTTAATATGCATTGAGGGTAAATAAATGATGACGTCGTGGTTTAAATTATCGAATTCTACTGATACTTTCAAAGGCCTCTCACTTTCCAAACGATTAATTCATTTGTTAACGGACCAAAACTTATCTTATCGTAAACATTTCCTTAGCTTTTCATACAGTATTAGATCTTTAACTTTCTTCCCAGAGAAAGATGCTTTCCCTGAGTTTCTTCTGTTACTGCAGCCTGCCACCCACTCCACATACTCTCACTTCTCTTTCTCTTCATTGTATCATCAGAAAAATGTAGAGAGTCAGTCATCTTGATATTTTCATTATCGTTGCCACTTCAAAATAGGAAGTGGAATACATTCGCGTCAGCTTCAAATTTTTACATCACTGCACTGTTTTATTGTATGCAACTGTAGACTGGACTGGCCATTTCTTTATATACTTTCTCTTCCGAGAGTAGGTATATGTAAGCTGTGAATATACAATATAACCGATCCGTGCAAACCTATATTTTTATTGATGTTAATTTAACGTGAAGTAAAATTAAAAAACAAATTCTCCATGCTCTCTTTACGACCATTTGGTGATACATAAAATTTAGTAGGAAGAATTATTTTGCTAGTTAAAGTTTAAAATTGACGCAGGTTGAACAAAAAATCAATGCCGTTCGCAGGCTCGCAAAAACGAACATCAGTAACAAGCAGTCCCGAAGTCTGTAACCAATCTTGATTATTCTTAGTGAAGTTTAGCGGATGTTCTTGATTAAGTTTAAATATGATAGGTAAAAAAGAATAGCTTATTCCTTATTTTCTGCTTTTTAATTTCTTCATGATTTTTTTCTTTTTTTTCTGTTACCTTCTTAATTCAGATATGTAGAGGTTTGTATTTTCTCTGCGGCCGCCGAATTTTTTTTTTTTTGCACGAAATCAGCCACAGCTCCTTTCGTTTCTGTGATGTGATGGTCAAGCTTCCTCTCCTTACCCTCACTTTCTATGCTGGTCTTTAAATTGCCATGACTGACGTTTTTAGAGATGCCGAGCTTGAAAGCTTTTGTATCACTTTTCTCCCTGTTCTTTTTTCTTTTGCTAGCACAGTAAACAACAATAATTAGGCGTGAATTAACATTTAAATTGCTCTTCAATGGTGAAAGCTTATCATTATTGCCCATAGCTAAAGGGAGTTTTCTCAAAAAATAACAGCAAGGAAATACTGACTTTGTACCATACCTCCATATCACAAATCTTTTTGTACGTAATGGAACAACTGAAGATTGTTGGATCATGCTGCTTCAGCCTTCAAAAATAAAATAACTTTGTTCAAACATGAATTAGCCGAAAAAATTCGAAAGGCCTTATGTGGAAAATGCATCACTGATTGCAATGGCACAATTAGTTGGGAGATACAATCACCCAACAATGGTATGCACAATGGAAACAATAATATTTAGGTAAAATAATGCTCACCCTTAATTAATTTATCGAGGCCCAGCCAATGCACTGTAAGTGTGTATCTATAGAATGAAATGCTAAAACCTTCAAGTTAACAAGTCAACATCGGCATGGAAATTAGAGTTTCGTTCATGATGTATTGATGGAGAAGTCATTGTATATATCTTTCTTGATGAGTTAACCAATAACTATTCTGAGGGGGTGTAAATTTTTATCAAAAGAGTAACAAACGAATAGATTTCAGTGTTTAATAATCATCTTTGTTTTCTGATTGTAACAGTTTTCATAGCTGATCCCAGAATTTTTATATCTTTCGACAACAAACTGGGTTTGTATTTTGTGTTGCGTTCTTTCTTTGAGCTCCTTGTCCCAAATTTCGATTACAGCTTCTATTATGGAGCCTCTAGGTGTGTTAAAGGTTAATGAACCTATTTTGTGGCAACTTTTCATCGTCCAGAAGCTGCAGGGCCAAAGCTCAGGTGCGGGGAGCTGGAGGTTGGTTTGCACAATTTCTTTTACGAGCTAAACAAAGTTTGCACAATCCTCGCTGGCGGCGCCTGCAGCTCCGTTGATAGAATTTCTGGGGAAAGAGGTTGAGTCGCCTTGTATTTATTTGTGTTGTATAGGTATTTATTTGCCCGCATTTGTTAGTGCTGCATTGGGATTTTTGATCAACTATATGACCTTCAAGTCTCAACCAGCGGATGAGAGGGAGCCTGGTTTTGGAATTCAAAAATTTCATATTAGAATGTCAGAACAGAAGAATAGTAAAAACTTCTGTAGGATAATTATATAATGATGATGAAGCAAATGACGTGTGTCAAAAGAAATTGCAAAATAAATAATAAAAATAACAATAATTGAATAAAAAACGGCGTAAAATTATTGAAAAAAAGCGTGAGTTGAAGCAAACAAAGAAAACAAACAACAAAAAAGTGACGTGGGCCAAAACAAACCCTGAAACAAACTAGAAAAAATACGACAACTGCGCCAAAAAAAATTGCCCTGCGTCAATGAAAACCAAAAAACAAATGATGAAACAAGCGTCTTGAGAAAACTACTCAAGCATTCTACACACGTTTTTTGCTCATTAAATTTCCTATTCAAAATACAAATTACCATAAATAGAAAGGATCAGAGTGTGCTACAGTTAAAAATTATGGTCTAAGACGATCAACGTTTTGAATTTTATTTTTCTGTACTACACCCTCGGCTCCAAAGCCGTTTACAACCAGTTTCATTGAAGCCTCTGGCGCAATTATCGGGTCATAATTCTTCACAGGCTCTTTCGGACTCTTTCATGCCTGCAAGAGACTTGCATAGAGTCCAGCAGACTTCACGTGTTTTGGCGAATGTTCTTCGATGATATTGTGGCAATCGAGTTGATGAAGTAGTTTCGGGATTTAAATTGTCATTCTGTTCAATGATTCAACATAGGTTTCAGAGGAGACTTTGAATCGCTGTTGAAATTAGCATCTGTACACAGTATTCAACTTTCATGGGTCATTCTTGGAATTCCTGTCAATGAGAATCTTTTAACAAGATTTTTTGATGGTGTTGGGGTTATTCGTGGAACTCCTACAATGGTAATTTTTACGCGAGATTTTGCTTATGGTGTCTTTATTTTGTTGATGATGAGCGACGTCTAACACAAACAGTGAACTCACTTGGGAGATTGTACGACTGCCATGCATCACTGTGCATAGAAGTGTCTTTTCAACAGAGCGATCTGACTTCTATGATTTTGCATATCTGTCATTCCTTTAATCCATTAAAATCCCTTAAGAGGGCCTCATATTCATTCACAGGTTTGGCTCGTATTTTATGAGTACAGCGAAATTTCCTTACATTAATAAAATTGAACTGGTCAAAAAATTAAACTCTTGTTAAACCGAAAATTGAAACCTCACATTTATTAACTTCCAGTTGTACTCAAGTGAACACGAAGTCATTTGGAATATTGAAAAATTTACAGCACTTTTAAGCTTTAAACTTAAGAACCAGTCTTTTGCCTTGCGAAAAGGTTACCGACTTTGAAAATGAACCAGTTGACCTTGCATCTTGAGACTGAGTGAAGGAAAAAATTGATCCCAGAGATTCTTCGGATTTACATCAATTTTATGCTTGGAAAGTCCAGTGTTTATTTCTGTTAACTTGCACTAACAAAGCCAAGTTTTCCATTCTGTAAAATGAGATACCGGCATCTGACTTCAAAGGGAGAGATATCATTGACTAAAAATGGAATGTTTATTCATACACTGATTTATTGCAATGTGTAAAGTATATTTGCTGCAAATTGTCGATATTATTTAAATAATAATTACTGAAGTATATGCGTACGAAAGCATGAAACTATTTCAATTCAAGAGTTTTTTATCCGTAATTTTTCCCTTCTTCTGTCGAACACAAAAACCTTCAGAGACCCAAAATTATTCCGTCATTGTGCTCTTTAGAATCGAACCCAATTTTCAGAAGCTGTCATCAAGCTTTGCATCAGGCCTCAAGCTGTAGAATTATTTTGAAGCTAGGAACAATTAGTGGGATATAAAACAAAACTTCTTATCCTGGCCGCGTCCTTGTAACCTGGAGCTCGTTGCCTTCAGTACGACAAAAACCATCTTCGTTTTCACGCAGGGGAGCCCCCAGACAAACCTGTTTAGCGTCCACTTACTAGCGATCATTGGCACCATCTCCCGAGCAGAATTTAGGCAGTTTGCATCTTTGGATAATAGAGGTTGGTGAAATCAACTCCGTCAAGAGAAAATCACTCAAAATCGTTTTATGAATCACTCGAAATCGTTTAATGAAACACTCAAAATCGTTCAATGAATCACTCAAAATCGTTCAATGAATCACTCGAAATCGTTTAATAAATTAATCAAAATGATTTCATGAATCATTCAAAATTATTTCACAAATCACTCCAAATCATTTGATGAAATTTATTCGTATTTTTGTGGAACCGAACAACTAAATTTTTGTTATACTTATTTATCATTAGTTTTTGTTAATAGTTAGCACAGAATCACATTGCAGAACTAATATATTATCTTTTGAGATCAAACATTTTGGGTTTTGATATAAGTATCATTAGATGTTGTGAATCGTAATCATAGAATAATATAACGAAATATGTTATGTTCCGAACCCTAGCAGCTCAAATTATCGTCTTATTATTAGCTGTTGTTAGTAGCTATGGTACAGAACCCCTTTGATAAAATTCTTTCATTATCTTGTGGAGTTTAGCCGCAAAACTCTTATTATAATTATCAACAACTCTTCCCAAAATTTGTAAAATAAACTGGAATTTTTTGCGTGGATGTTTCGACTAAGATGGTCTTGTACGGTTAATGAGTTGCTGAGTTAAATAATACTCATAAATTTCTGCGTTAATTAGAAATCACAATAAAGTTTTTCGCAGATTAATTTATTCTGTTGTAATTCTAAGTTTTTTATTAATAATAGTGCGTTTTAGGAGTCGGTAAGTAGATTCACTTAATATATGGACAATGTATTGGATATTTCCTCAAACATATAGGATATTTGATAAAACATTTTTCGGAAAAGAAAGTATTACTTTGATCATTTTATAGATCTGAAGATAATATCAATCTTACATGTTTTCACTTTTCTAAGTTTGGAGAACCAGTCGAAAGATGTTGCTCTTGAATATCATGTGTTTTAATGCAAATGAAATAATTAAAGCAACGTAAAGATGTGCTATTTTTTGCTGAACAGATAACGCAAATTTACTTTTTTAAGTGGTTAAATTTTCTAATTATTAAAGAAAACGTCAATTTGAAAAAAAATCAAATTTTATGCATCTTTCATTCGACTCAGTTTAGCTGCATGAATTTGTATGAGAGAAATTTTTTCATTAAAACAATAGAATTGGTTGAAATGAAATTTTTTTTACTGAGGAACAAAAACTCCTCAGTAAAAGACAGTACATACTTCTAAAATAAAATTTTCCGCTTCATTTTCAAATGAGCGTATTTCCTCATGCATAAATATTCATCGACTTGGTGACCGATAAAGACGTCTCTCTCCTGGCAATTTGCAATTAACACACACATCTTAGAAAGATAGAGAGGCCAACTGAAGCAGCCCAGCATGTGGTGCGCTGTGCTGCAGCTGCGGCATATAACAGGAATTTTCACCCGAGAATTCACTTTTGAAAAAATGTTTTCTCACCAATTTTTTTAAGAGAAAACTGCATAAGATCATTCGAAGGGTTTTTTATCCCAAGTGTCTTTCACCTGACAGATTGACTAACTGGTTTTACTCTTTAACGTTGGGATTTTTGTACTCATATTACAGTGATCACTACCCTCATCGTTAAACATGGCGCTGGCATCAGCTGGTCACCGATATCAGGATGAAGAAGGAACTGCTGCTCGGCAGGGAATTTCGAAGAACAAATTAGCGAACGGATTTAACAAGAAATACATTATATTGGGGCTACTTTAAAAAAAGTCTGCATATCCTTGTGGGGCGTTAAAGGGTTAAGGCAGTCTAGTGGGGCTTTCGCTAACTATGTGATAACTGACACTGTAATTCTAAGATCGATTGAAAAGTGTTGACATAAAGTAAGTGTTTACAATATTTGAAACCTTCGCAAACAGAAAATAAAACTTTTGTTTTCTTTAACTCAGCTTTCAGGCTGATGGTTGAACGTTTGTTTCTTACTTTAAGAGTGGTTTAAAAATTGTTCAATCCTACAAGATGAGTTCTCAATAAATGTTCTGAGTAAATAAATTGCACCTTCGTATCCAATCAAATTTGACTTTTGGATCTCAAATCAGACCAGATTCTCTTTTATCCTTTATAAATGAATTGATGTATAGTTCTCAATTGTTCTATTGTTAGCAATTGACATTGAACATCAATTGACCTCGGCATTAAATTCTTCCATTGTTTTCAATTTATCCCCTTAATTAATTAACATCAAGTCCTCGACTGTTCTACTGCACTGAATTGACCTCGCTTATCAATAGACCCGTGGTCTTAAATTATTCTATTGTTATCAATTGATCTCGTTCATCAATTGACCCTTGGTCTTAAATTATTCTAACGTTATCAATTGATCTCGTTCATCTATTGACTTCGGTTTTAAATTATTCTATTGTTATCAATTGACCTCGCTCGCCAATTGGCCCCACGTTTTAAATTATTCTATGGTTGTCAATTGGCCTCGTTCATCAATTGGACCTATATTCTCCAATGCGAATTGATTCTCTAGCCACTGTTGCCATTAAGACTCTCAAGTTGCCACTGTTGGCCATTAGGATTCTCAAGTTGCCACTGACGGCCATTAGGATTCTCAAGTTGCCACTGACGGTCATTAAGACTCATTGACTCTAGGCTATACGAAATGAACGAATTCATAAACGCAAAAACATGCATTAAAGAGCAGCCGCATTAACAAATAATTTAGTTCTCGGTAGGTCTCGACCCTATTCTCTGGTTTGCATGATCATGGTTGTTTATGCAGCCCAATAACATGTTTGGTTCAAAATAATCTTCACGAACCGGGTTCACGAGAACGAGTTTGTTTACAGTGCCTTTGAGTCTGCTCTGCTACAGCCGCCCAATACTATTCGTGCTGAAAAAAACTATGCACCTTATTTCGGGTCGTGCGAGCCTGTCATGCGTATCGAGGGCTCATCTATTTCTGCACTCGTCTGCGGGTATCGGAAAAAATGTTCAAATGCATGCACATAAAAGTGACTTTTGATGGGGAAAACACTGAGTAAGCTGGGATTTGGATACTGATTTGTATGTTTACACGACTGTAGAACTTTACGTTTTTTCAACTTGAAATTCGCGTGTCTATTTCTTGTGCGTTATTCTGAGTTTGGTGAGTGGGTTCAGTAGGTTATACTCTCCATGTTTTACTGCAAAAACTATTTTGTCGTTATAGGTTGCTATAGAAACTTCGTAGTTTATATTTGGCTCACAATGCTAGCGTTGTTCACCGGTAAATATATCAAGTGATTCCTTGTTCATTTTTTAATAATATACTCGAATTTTACCCATTTATTTCACTTGAATTTTAAACATTTCTTATGAACTTAATTTCACATTTCATGTAGAAATGTACACGAATTTCATTTGCAAAAAAATTTAAATTTTTTAAGTCTCTTTTTTATTAATTTACACGTTTGAGGTGCTATAACCGATTTTTAAAGTATTTTTTAAAAATTTTTTCCAACAATAAACATGCTCGTGGTAAATGAACTTTTCAAATCTTCTTTCGAAACAATGTTCTCGCTTGTGATACAGCAACAAATTTTCTCAAAACCTTACTCTTTAGATCTGCAGTCTTACTAATATTTGCAATGGTTCTATCACTTGGCGTTGGAGGTGCTTGGTGAGTTACTTTATTGTTTTTGCTAGATATTGTTTGTTATTGCCTAATTGTTGTTGTTTGTTATTGTTTTTATTGATTTATTATTATTGCTTGGTATTGCTTGTTATTGCGTTATTACCATTACTTGATATTGCTTTATTGTTATTACTTGTTATTGCGTTATTGTTATCGTTTGATGTTTCTTGTTTTTGCGTTATTGCTATTGCTTGTTATTTTTTGTTATTGCGTTATTGTTATCGCTTGTTATTGCTATAAATTGTTATTAATTGTTATTCTTGGTATTGCTTCAGCATTTTCCATCTCAACAGAGTGAGGTGCGCTGGTACGGGCACGGTGTGGGCTGCAGGCGTAGGTGCTGGAATATATCTTTGTATAAGCATTGACTCGATCGCAAGTATTTAAGTCGTTCGCTTGTTATGTAACACAAAAACATGAATATTTTCAGCTCTGAATCTAAATTCGGTTCTCATACCTGGTGAGGAAAATAATGTAAATGTATTTTTTATTGGAATGTGTATTTACAACACCTTTCTCCTCAGTTCTTCTTGCTGGGATGAAAATTGTGAGCACTTCAAAGGAACGACGACTAAAGAAGTTTTACATTCAATTATTTATAGCTATTGAAATACATGGTATACATTTATTTACAAAGTTACTTATAAGAATTTTCTAGTATAGCGCAAAACAATATGGTTTAGTAAAAGATTCCTGTGATCGAAACAGTCTTTTTAAGGTTATGATTTTTTATCAACAGTTAGAGAAAAATGCTGGCATTTTAATTTCAGAATTTTAAGCCACATAGCTGAGAGCTTTCTAGGACCTCATATTTACAGCAAAGCATCACCCCATCTCAGACCCAATCAGAAGGGGACCTAAGTACTCTGGTTATAAATTGCAAATTACACTATAAGAAGTGGTTGAAATTTGCAAATTTAATGGTTACGAAATTTTCCAGGTGAGAAATGAACGATACAACTACGCTTCCGAAACAATTTATCGGGAAAGACTTTTGTTCTTCGAACAATTTATCTGCAAAAACTTTTCTTTGCCCTGTTTTTCAAAATTCTCTTTGAGGCCTACTTAATTGGACTCAATTGCGTATTTCACACATTCCTTTAAATTATATTTTATACATTAAAGCCTCAATGAACTCCAAATAGACAAACACGTGACGAGTCTGACCCTTAGAGTACGATGTGTCAAAATAAGTTCAATCGGTGCAGGAGGGTACGCCTCCAGACGTAGGCTTAGGCTTATTTGCCCTCAATTGGCAGAGAAATTATGATAGGCTACGAAGACTATTTTCGACCTAAGATAATTACGCAGCTTTGGATCATGAATTGCAGCTGATGAATCAAAAGGAAGCCATTCGGAACTCGACTTGCCCGCCTTTTAAAAGGACTCAACACACGTTTGATGCAGGCTGTCCTTGCTGTGAGAATACCTCGTTTCGATCGAGATCAATCGGCTTCAGCCTTGACATCGTTGGCGTCTTTCGCTGTCCCAAATCAATTCGAATCCTTTAGGGTCAATTTCATTTAGTCATTCCACGCAGGTCATTGCGGTGAATTGACGGAGTCTTTGCTGAAATTGCGGTCGCGTGTCGTCCTTACGAAAATAGATTCAACTTCACGTGAAAAATATTTCTCTGATTTTGGGGACCTCATCTCGGGGTATCAGAAATGTATCTTGCTGATGAATTAATGGGAAATATCCTTCGTAAAATGAGCATATGGAACAGACAGTATCTACTGAACAACTTGGAAAAAATTATTTAAAATTAAAAAAGCTCGATAAGAACATGAATTTCTCTCTACGCACTAGAGAAAACCCTACTCACATCGAAATTAAATTCAGCATTTTACTCAGTAATATAAAATGCACGAACCTAAATTTACTCGTTAATCGGGCACTCAACTTGATGTTTCATCAACCCACAACTTTGCACGTATATTTGAAATACCAACAGTGACTATGTAAATGCTAAAATTATGAAAAATAAATTTTAGTAAGTTTTCGAACACTGGTTACTTTCTTACTAAATTAGGAATTAGAAAAGTGCATTTTTAGCGAACATTTTTCCTGTGAAGCGAGCAGGATTTTTCACATTTTTGTGAAATTTGATGATGAATAAATAAAAAGTGTTATAAATTCGAAGAGAACTTCCAACGCAGATGTTAAAAAGAAGTAAAATTTTAAAACTCTATAAGACTCTCCGAAATTTTTAAAAATTTCCAATTTTATTCTTTTGCCACACTTTTAACCCGCTTCAGGGGTTATCAACAGGGCGAACATCTCAAAACAAAATAAGAATAAGTACACGCAGGTCTAGTAGATTGGTGGATCAGGTAAATTTTTAATATAAATTTTTTGTATGTAGATTGACATTATACGAGCGCGTAATGAAATTTTCCCATGTAAATTAAAAATTCAAATAACACATGTAAGAACAGTAGTTAGTACATAGTACGAGCGTATAATGAAGTTTTCCTATCCAAATGAGAAATACGAATAGCACATGTAAAAACAGTAGCATCAGACTATCTACGCCCAACAAGGCAACTGCCATCAGTGGACCATGGGTCTCATAGAAGGATGAGACCCCCAATGGATTCGTGGCGTAAATGTCGAAATGTCGATAAATTTTAACGACTTCACCGAGTGTAGAAGTCACTCTGATCCTACCTGACACAAGGGCCTTGTAAACATTTTTTCCGGTAACTTCTTACCTTACTGAACTTTGGGTTGCTGTGCCCTCATAACATATGGGGCGCAGTTACGACAGTAAAATGCCCTGCTTTTTATCCTATATTATACCAGTCAAGGCAAGTTCCTCCATGAGTAAATCTAAATTAATTCTACAACAGTTTACGTAGGATCTATTGGAAATGTATTTCATTCATTTATAAAAGAGTTAATTTAGTATCTATTGGAAATGTATGTGATTCCTTTCTAAAAAAGTTTATTTAGTATCTATTGAAAATGTATTTGATTCATTTCTAAAAGAGTTTATTTAGTGTCTATTGGTATTGCATTTGATGCATTATTCAGCTGGCGTGTACTGATCAAAAAAAGGAAAACATTCGAGATGTTTTTGCCCCATCACAAAACTGCGACACACGACGATGCGGTCGAGGTGCTCAGGCTGACACTTTACGTAATGAAAAACCTCCTCAGCGGGAAATGTGAACGGCCTTTTTCAGTAATATATTCAGCTCGTAAGACTGACGGCTCAGCGATTTGAGGGCAATGCAATCGCGTGTCACCATAATGATGATAGTGATGAAAGTAATATTGTGAAACATTGTTGGCATTAGATGACTTTAAGGGCTTCTGTAATGATGTTATGCTTATATTCGTTATCAAAAAGCAAGTTAGATTCAGTCTAATGTCAAGGTAAGATCTTGGTGAGTTCGAAATCCGAAATCAATAAATGTGATAGGATACGAAAGGACTGAGATATTTCACTTTTAATTCATACATGTTTGCTCCTGTATTTCCGATGAAAATTGTTCTTCCCAGTATCAGTCCGTTATGGGAATATAACTTCGGAATTTTTATCGTAATTCAAACCGTGGCTTTTTTTTTCTCCGTTGATTTACCGAACATACGAAATGGAGCGCAATGTTGGAGCATTTTGCTAAAAATCCAATCTACTACGCATTTAAGGTCGGCTAGTCCTTGAAAATGTTCCGACGTACCACGTGTAAAGCCGCATATGAATTTATAAATTGAGTCAGTGTTTTTACGAGAATTTGAGACAAGCGTTAAGTTTTTTCTGACAGTCTTGGGGCCATAGAGTTTGTGTGGCGCCAGCGTTCGCTGCAGCGCTAGTTGCAAAGCATTATCTTCTATTGGAAGCTTGCTGTGCTGCAACTCAATCCATGACTGTCAACTTATGCCGTGCATAAAAAGACTGGTTTTATCTGCTGTCATATAAGACGGCGTTGATGTCAAGTTAAATTTATCATTCGTTCTTTGAAGTTATTTTCGAAAGAATTTTTCCAATGCGTGTCCTTTATTATCAAGATTCCATTATTTCTGAGCTTAGCTCGCATGAGTTTCAGTTCAATGAATGAACTTAGAATGAATTTTGGAACTTGGTTACGAATAACTTGAAAATCAAAAAAGGAGGAATTTGTGGTCATCAGGTGATATTCAAGAGCCTACTTCACTTGAAGTCATATAGGATAAAATAACCAAACTGAGTGATCAGGCAAACAAGCAAACAGTCAACCTACTGAGTGTTATCATATAAGATTACAGGGTTGAATTAAGAAGTCTAAGTCAGTTTCAGTCTTCTTAAAACTCGATAAGAACCTTTCCTAAGACGGGATGGATTAGGCATCACACTTTAGAAAAGGAAGACCTGAGATCGATTCTAAATCGGCCTTGGAATTCTAGCCGAAGCATGTGCAGCTCTTTTGTGATTATGGCAAACGACAAGCATAGAAGACGGACAGACGATGTTAGGTAGGGAAATCTTCTACTCAATGTACGCTCGAGTAGTTAGACAAATAACATAACTACATTAATAATAACTTGCACTTTACCCACTCATTCTCATTTTTTAGGTTAAGAAAGTGAAAGCTACATTTCTACACACTATTGAAGCGACCAGTAAATGTATTTCAAAAGCGCTCGTCTCCATCTGCTGTACCAGCAAGAGGCCAAGTTTGTTTTGGGCCCACTCGGCCTAACGACTGCTGCCAATTATCAGTTAATTTAATATGGAGTACATGCTTTTAATAAGTGTGCCATGTTATGTAACTTAATGAGCGAAAATTAATAAGAATGTACAGTATCTCCGTACATGTATTCGTAAAGTTCTAAAAACCTTAGAACACGTGAGTGAATAATTTGTTTATCATTATATGAACAACTAGAGGGTATAAATGAAAGCATGTCTTGAATAATTCAGCTCATGCAAATGCGCTAATTGAGGAATTTAAAGCAGATGGACTGGTTCTTAAGAGTCTATCACAACGTGAAGCTTACACTCGTTTGGTCAATATATTCTTTGTGCTAATCATTTTGCAGATAAAATAGATATTTGATATCTAGAAGACAAATCCCGATCTAGTAGATAATCACGTTCTGGGAAGAGAAGCGTTCAGGGTTTGAAGTAAATGGGATTTTAAAATTCGCTTATGCAGTCACGGTCATGTTATTGAACGTAAACGTAAGCTTTTATTTAAATTTTCTTAACGGGTATTAAACGAGAATGAAAGTTGTTGCTATCATGATAGTATTACCAAACTTAAAAAAGGTCCTCGAAAAATCAGGGTAAAATTATTTATCGAAAACGTAACTTCACCTAATCTTGATAGCTTTGCCGAGTGCGATTGAAATTTTCAAATGCAATTACTGCATTACTATTGAACAGTAGAAAAATCGTCTCATGCAATCGTACAAAATTATTTAAAGAGAGCGAAACTCAACTCAATCATCATGGAAATATTCAATTAGAAGAAAATTTTCAAATGCAATCATGGCAAAATCATTCAGGGATGAACGAAAATTAATACGATTATGGTAGCAGTATCCAACGTGAATAAAATATCCAAATGAATAAACGAATTTAAATTTTTGCAATGCAATGATGTTCATCAAGCGATGCAGGAACATTGCTGGACTGACTGGACTGATCATTTTATGAAGTCACAACATTACTAATAATCACATACATACATATGTATGTATGTAACTGAAAACTGAACATGTGTCTACGCATTGTATTGAATTACATGTACGGTATTTAATACAAATCACACACATGGATATGTTTGTTATTATTAAGGCTGTGATCATCAGTAGTGGGGAACCCTTTCGTCTCCACGGCTGCGTCCCTTTCCATGAATTTTGAAGCATAGTGAACTTTAATTTTAGGGTCTCCGTTATTTTAATTTATTCAGGGTAACTATGGTGACATTTACAAAAAGAATCTTACGTCACTTTCCATGAATTTTGAAGCTGAGCGCATAGTGAACCCAAATTTTATGGTCTCCGCGATTCTAATTTATTCAGGGTAACTATAGTGACATTTACAAAAGGAATCTTTTGCAATCCAATAGCGATTTGTAGGAGGTTAGAAGTTATTGAGGAAAATTCTACGAGGCTGCTTTAATTGATGGAGCCTTCAGTCTGACGTTCAGTAGCTAGAAAAAAACGATGTTCGAGGGCGCAGAGGCAGGCCGCATATTGTGTAGTTCTCTGTTCTTGGAAATGGACGGAAAAAATACTCATGGGGCAGTAAAAGGTTTGAAGTTGAGAACTGAATAGCCGACGGATGGAGGAGAGAATTTTTCTATGGAAATTTTTTTTTCCATATTTTCTTCGTAGTCTGTCTATTGAAGGAATAGAGCTGGTAAGAGAATACGAAGAGGTTTTGTATGTTGTTGGTTTGAAAGTATTAACACTTATATAGGTGTGGGACATTTCTATCACCTATTTATTAGAAATATTCAGTATTTGAAATTTAGAATTGTCAAGAACAATTGTCAAGAACTATTTAATATTCGAAATCTTTTATTTAATACTGTGAGACCACTTTATATTAGAACACTTTTTAAATCAGAAACATCATATTTAGTATGAATATTTTATTTAGATTGAGATTAGATTTAGTAGTTCGAATTTGCTTAGAATTATTATTATCTTCATTTAGTAATAGAAACAATTAGGATGTGTTAAGAAAAAATAAATTGTGTCATATATTTTGAGGAAACATTTAGCATTAAATATTTTGTGAAAACATTTAGTATTACTTATTCAGTAAAAACAGCTAATGTAGCATATTTTAAGAAAAAAATTTGTGAGATGTACTCATAACAGAGACTAAAAGAGCTTTCGTACTCTAACATGTTTGTCTTTACAATGACAGTTTAAAAAAAACAAAAAGTTCAATTACACTTTATTACTTTATCACAAAAGCCACCTATTCAAGAACAATATCAGCTCAAAGTTTTTTTATTCTGCACAAAAGTGTCAGGATATTTTCTAAAACCCCATCACTCACTGCATCTGTTTGTTGGCTTGCTTTGTTCAAAACTAGGCAGAGCAACTGAACGGAAGAATTTTAATAATCAATTCAAAATACACTTTTACTTTTCTTACCCAGGTTACGAAATCGAAAGTCTCTTTGACAGCACTTAATGCACAACGCAAGACAGGAGTTATCACTTTATGCACATCACTTTATGCACAACATTACTCAATCCTCAATACATAACATAAATCTACGTGCAACATTACTCTATTCACAACATTAATCTATGCACAACATCACTCTATACGCAACATTACTCTATGCACAACATTACTCTATGCACAACATTATTCTATCCTCAATACATAACATAAATCTACGTGCAACATTACTCTATTCACAACATTACTCTATACGCAATATTACTCTATGCACAACATTACTCTATGCGCAACGTTACTCTATCCTCAATTCATAACATAACTCTACGTACAACATTACTCTATGCACAACATTACTCTATGCGCAACATTACTCTATTTGCACAACATTACTCTATGCGCAACATTACTCTATGCACAACTTATTCTATGGACAGTGCATGACAAGAATCATGGAAATAGTTTTTGCGTACTTGAGTGTTGTTTTTTGTAACAAATCAGTTTCAGTCCCCAATAATAATTGAAGACCAACATCAGAAATATTTGAATAATTGAAGACCAACAGCAGAAATATTTGAATAATTGAAGACCAACATCAGAAATATTTGAATGATTGAAGACCAACCTCAGAAATATTTGAATGATTGAAGACCAACATCAGAAATATTTGAATGATTGAAGACCAACTTCAGAAATATTTGAATGATTGAAGACCAACATCAGAAATATTTGAATAATTGAAGACCAACCTCAGAAATATTTGAATAATTGAAGACCAACATCAGAAATATTTGAATGATTGAAGACCAACAGCAGAAATATTTGAATGATTGAAGACCAACTTCAGAAATATTTGAATGATTGAAGACCAACATCAGAAATATTTGAATGATTGAAGACCAACAGCAGAAATATTTGAATAATTGAAGACCAACATCAGAAATATTTGAATGATTGAAGACCAACAGCAGAAATATTTGAATAATTGAAGACCAACATCAGAAATATTTGAATGATTGAAGACCAACCTCAGAAATATTTGAATGATTGAAGACCAACAGCAGAAATATTTGAATAATTGAAGACCAACAGCAGAAATATTTGAATAATTGAAGACCAACATCAGAAATATTTGAATGATTGAAGACCAACTTCAGAAATATTTGAATAATTGAAGACCAACATCAGAAATATTTGAATGATTGAAGACCAACAGCAGAAATATTTGAATAATTGAAGACCAACATCAGAAATATTTGAATGATTGAAGACCAACCTCAGAAATATTTGAATGATTGAAGACCAACAGCAGAAATATTTGAATAATTGAAGACCAACAGCAGAAATATTTGAATAATTGAAGACCAACATCAGAAATATTTGAATGATTGAAGACCAACCTCAGAAATATTTGAATGATTGAAGACCAACATCAGAAATATTTGAATGATTGAAGACCAACCTCAGAAATATTTGAATGATTGAAGACCAACATCAGAAATATTTGAATGATTGAAGACCAACATCAGAAATATTTGAATGATTGAAGACCAACATCAGAAATATTTGAATGATTGAAGACCAACATCAGAAATATTTGAATGATTGAAGACCAACATCAGAAATATTTGAATGATTGAAGACCAACTTCAGAAATATTTGAATGATTGAAGACCAACTTCAGAAGCGCATGCAGTAATACGAGGCCTATCGTCCATTTATCAAAAGCATTGCCGTAACTTTTTATCTTGTATTAGGCTCGTAATTACTTCTTTTTAGAATTTAAGCGTGTCACAAGTACGTATTTCCTCGGTTTTATTGCTTTATTGGTAACGGGAATAGAAACGTGCATACGTCAGTAGATTTTGATCACGCAATATTTGTCTTCAATTGATATACACTCGTGAAGGAGTACTTCAAAGGGCTCCCCCATTCTGTATTATCTGCTAGAGGTATTACTCAGGACACTTGAGGTAGTCTGCAATGGTATCGCACCTCCCGACTCTCGATGTACAACGACCAAATTCTACAAAAAAAAATTCTACAAAGACCAAATTCTACAAAGACCAAATTCTACAAAGACCAAATTTTACAAAGACCAAATTTTACAAAGGCCAAATTCTTCAAAGACCAAATTCTACAAAGACCAAATTTTACAAAGACCAAATTCTACAAAGACAAAATTCTACAAAGACCAAATTCTACAAAGATCAAATTCTACAAAGACCAAATTCTACAAAGACCAAATTCTACAAAGACCAAATTCTACAGAGACCAAATTCTACAAAGACCAAATTCTACAAAGATCAAATTCTACAAAGACCAAATTATACAAAGACCAAATTCTAAAAAGACCAAATTCTACAAAGACCAAATTCTACAAATACCAAATTCAACCCAACAATGCTAGTGATCACTGGTTTACTTACAAAATATTTAGTAGAACCAAATTTTTACAAAAAGTATTTTAAAGACTTTTAGTCAAATATCGTAATATAAGAGCTGTTTAATCATCTTTCTTGTTGCTGCTTTACAAGTTTGCCCTCAATTTCAATCAACGTCGGCAGAAGTACGCTGTTTACATGATTGTTTCTCGTATGTTCTGGACAGTGTTATATACTCAAACTTTGAGCGGTCAACCATTCGAAGAAATCTACCTTGTTAAAAAGTATCGGAAATAGCTAATTTCTGATGTAGTTCGTAAATAAAATGTATATTATTGTTTTGAGGCAATTAGAATATCGAAATTCAATTTCGCAGCAATTTGAAATTGAGTTCACAGTTTTGTACTGATCTATAAAACACGTGATTGAATATCGTTCGTTACACAGCCCAGGACACTGAGTCAATTTAGAAATTACAAATGAAAATAAAATGAAATGGATGAACTTAAAAATGTATACGGGACGCTAAGTACGTATGTAAATAGAAATAGGGTTCCCGGATATGTACACACTCATAAAAAATTGACAAATAAAATGAAGTTAAACAGTTTCACCAACATCAACTGAAAAATATGGACGCATAATAGCCGGAAAAAATGTAGAAATCCCAAGAAATCCCAGCAAAAAAAAACGTGGTAAATGATTATATAAGTGTCAAAGCGACATCATTGAGAAGATGCAAGAATTGCAAGACGGCGCTAACTGCGTTTGAACCAACAGAGCTGGGGCCTCAGTCTAATTTTTCCGCAGGAGCATCTATTTTTAAAGCCGCCTAAGCTTAGTTTCTGCACTTTGGGGCTAAAACTACAGATGCCTCACCGAAAAATTTAGACTGAGTCCCCTTTATTTCGTAAGCCTCAAAACGTCTTTTTTTTTGTTTCAATAACAAAAAACGTTTGTTTTTAAGGCGCTCGAGTTTTTCCGCGAGTGCTGTTTCTTCAAAGTGTGACTCCAAGTTCAAAGGCTTAGATAATTCTGTTTTTAGCTGATGTCGAGTTGCACTTTTGAGTTCGCTTTTCTTTCAGTTCAAATTTCTGCAATTCAATAAGAAAGTTTCGTCGTGCAAAATTGAAACACGTGTACTGTGAAACAAAAGTGATGCGTCGTGGAAAACCGTGAACTGAAATTTTGCGTATAAATTCCTGTAAATGTTCGTTATTTTCAAAATTAATCTTTAAAACTAACTCTACTTCGAGTAGAATATTGGACTTCCGTTTAACCCGCCCCAGTTAACGCGTCCACTCGTCATTTAATTGTTTGGGCGAGCCTCTATTCACCTGAATGCCGTTTGCTGCTAATTAATGTAATATATAATTTTAATTTATAATTAAGGTGTTAATTCAAAGAACGTTTGAGAAAATAGGCAGAAAATTGGACACGTCGCTATTGCGGTTTTCTCAGATCGGCACCTGAGCGAAATGATCGCATTTTGAAGATGCAACGAGACTTTGAGTAAAATTTGAAAGCATATTTTCAAGGACCTTCCAAAGCTGCTATTGGAAAATGATATGCAAAGCGTTGTGTAACATTTGAGTAAAATAATAAAAGTTAATTATCAAAGTAACTTTTCAAAACGTTCAGAGGTAAGAAACAGCATGGCATTCATTTTTTAAAGCTTTCAAGTTACTGACAATCTAATTAAAATTCATGAAAGCGTTCCAATAGTAACATGATTTAGAAAACGTGTTCGTTTACATGCATGGAACGCTCATAAATTTCCGAAAGTGAATTAGATTCAACGTAATTTCAAAAGCGCATTTGTTCACTCTCACGGAATGTTCATCAATTCCCGAAAGTGAATTAGATGCAACGTACTTTCAAAGCACTTAACGCGCACCAATTCTCCACTCCCAAAGCCCCAAAACGAGCAGATGCGCTCGATCACAACAACTTCGCTGCTCGCAAAACATCTACGCGCAGCAGCAGCGGATTCGCAAGGACATCCTTGAACTTTAACGAACGAAGTTCGGGAGATCCCCTCCACGTCCGACCACGTGATGAGGAGAGACAAGCCCTGCCAAGGTGATCCAAATGCAGACAAATTGCAGAATGCATTCCAGGCCCCGGACCTTGGCGAATTATTTTTGCGGCTTCGAGTTGACGACTGAGGGACAGCGGCGCTCTAACTTGAAGGACTCCCTCGGGTCGACAATAATTTGGAGTCCACTGTCAGCGAATGTGGAATGTGTGGGTGGACACACTGGTATCTCCGGAATTTTTCGTTGCTTTATTTAATAATAGAAACATTTAGTGAACATTTGGGATGTGTTAAGAAAGGATGTGACTTTAGGATGTGACTTCATTTGTTTCGTTAGACCTGAGTCTTGAACTTCATTTATTCCTTCAGGCATGAGTCTTGGACTTCATTTATTTCCTCAGACCTGAGTCTTGGACTTCATTTATTGCTTCAGACCTGAGTCTTGGACTTCATTTATTTCTTCAGGCCTGAGCCTTGGACTTCTTCTTCAGCCTGAGCCTTGGACTTCACGTATTTTCAAAAGCATGTGTCTTGAACTTCATTAATTTTCACAAGCCTGGATCTCCGCTGTAAAAGAAGCGTAGGAGAATTTCAAATAACATCGTTAAGGAAAATATGCAAGTTGAAAATTGTCCTGAGTGAGAGCTGCGTTGTCCCTTCAGAGAAGCGGTCCACAGGAGAGATGTTTCCATAAAAACTGTGTTAATGAAATGTGCAAAATAAAACCCTATAAAATGTATTCAAAATGGAATATATTCATGCAAAATTTCAATATGCAGCAACTGAATTGTTTTTTACATCAACGACTTTGAAGGTGGTTATAACTTGAGTATGAAATTATCGGCTGGGTGTTAACAACTCAGTTAATTTTATCTGAACGAAACAAATACATATTTATACTCTAACTAAAATTTTGTATCGCTTATCAATTGGTAATACACTTGAACACAATTTCATCAGTTTATATTTTACTAATTTAAATCACATGATATAAACTGTATTTTATTCAGAAAAATTAAGTTATTTTCTTATATTTATTACTATGTGGATAAATTTGAACTACATCATTCAACTTCAGAGACACAGCAAAATAACTTTACATGAAAAGTTTTGGTTTCAGTATTCGAGGAGAAAAAGCTCTCGTCGGCTCACAGGACTTTATTAAAGAGAAATCCCTAGCCTAGAATGCTGATGATGCTCTGTTTGAAATGTATCTATCTCACATTTTGCTTTGCAATTACTCATTACTCATCAACTTCAAATCATCCAGATTGTGAGTTAACTCATCAGTAGCACCTACAGCATGACGTTTTTAATTGCTAAGCCATACAATCAGCATAAAATATTATTTTTACATTACCTACAGTTCAAAATATTATTTTGCGACACCGACAACATGATTTAAGGATGACACCAAGCCTTCCAGCATGAGTTAAATATTCTGGTACCGCATCTGAAATGCATGGGAAATTCCAACATGTTTTCTCCAAAGTTAACCCAACACTTTGGCTGCGGCGGGTAAAACTGAAGTTTAATATTCAACTCAAATTTAAAGTCAATTGTAGTGAGCAATGTTGAAAATAGAAAGCATTAACTGTATAGAGCTTACATTTAGTTTTGATGGAGTATTTATAAATACTGAGTTTGTGACCATTGGTCAGCCTGCAGCATTAGGAAAATCCATTCCGTGTCCACCGGTGTCGCACGTCGCAGTCAAATTGTTAAGCAGCAGCAGCTTCAAAGGAGAAAGAAGTAGATGTAAAAAGGTGCTTCAAATCCACTTTAATACGAAAGTTACCCACGAAGTCTGTCTTTGCGAAACCTTCAATTTTTCCCCTTCAAATTAGAACCCCTGCAAAATTATTTGGCTGAATTCAAAACATTCTGTTAATTTAAAATACCATGCTAAGACAACAGCAAAATTCAGCTATAGACAAAATGTGTGCCAAATTCAATTGATTTTTGAAATTCAAAATCAATCCAAATTCAATTGGAAATTAAAAGGATTTTATCATATGCTAAGCTGTGATAAGATAACAGAAAACTTGAAATAAAATATATTGTTTTCATTAGAAACATTATAATAAATTAGTTAGCAATTACAGGCAAATTAAAACTCGAAAAATTGAGCAACGTAAAATTAATACCAAGGATGAGACTTTTTTATGTTGATAAAGTCAGCAAAAAAAGTCAGAAACGAATTTATTTTGTGTAGACTAACCAAATAATGTCATGCATTACTTCACAAGCTGAACGATAATTCTTTTCGTGGTGAACAAAATATACAAAGTACATCAAGTTAAAATTATCCATTACCTATCTTACGAAATAAGTCCATATTTGAGCCTAAAATAGCTTCGTGTATAAGTCGAAGAACTGTTGTATGATTTTTCACATGAATCGTATAAAAAGTGGTAACGGTAAAGCCATATTTTTTTAACACTATGTACGCCTAAGAACACATGGTAGCTGTAAGTGAGTAAACTTTTTTAACCTTAAAGCAACAACCGTTTCATTGATAAAAGTTCTACTTGAAATTCTTTATAAACCGTAATTTGTTTTGCTACCAGTATTTAAAAACTTTCTAGATGGAAAATAACAGTTCATTATTCTTTTTTTGCTGCGGGTTTACTAGGAAATAATAGAGCATAAAAGTGTGTAAACATCTACCGTGTTGTTGGCTTCATAATTTACATCTGTTTTGTTTGAAAATTTTCATTAGCCCTGTGATTGCTTTGAGATTTCATATCTGCCCTATCATTGGATACATAATTTAAGTCTATTTTGTTATTGGTTTTGTAATTTACACCTGTCCTGATCGAAGATTAACCTTGAATATATTGAAACTGCTTGCGATTCTCACTCGTTGCTACTTCACTTGCGGCAACTCTCTCGGGCTGCTAGGTATTAAATGGTCGTACCCCAAATTATGCTAAGAAAAAGGCCTCAAATACGAAGATTTCGTTCATAAAAAAGAACAACCTAACAACCCTGGTTATGGTTTCATACCCTGAATAATGTGACGAAAAAGCCTCAAATGCGAGGAGTTTGGCCAGAAAAAGCCTACCTGACAACCTTTGTCGGGGTTTCACGTCCCAAATTATGTTAAAAAAAACTCAAATACAAAAAAAAAATATTAAAAAAGACCAATAAGACAACTCCGGTCAGGATTGGGCCATTGACCAAGACGCCCTGACAAGATTCAAGCCTCTCGTCATGTTGCTCAGATGACCATCAACCTTGAGCTGCTCGGGCCCTCTCAGCGAGGCATTTCCTGTCGTCTTCAATGCTTCTCTCATGCTCAATTAGGGAGGAAAATGACTCTTATCATTAAGGAAAAGTTTGAAGTACGCCCTGCACAGGGGCACGTGTTTCCGACCTCGAGAAGAAAGTTCACTAGAGATAAATATTTACTCCCAAATGAGAGGCTGGTTTCTTGTAAACTTTGCGTTCCCAAGAAGCCCATGATCTTGTGCTCTGCTTCTTAGGAGCACTTTAGTGCCGAAGCATTCTTGCGAGGCGTTCTTAAAAAGTTACTCGTATATGAAACTGAGCGTTTTTCATTGTGTAAAGACTAGCCATCCATTGGTTAGGGGTTATAGTTGGTCTAGAAACAATTGTTGGTTTAGTGGATAAGGTTGGCTTAGTGATTATGATTGATTTAGTGGATGAGCTTGGTCTTGTGACAATGGTGGTTAAGCGGATATGGCTGCTCTAGTGATCGTGATTGATGTAGTGGATAAGGTTGGTTTAGTGATTATGACTGTTTTAGTGAATAAAGTTGGTCTAGTGATAATGGTTGGTTTAGTGGTTATGATGGGCTTAGTGATTTTGAGAGGGAACAATTAATGGCAATTAAAAAATCAGGTGACTGAAATTTTCACGCGGCTAATGAAGTTAAGCTACAATCTTATGATGGAATAGAGAGTAAAATGGTAAGCAAGAACAGCGTCTTTAAATTAGTGATAAAGCACCATGTTTGAGTGACAGCCTCGAGAAGTGACAGTCAAAATTACGAACGTATTAATCTGCATCGTGCGGGATTCTAGGAAACATATTCCAATAAAGATGTAAAGTTTTGCGCGGCATGAGTGTGAAATAGATTTGGAAGATGAAGCGGGTGCAGTTCTAAGAAAAGAAAACAGTAATAAACACCATAAGAAGAAGCCAGTTATCGTGAAATCATAACTGACAGCTTAAATGTAAAATTTCTTCTGTTAAAACAAGAAAATTAAATTTTTATTCGAGAGTTATTTTTGGAAAGGCCATGAAAAAAATTCACGGTAAAAATTTTGTACATCCTTATGCTGACAATGGTAAATAATTATTAGCATTGAGAATATGTTTGAAGGAAATGTAAGTTTGAGCCAAACGCAAGACCCGGCAGGAAAATTAAAACACAACAAACTCACTGAAAAACGGAAAAACACCTCGAAAATCTGTCGTATCTTGACATTATTTGTCGTTTTTGTCGCTCCGTTTAGATTTTACCATCGAGTTCTTGCGTAGGAGTTTAATTTTTTAACAACAATTCACCTTATATCCTGAGGGCTGTTTCCAACATTCATCGATTAAGAGATACTTGAAAAACTTGGAGGGCTTAGACTTATAGAAAGAAAAGGAAAGAAAGAAAAACAGTTTATTTTCAATAAAGTTCAAACATGAAATGTTGAAACATTGGTTTCTAAAATACTTTAAAATTAACATCGTTAATTGATGAAAATAATAATTTTGGATAGTTTCGAATATTTCAAATTGAAAATAATATCCAGTTGGCTGATCGTTCAGTACGCTGTTCTGAGGTCTACAGTTCACATCAGTGCAATTTTGGCAGAGTGCTTCGTTTACCTCCAGCGCTTACGTATTTTAGCGTGGTTTGAGTTACTGAACTTTTATCTCTAGGAATATGTTCAGCGTGCTCTTGCGTCGTGGGTATCTCTGACGCCTAATAACGTTTCTTTCTCACGAGGCAGTCTATTACAATATCAAAGTTTATTTTTAGAATCTAGATAAATCCGTAATAAAGATAAGTGTCGTAAATTATGTTCTTATGCGTTATCTGCAAAAATCATTCTCCGATCTTGAAAATAACGATAGACCGAACCATAGTGCAACAAAGTTACTCTCATTCTATATTATTAACATGCTCTACTGTGAAGAGAGTTATCGTAGGCGAGATCTCGACAGAAATGAGTATAAAAAATACACTAAATCTTAAAACAATATTTTACAAACTGGTAAAATTTTACGTTGCGATAGAAAAACCATGCATTACAATTTTTTAACCAGATGTACGTACAAGTCATGGGCCGTGTTCAGCTTACAAAATTTTCGAATTAAAACTCAACAGAGGAAAAAATGCAACTACTAAATGTACAGCAACTGTAAATTCCAAGGTTCTGCAAATACAGCTCACCCATAGCCAGTCTCTTCTTCCTAAACAGGATTTTTTTGTAATTCATTTCCGCTTATTTATGCATTCACTGAAAGTTCAGTTTTTGAAAATCTCATCTAGAATTTCAAGGTAGATTTTTGAATTGTTAAATTTTCAAGAAAGATTCTCAAATTTTAAAGTACAAATAATTTACTCAAATTTCAGCATGACATTGAAGACTCGTGTTATATGTTAAAGAAAACACAGCTGCTTTCGATGCCTATAATTATTGAGACAGAACAATGAAGATTTTCAATTGTTTATAACGCAGAGGTATATGAAATAAGTAAGTAATTTGTTTATTTTATCTGAATTGTTCCTACCCCCAAATGAAATGAAGAATAAATTTCAGTACTTTGTGCAATTTTCAGGATCTCCTGTAACATTAGAGCGAAGTTTCTGCTCGTATCGTAACTTTCTTCAACAGGAACACTTCAAAAGCCGTAGCGCAGATGGAAAACTATTATATTTGGGCTGAACAGACACCTCTCTCCCCATTACAACTACATACTTATTAGAAAGTTTGTAAACCAGTCATGCCGTTTGTAAACCAGTCATGCCGTTTGTAAACCAGTCATGCCGTTTGTAAACCAGTCATGCCGTTTGTAAACCAGTCATGCCGTTTGTAAACCAGTCATGCCGTTTGTAAACCAGTCATGCCGTTTGTAAACCAGTCATGCCGTATGTATATCAGTCATGCCGTTTGTAAACCAGTCATGCCGTTTATAAACCAGTCATGCCGTTTGTAAATTAGTCATGCCGTTTGTAAACCAGTCATGCCGTTTGTAAACCAGTCATGCCGTTTGTAAACAGTCATGCCGTTTGTAAATTAGTCATGCCATATGTAAATCAGTTATGCCGTTTGTAAATCAGTCGTGCCGTTTGTAAATCAGTCAAGCCGTTTGTAAATCAGTCATGCCGTTTGTAAATCAGTCGTGCCGTTTGTAAACCAGTCATGCCGTTTGTAAATCAGTCATGCCGTTTGTAAATCAGTCATGCCGTTTGTAAATTAGTCATGCCGTTTGTAAATCAGCCATGCCGTTTGTAAATTAGTCATGCCGTTTGTAAATCAGTTATGCCGTTTGTAAATCATTCATGCCGTTCGTAAATCAGTCATGCCGTTTGTAAATCAGTCATGCCGTTTGTAAATTAGTCATGCCGTTTGTAAATCAGTCATGCCGTTTGTAAATTAGTCATGCCGTTTGTAAATCAGTCATGCCGTTTGTAAATTAGTCATGCCGTTTGTAAATCAGTCATGCCGTTTGTAAATCAGTCATGCCGTTTGTAAATCAGTCATGCCGTTTGTAAATCAGTCATGCCGTTTGTAAATCAGTCATGCCGTTTGTAAATCAGTCATGCCGTTTGTAAATCAGTCATGCCGTTTGTAAATTAGTCATGCCGTTTTTAAATCAGGTATGCCGTTTGTAAATCAGTCATGCCGTTCGTAAATCAGTCATGCCGTTTGTAAATCAGTCATGCCGTTTTTATTCTGTTATGCCGTTTGTAAATCAGTCATGCCGTTTGTAAATCAGTTATGCCGTTTGTAAATCAGTCATGCCGTTTGTAAATCAGTTATGCCTTTTGTAAATCAGTCTCCCCCCGACTAAGGGCGTGCAAACTGACTTCAATAACGAAGTAAATTTTTCCCACAGGTTACCACGTTCACTCCCATTTCAAATTAATCGATAAAAATCGCATGACTTATTCGGGCCCACAAGGGGCTATATTCAAATGGGTTCGTTATAATTGCCTTAAAGAACAATCTAGCTAATATATCATTTGAGAAGTAATTGTTTATTTCAGCGAAAATGAGTACAAATGTATTTGCAAGGTTTCTCTGTCAAATGTTGACTGAAATTCCTCTTCTACAATAATGTCCAGGTTATCAGTGTATGACTACAAGTTGGTTATAGTTGTCAAAACGTGAAATGTAATAACTGGGCTCGCATAATTAAAGAGTTAAGAGATTTTACGGAAGCCAACCAAAATAAACTAAGTGAGAATATTTATGGCTCACCTTTAAGATCCCGATTGGCGTTCCATAATTATTTTTATTGCATAATAAGGGTCTAAATTTTCATCGTTTTAACATTAATTCAAGTGCAGAAAATTGAGCATCATGTGTATTGTAGTCCCTACAACTGATACAAGCATTTTTCCATGAGCGTTCAGGAAAAAAAATAGCTAAATGAAAGTTCATGATTCTCAGAATATGAACATTGTTTGAGAATTTGTACATTATCTTTTGGTGGAACAATCGCAAAATATACTTTATGTACTCAAGATTTCCCCACTCAATTATTTATGCAGAGAATCAATTGAAGTTGACGGAACCTGTTTCCGTTTCTTTTCATTCTGTAGCCCGATCTAGCCAACCTCTCGTTAGCTTCATGTACGCATTACTTACGAGTTACTTAGTTCCGATATTTAAGGCAATTCGCTCGTATCATATTTGTAATTTGTTAGAGAGTGTAATTCATGTGAAAAATTATATTTTCATCACACTCATAGGAAAAATCTAGAGAAGAAACGTAGAGTATTGAGGTGAGAAAAAGATAGTTACTGTTTGTCGTTTTTACAATCATTAGAAACAAGCATACTTAACTACTTTACGGAAATTTATTGAGGCCTAAAATATATGTGTACCACCATAGGGGCTAAAAAGTTTTTACAACATCACCTTCATACTCATTGAAAATACCATTATTGCATTCAGTCAACAGTTAAGACTCAAACGTATATTTTCCTCTAGCAGTAGATGAACTCGTTTTTCTACCCGATGTATTTGAAAAGTGAACTTTCTCAATTTGAACCACGATTCAATTTGAACTTAAGAAAACAATTAATATCTTAAACATATTCTTCATTGCAATGTTTAACCTTGTAAGTTATGCGCGAGTTTTAATAGAAGTTAAATTATCAGTGAAGGGATCAAGTAGTTGATTTCTATTGAAACTCGCGCTTAAGAATGGATCAAATAATGCTTAAGAATACAAAACTATGACAAGAAAGAAGAAAACGTTTATTTCCAAATTGTCACATGAGATACATGCCAACATATTGGCTTTTAAAAGTTTCTTAAATATAGGGCATCCTAAAACAAATGTTCCATACGAGGAGTACTAATTGATAAACCATCCGAGGTGTACAAATAGATAAGCCATACGAGGCATGATAATAATAGGCAAACTATACGAGGTGTACTAATAGACAAGCTATCAGAGGTGTACAAAATAGATAGACCATACGAGGCATATTAATAGACAAAATATACGAGGCGTACTAATAGACCAACCACACGTGGCTTGCCAATAGTCTATCTCTGTCAAGGGTAGTTGAATGAGAAATGAAAAATATGCCCTAAAAATATGCAAAGCCCTATCACCACCAAAAACATATTTCATATCTTCTCGATATTCACCACATCATGCGGACATGGGTGCATGGGATAAAATAGAGATACAGTGTAAGCCGGTTACCACTCATGATTGACAAATATCTAAAAAATATTGGTAGAAATGGGTAAACAAACATATATTCAATATCAAAATTCATAGCTTGTACAACATACGGACAGAAAGATAATTTTACTACGATTCATATGCTCAAACTGCACTTCATTTCATTCATTATATATGACATTAATCCGATTCACAGAAACGCCCTCTGGGGAAGTGCTAGATCTATTTTTGAATCATTTCGCTATTGCAATAAATTTATTAACCGAATGGTTCTTGCGTAAAGAAATGAAATAGAAACATGTATATCTATTTATGTAGATACATATATATACCTACACACGTACACACACATATTAATATATATATACTTATTGAAAATAAAATATTAGAAAAAAAAATACATACATAAGATAAAAGAAAGAAGCAACCTACCATCTACTACACAGAAAATGACAGCTGAGCTCACTGTAATCCTAAGTAATTTTTCGCAAAAGATAACTAAAAGGAAGAGAAGACTTCGAAAAGCATAAAAATGAGCTGTTTTTTAATTTCTTCATAGAAATTTTTAAGAAAAATCAAGTTATAGTCCAGAAGCAACACAACTCTGCAGCATTATACGGACATGTGTACGTGGGATAAAATGGAGTAACATTGTGGCCGGATATCACATCTGAGTGGAGAATATTCACAAAATTGGCACATATAGGAAGATTAGGCCTTGTTCCAAAATAATAATTTTGATTACAGAAATTTAGAGTTTTTTCCGATTTGAAAGTTCGGTGCTAGTGTGCGCTGAACGCACGGAAAAAAAAATAAAAATAAAAAGACTCAATGCAATGCTTAAATTACCCCTTTCCCCCCAGCTCAGCCGAAAATCGATTGAAAACATCTTCGAGAATGATTTTGAAATAGCGAGACAACGTTAGCCAAAAATTTAATTCATTATAAACTTTGCACAACCCTCACATCTATAAACTTGTTTATTGGTGTACACTCAAAATGTATTTCATGGTATATTTGTCATACGGACGTTAAATATTAATACAGAAAAGAGAAAGAAATAACAAAATCAATATGAGGAAATACTCCTAATTATGGAAAGAACGTTCGTTCTGCTGCACTGAACTGACGGCTGTGGTGCTCATTGTTGTCGACAGAAATAAGTAAGATGAATATGCGAATCGCTTAGCAAACGTAAAATGAAATAGTTTCTAAATTTCTAACAGAAATTTCAGGAAAAATTAAAATTTCTGATAGATGGGAAGTTCACACCGAGATGCTGCAGGCCCTATGACAGAGATGCAAAATGACGTGACACATTTACTCTAAATTCTTTTCCAGTTTTAGAGTTTTTGATATGCTGGGGAAGCTTGTTCCACAAAAAAGCTCCAGAAACTGAGAGAGCTTTTTGTCCCACGTTAGATGAGCGGTAACTGACTAAAACATCGTTCCTCCGGTTTGGTCTTTCGTTTGGGATATTAGATGGAAAAAATTTTACCACCTCTGCATTACTTTGGGGGAGGTACAGAGAGGAGAATACTCGTCGAGCTTTCTGGATCATGAATCTGTTCGGTATTGGGATCCAGTCGAGTTTTTTTAAAAGAGGGGTGACATGATCGTATTTATTGAAATTTCCTTTGCATACCACTTTGGCGGCGAAGTTTACACATTTTTGCAACTCTTCCTGACGACATTTAGGTAAGTCTCCCCACACAAGACTGCAGTAGTCCAGACGCGATAAAACTAAAGACTGAATCACTAACAATCTAGATTTTTCGTCAAGTGTGTTCTTTATACGATGAAAGAACATTAAGGTTCCGTTAATTTTGTTGCACATTGTTTCGACGTGTGAATTGAAAGTCATATTTTTGTCAAACCAAACACCCAGATTTTTAACCTTATCGACTGGTTTAATTGTATCGTCTCCAAATGTTAGCTTGAATGGTGGTAAATTTTCAGTCGCATTCTGTGATCCAAAAATAATGCATTGCGTTTTACTTGCGTTAAGTTTGAGGCCATTATGGTCATACCACAATTTCAGATTTCTCAGAAGGTTTTCAGCGTTGGCTTGTGTTTCTGTTAAATCCGCTGTTGAGCTTGTCATGGCAATTTGTACATCATCAGCATACATTGAGATTTTTGTGTTTGCCGGCATGGTCGGGAAATCGTTGATGAAAATTGAAAATAGGAGTGGGCCGATGATTGAACCTTGAGGAACGCCAAAGTTATTTGGTATGAATGATGACATTTTGTTATTCAAGCACACTGCATGAGAGCGGTTTCGTAGGTAGCTTTCAAACCACTGAGTGTCTATTCTGAGGTTTGAAATTTTTTGTAGAAGTTTCTTATGCTCAACACTGTCGAAAGCTTTGGAGAGATCAAGCAATAGTAAGAGAGTTAATTTTTTTTGGTCAATATCATTGTAAATTTTTTCTGTTATGTTTAACAGGGCGTCCTGAGTACTGGTATTCCTCCTGTAAGCATATTGATTGCGATGCAGTAGATGTGACTCGTCTATGTAAGACGAGAGCTGGTTTGTTATTACTTTTTCTAATATTTTGGACATAACAGGCAGGAGACTGATTGGTCTGTAGTTTGACGCTATGTCGATATCACCAGATTTATGTAATGGCTTAATTATGGATAGTTTCCATTGATCGGGAAACTTGTTTGTGACTATAGATGTATTTATTATCAAGCGAATAAAGGGTGCTGTGACAGGGAAGCTGTCTTTTATATGTTGGAGGCTTATGCCATCATGTCCAGTCGCTTTAGTATTCTTTAGTGAGTATAAGATTTTTCGTATCTCTATGACGCTAACTGGCTTTGGTCTCCACTTGTTGCTACTATTTGGGGATGAAACATCGCTCAGATTTGCCTCTGTAGATGTGTCTGAAACTGTCCTGGATACTTCATTGAAAACATCTTCGCCAACTTTTGAGAAGAAAGTGTTAAAGTCATTCGCCATTTCTGAGGGGTTGTCAAAAGTGCTTTTGCAGTCTGAATTTTTATACTGAGCAGCTTCTCTAATGATTTCCCAAGTTCTTTTAGGGTTTTGTTTTGCCGCCAAGAGTTCTTTGTGGAAGTAGTCCCGTTTTGCTTCCTTAACTTTTCTTCGTAAAACCTTCTCATGATCTTTATATAATTTTCGACGCGTACTGTCTGATTTATTCAGTTTGTACTCACGCTGCAAATTTCTTTTAGCTCTGCTCAAATGTTTTATCTCATCTGTTATCCATTTAGAAATTCTTGGCTTAACTTTCTTCGTAGTGAAAGGTGCGCTTTCGTTAAGAGCTTATACGAAATTTTCGTTGAAAAGCAATTATGTGACACTAACTATTTTAATCACAACTTGGTTTAGAAACAATATTTTAAAATAAAATATGAATAATTATAAAATAAACAAGTCAATGGGCCATTTCGTCGCTCAAGTTAGCGAATAACACGAACCTTGTTGAAGTCTCGCTTGATTATACATAACACTACATGTAAAAATGACTTTTTTCCCTGGACAAGTATTTAACTTTTAAGCAATTTGCTCAGATAACCTATGCACTTATAATTTAACCACAAGAAATTAGGTGAGTGAATTTTATGACTTGGAATATCTTAACTGGGATTCACAATAACTAATGCCAACAGCAATACCAACGCGGGTCTGTATACGTCAACGTATATACAAATGTCTGCTGGGTTATTGAGTTCTTCTGGTGAAGTCCTTTACAAATTACACCCCGTCTTCTGTGTGTTGCAGCTTGTGGTTCTCGTGGTGATGGTTGCATTTTTTCGGTGTACTGAGCATTGGTGAACAGTACCTACTCTTAGCTAAAAGAATGAAAGTTACCACATCAGCGAAAGTTACTTCATACTTGTGCTAACAGAAATTAACCTTCACTTCAAGTGAAATTATCTCCTAACTGAGCAAAAATTACAGCCTTCCGAGCAAAATACCTGAGCAATAGAAAGCTAGACTGGTTTCTAGATGCCAAAATTTCTGCAGAGCTTTTGACCATTCCAAAATGTTCTCTTAAATGCAGTTTCACATCACCGCACAGACACCGCTGGTTTTCATTCGGGAGAAATGCAAGCTTCTAAAATGCGATTTTTGAGGTAGCAAAAATGTTGAGGCGGTATTCATAAGTCCCAGTTACTCGTGAAATTGAGAACACTTGTACCGAAATTCCTTTTCTTATAAAAGGATTTTTAACGAACTGACCTCGGATATGCTCATCCGGAATGAGTTTTAAAAAGTACTTTTTCGGGACAGAAATCTCTAGATTTTCATTTTCCATTTGTAACATGCTGACTACGTTGTTGTACACATGTGTACCGGTAAGTATATTGCTCATTTAAGTACCGGTGTATCTGTAAACCAATTCATTTATTTTACTACCTTTTCAGAATAGATTTCAGTGCAAAAGGTAAAATATTTTCATGCAATTTTATTGTGCACAACTTTTAAGAAAGAGCAGGTGTGTATACAAACAGTACAGTCAGTTGCTCAATTCTATTACTCATAATCAAACGTTACGAACCACAGCAGCCGTGAAAACGCAGTCAAAGCGTTGAAATGCTCATGAAAAAGAGAATGATGCTAAAAATCTTTATCTCTTAACAATATTTCTGATGTACTGAAGTGGAATACATTTTGAGGAAACTTCGTTTGAAAACTATAGATCACTAAATTTTTGACCATTGAATTATGAACCATTGAATCACGGATCATTAAATAAGAGACCATCAAATTATGGACCATCAAATTATGGACCATCAAATTATGGACCATCAAATTATGGATCATTAAATTAAGGACCATCAAATTAGGGGCCATCGAATTACGGACCATTGAATTATGGACCATTAATTACACCGTCATGGGAACACCAGTACTTGCTATTATCACAGCTCTACCACGAGCTACCCTCTAGTCAGATGGTAGCTTGTCAACTATCTAACATCACAACATCTACCACAATACTGTAAGACAACTTACGTGTTCAAAATTTCATGTTTTATGCTATGTTCTCGGAACAATTTTACCTTTACCTGAAATTGGTCGCATGGACTTTTAAATTTTGATTTACTCTTTGCGTAACGCTCAATCAAATATCCATTTGATTTCATAAACTCATGAATCATTTAAATTCATTTTTATACAACGAATTTCAGAATTAGATGTAATTTTCCAAGAAAATGATTCTAGCAAATATCCGTGTTAATTCATCTTTCGTAACTGCATTTGTTTTTTAATGTCGAATTCAACATAAATTGTTATTCAAATTCTGATTCCCATGTTACGAATTATTCACACACACTTTTACATTATGATGTATTTTCCGTTTTCAAATTTTTGGTAGAATTTTTTGAGCTTCATTTCCAAACTTTCACTCCTTGTTGAGTTCTTCTTTCGAAGATTCATCAATTTTTTTGTCGTGCACAAACAGGCTTGTGAAGAGGAACATCACGCTACCTGCAAAAAAAAAAAACATTTAAAAATAAAAAGTAAAAAATAAAAATAAACAAAGAAGATTCATGCAACACATGAAATTTATACATTTATAGGAAGGATGAAAACTTATTCGACCTATTCATGTCTTACGCACCTATCCAGTCTAACTTTTTCGCCGCCTGCATGCATGTTTTTCCCCGCCGCCTAAGCGATTTAATCGTTTAAATCGCTTAGGCGGCGAAAAACATGCATGCAGGCGGCGAAAAAGTTAGACTGGGTAGGTCCAGCAACCGTCACCTTCTAATAAAAACGAGGTGGTTGAATGTTGAATGAGGAACGCTGCGTCAAACATAACAACTTCTGAAGCGACATGATGACACTCTACCACTGTTATAGATATTGAGATACTTACTGTGGTTTTCACACCACCAATTATATATAGGGCCCTTTGAATAAACAAAATTTTAAAACCATGCGTTGAATCAATTTTTGTACCAACTTTTTGCAAGCACACTGTTTTTTCTTTCTTCTTTCTTTCTTTCTTTCTTTATTTCTTTCTTCCTTTCGCATGAAATACAAGCAAAGGTTAACAGCAATCAAGCAAACACAACTTCAGAGCAGACTCCCAATACGCACGACACATAACCAGTTATAGCTACGCTTAATTACAGTTACAGCTACGTCCGATCTTACTAAGCAAGAAGTATATAACCAGTTTCAACTATGTTTAGTTAAAGTTACGCTTAGTTACAGCTACGCTTAGTTACAGTTACGCTTAGTTACAGCTACGCTTAGTTAAAGTTACAGCTACGCTTAGTTACATTCACAGCTACGCTTAGTTACAGTTACAGCTACGCTTAGTTACAGTTACAGCTACGCTTAGTTACAGTCACAGCTACGCTTAGTTACAGTCACAGCTAGGCTAGTTACAGTCACAGCTAGGCTAGTTACAATCACAGCTAGGCTAGTTACAGTCACAGCTACGCGCGATCTTACTCAGCAAGAAGCAGCCGGGATACATGATGTAGAGCGCTGTCCTGTAGGAGAACGCCTCTCGCAGCGGCTCCACCAGCACGGGCGCGTTGCCGCCGATGTTGTTCATGACGAACAAGAAGAAGGCGAGCGCGCTAGCTTTCACCGAGGCCGGCACCAGGTCCAGCAAGACAGCAAACAGAATCCCGAACCACATCTCCGCTGATCGAACGAAACGCACGTCAGTAATGTCGAGAAGTTGAAAACAAAGAACACAGAGAACAAGCATCTACGATTCATCAACGAGTGTGTCATTTCGTTTTTGCGTGTCCGTACGTATGTCTACATACGTATATCTATGCATGCATATACGTAAGTGTGAGCCCATTGTAAGTGAAATTATTACAATTAAACATTTCTAAATCGCACATGGCAACTCCAATAAACTGACTTCACTCGCTGCAATAATCTTGTAGATTAAGGTGGTATGAAAGACTGAGTAAACCACCTCTAGCCTATTGGGTCAGGTTATAGCGAATTTTGGAGAATTATTCTTCGAAAAATTAATACTTGTAACAGATAGTATCAACAATACAGGGTGAATAAATTTCAAAAATGACTTTGTGGTTTTCTTGAAAACAGAGCGTGGTCGAGGACAACAAGCAGAACAAACTATTAAGATCATTAGAGCTTACATGTATATGGATATAGATAGAATTCTCACTGACAACAACTAGCAAGATTATAAGAGCTATACAAGATATGGTTATATATTAATCGTTTGCCTTTTGCTAATCCGAATTATAAATAAAAGTACGAAGAAACACATCTTTAACGCGATTATTATCTTATTTAATAAAGTAAAAAAATATGTTTTTCTATATTTTAATTCATTAGCTATACAAGCACATAGGTAAAACTTTCGATATTATGGTCACGGCACGCACCAAAGAAATACGCGACCAGCAAGCTGTACATCGCTCCGGGAGGCTCGAAGTAAAGCACGCCGGCAGCAAACGGGGTCGCCAGAAGCTGTGACAATATTTATATTTTACAACTAAAAGTAACATTTAACACATATGTAATTATTTTACTACAGTTCAGTGTTGAAAACAAACGTCAATGAGATATTTATATGTTAAAATGGATCATTACCTTTTATACAAATGCAATCATTTTATCGTAGTCTGGTGTTTATAACAATCTTCAATGCGATATTTACACGTTAAAATGTATCAATACATTAGACACATACGCAGTAACTTTCCTTCAATCCGGTGTTGAAAACAAACGTCAATTCGATTTTCATATCACATATAGGGCTGGCCCAAAAATGTCATTGTTTTTTAATATCGTTTTTCCAAACTTCTGAAGATCGTTTTTATATTCGTGTTCTTTAAATCCCGTATTCAGTACACGAGCATGCTTATGTCAGCGTGTAATGGGCCTTCAAGTAGAGAAGTTCTAACATTTTTGCTTGCATTCGAGCCCATGAAATGGTGGACCAAGCCGAGCACTACTGACATCTAATGCATCTTTACTTTGGAAGTTCCAAGCAGCAGTAATACACTATAACACAAACCAATAATGCACTATCATACACATCAGTAACAGATCGTCACACAGACCAGCTATACACCGTCACACAAACCATTAACTCACTGTCACACGAACCAGTAACACCGTCTCACAGACCATATACCCATTTTCACACAAACCAGTAACACACAATCACGTAAACCAGTAACAAAATGTCACACAGACAAGAGGCGTAACAGTACAGCCACAGCACCACATCACTTCGCAGAACGCGCCTGGCTTGCGGAGAGCACGTAGAGCCTCGCTTTTACTCCTATTTTCTTGGTGAGGCGGTCACTGACGAAGCCTCCCACCGCAACACCCACGGTCCCACCCACGATGCTGACCCAAGACACCCACGCCCCCACGTTGAAGTAGGGATAGTAGGTCTGGAAGTAGAGCTGCGTGTTGTACGACCACGTGAAGCCGCCTGTAGAGGTCCAAAGTAGGTACATGATGGGTAGTGTAATTGACCAACGATAATAAAGTGCACGAGAAATAGATATATCACGGGTATGTGTAATTGAGCATCGATACTAAAGTGCACGATAAAAGTAAACTGTGTGTTATGGGATTAGGTGAAGCCGCCTGGAGAGGTCCAAAGTACGTACATGATGGGTACAATGCAACAACAATAATAAAATGTACAACTTATGATTTAATACCCTTTGCCATTTTTGCATAAGGGTTTTTCTTGTTTTATACGATAACTCCTTTCTTTTAGCCATTCGCGAAAAAGCATGAGCCGGAGTGGAAATCTGTAACTATTGCCTGCTGGCTAGTCCAGTGAATAGTGAGTAGTGGGCAGTGTTCTGACTGGATTAAGCGTAGATCGAATCAATATGAAAAGGAAGCCATAATGAAATAAGGCTTTAATCCTACTATTTCCCTGTATGTTCAATAATTTTTCACATGTGTATTTTAATTTCCGGTAATAGAATGTTTTCGTGGGAAATGTGTTTTATTTTACACCAAAATTTGGATAAATCAAATCCATTTAAATATTCTGTGCTTGTTTCAATATAGTGGAATTACTATATTTTCAAATAGAGAAGATTCAAAGTGCCAAATACTTCTGCTACCCACTGTAAGTCAAGACTCGTATGCGCTTACATTTCAGATAATTTTATATACGTTTAACTCAGTTCTCAGTTTTGAAAATTCAATTTCAGTTCAGTTTATTTAAATTTAAGTCAGCTCTCAGTTTAAAAAATTAAATTTCTGGTAATTTTTTTAAAATTTAACCAACTAAAAAAGAATAAATTTTAAATTTCCAGTCTAAAAAATATAATTCCGCTTGATTTCACATAAATTTAACTCGGTTTTCTGTTTTCAAAGTACATTTTCGGTTAATTTCATATAAATTCAACTCAGTTCTCAGTTTTGAAAATACCAGCCAACCCATCACATCGTAAACGACGGCGACAGAGCTGACTAATATGTTCACGTCCACCTATTCAAGCCACATCACCTGTATGTCTGATGGAAGCAGCCAAACACAAAAAAATCATTGAAGGCTTGGTGATGGCGTACACGAAGTCAGACTTGGCAACAGCCTTCAGTGTGGCGCCGACGGAGCGAAAGCTCAACTTCTTTGAGGGCTTGGAAATTTTCGAGTCGGAGTCACAGCCGACTGGGTCGTTCGTAATTTGGACGTCTCTTGCAGAGCAGCTCGTTTCTGTAAACAGAATACCTCTGATGCGTGTGTGTTCGAAAATAAGCACGATCAAAAAATGGGAAGGTAAGTAAAGTAGAACAAAATGAATGAACGAACATATGTTTGGAAATGGGAACACTTAAACTACTAGGATGCATTTAAAATATTGCATTGAATGAAAGGTGTTTGGAAATAGACACACCTAAGCCATGGCGAAGAATGTGGAATTGAAAATAGAATAAAGTTAAAACATTCTTGAAAATAGAATAAAGTTAAACATTCTATCTTATTAATGGCCTTTCTGATGTGCGAGTCCAATGAACGCATGCTGTTCATTTCATCATACTCACTACAGTGAGCGAATGAGGTTAATTTTAAAATTTCGATTCAATTGAAAACAAAGAAATTTATAAAACTATGTTGAGAAGAAACTCTATCATTTTAAGGAATGAACAGAAACAATGCGACGCTTTGAAAAACAGGAATAGTGAGATATTATAATTCTTTTGCCGCTGTAGATAACAAGTATTGTGTGGTAATTAGTTCTTCTGTTATCATAATCCACCCCGACGCGGCTATAGTACGCCTCGAATGGTTTTCTATTAATTTGGGACCCTTATATTAAGAAATTCATAAAATCCAACGTGTTATACATCTCATGTATTAACTTTTTTAGGAAATAAACGGTTTTTCTTTTTTCTTCTTTCTTTGGCTTGGGCTCCTTTGAAAACAACAACTCTTCGGTTTGTCCAATTTGTTTACGGTATTCTTCTCAGAATGTTTGGGTTATTTTTTAGTGGTGCGTCTCAGTAAGTGTGCCAAGATTGCACTCTTGCAAGCAAATATTTAATGATTCTTTTATAGTCTACCATTTACTTCAAACAAGTAGCTCGCATAAGTTAAAAAAACTCTTCCTGAAATTGCGTATTTGTTATTAAATATTTAACGATTTCTATTGAAGTCTCCAAGTTGCATAAAAAACAAGCTCGTCGAGTCTTAAATTTCTCTTCCTAAAATTATTGATAAATTTTGAGAGCTTGCTTTAATAAATGCTGCCTCTGAAAAAACTGCTAAAGCGCCAGCGGCTGTTGCGTGTTCTCTTTACCGTCATGTATACGACCAAGAGATGTACGTCTCAAAATTACGTAGAGATTAATGCATGCGTGACCGTTGCTGGATGAAAGAAAACCCAAGCATTACACAAGTAGTGGGTCTTTACTGAATGTGAAAATTCATTTTTAATCTAATATGAATGTGGAGTGTTCAGTTCAGAAATGCCCGTACCGTACAGAAAACGAGTTTCTACAGGCAATATATTTTAGATGTTCACGTGCAATTTTCAGCCACTGACCTTTTAAATGCATTCTTGTATGAAATTAATTTTCCGAAGATTCAAAGAATTTGCAAACTACGAATGATTAAAATGAACCTCTCTCCTTCGCGAAAAACATATCAGAGACGCAGTGAATGTTTTACTCATGTTTTTAGTGCCCAAAAAGAAAGAAGAAAATTTCATAGGAATTTCGTTCAATGCGGGAAAGTCTTATACACTTCTAGGAAAATCTCTAGAAAACTTCAGGCAGGCAAAGAATATTAAAAGCGAAGAACGTTTAGTTTGATTAATTTAATTTCCACTTAATTTCCTAGAGGCACATGACAGTTGAAAAAGAGTCAGAGAGTAATAATAAAAGCCTATCAAGTCAGTAATGACGTACGAAATTGAAAGAGAGTCAGAGAGAAGGGGCAGCAATTAAGGAACCTATCTACCTGCTAATGACCTAAGACACTTGAAGAAGAGTCTGGAAAAGGAAAAGATTGAGAAACCCAACAAATTGCTGATGACATAAAACGACTGAAATAGTCAAAGGCAAGGAATGATTTAGAAGTCCATCAATTTCCTAAGTTGACGGTTGAAAAGAGCCAAGGAAAATTGATAGTTTAGAAATCCATCAACTTGCTTGTGACTTAAGACGGCTGAGAAAGAGTTTGAGAAAAGGGGCGGTTAAGAAACTGTAAGTTTGTGATTGCACATGAGACACTAGAAGAAAGGCCAAGAAGGGGAAAGACTTGAGACACTGATCGACTTGCTGATGACCAAATACAGCTGAAGAGTCAGAGACGAGGAGTTTATTAAGAAACCTCTCTACTTGCTATTACATTTCACGTGTCGACTTTTTTTGGGAGCAAACGGTTTTATTTTCTTTCCTTCTTTTTTGCTTTCTTTCTCATTTTCTTACTCTCGTTTTCTCTTTTTTCATTCATTTTTCTTAATTTTTTCTTTATTTTTTCTTTCCTTCTTTATTTCTTTCTTATTTTCTTTCACCTGTAACACTGGAAGAAGAGCCATTAACGGGAGACAGTCGAGGCGCAGCAGCAAGGTTCTCCTCTCCGTTGAGCCCGACCCTGGGCGGCTCTCTGAGCACCAGCAGCAGATACACCAACACCGCCACCCCGATCATGCCGGAGATGTAGTAGGACCACCTCCAGCCCTGTGGGTGAGTGTGTTGTGAGTGTGTGTGTGTGTGTGTGTGTGTGGGTCCGCTCATTTCAGTCTAAAGTTAATAAAATTACCTGAAATTCTAAGCTGATCTGAGGTAAATTTCATCCTATTGTTCGTCGTTTGTTAATTTTTCATGAATTATCAGATGCATAGCGCTTTATTTTGCTGATACCGTTGTTAGCTATTGAAACGAGGTTAAAGATGTTGTTGGTATAAAGATTCAAACGCATATTTTATCGAATCATTAAACCTTAGCTAAACCGTTAAAAACCTTAGCAAAATTCCCTGCGACTAATGAAAGAACACCAAATGATGCAAATTTTTAGCTTCGAAAAAATATTAATAGACTGACGATGTACGCTCAGTTAGCAATGTTTCATGGGCATTAGAAACTCAAATCTGCCGGAACAATCAGAATCCCATACACAGCCCACTGCATTATCTACATAACATTACAACCCCTATCAATATAAAAAACAGCCCTTTGCATTACCTAACAATACAATCCATGGCAATATAAAAAAATTAGTCGACCCTCATATTAATGCGTGTTCACCATGCCCAGTATGTTGGCAGCAGAGACGTAGTTGCCAATGATGTAGGACAGTCCATAGCCGAGGTAGATGCCCCAATTGAAGACTCCCAGGGCGAAGCCACGCATGGTCTGCACAAACAGCGAAAATTAAACAGATAATCTAAAAGAAGAGAATAAAAAGTCAGTCTCAACAATGTGCATTTTTACAAGGAGGACTAGTATTTTTATTATTTTTATTTAAACTTTCCTCACACGTTTGCTGGAGAGCTGATGGTGAAAATGTTAATATGTTATTGAGTGCGAAAAACCTCAAGCCAAAAATTTAATATAATTTAATATAATGGTCTGCATAGGTTATGAAAATGTGAGATGTGTTCATTAGACAGCAGTATCAAAGTCGCTTGCTTGAGGCATCAGTTGAATATAGAAGGATCTAAGTAATGTCGCAGTACTCATAAATTTAATATTGAAACAGCTTAATATTGAAACAAAGAAATTAAGCACGATTTCATTGAGCAAACTCAAAACCAAAGCACTGCCTCAGTAAGTAAACTCAGAAATAAGAATTGTCTTAAGAAGTGAACGCGGAAAACAAGTATTGTCTGCGAGCACATGCGTCAGTATTCCTCGACACGCAGCCGCCGTCATTGTGTAGCTCGGTCGCTCTTTGTTAGTCGCATACAAACACTGCAATGTTTTAAGACGTCACTGGTGAAACTGAACTTCTTGAGAACTTCAGCAAGATTCTCCGTATGAAGTTCACTAGGAATTTACGTTTGAAAAGTGTTGGATAAAAACTCTAATTAGATTCTCTGCATGAAGTTCTCAAGGAATTCAGGTTTCAGAGATGGATAGAGACTCGAATTAGATTCTCAGTGTGAAGTTCACGAGGAATATACGCTTGAAAAGTGTTAGATAGAAACTCTAATTTGATTCTCTGCATAAAGTTCTCAAGGAATTCAGGTTTCAGAGATGGATAGAGACTCGAATTAGATTCTCAGTATGAAGTTTACGAGGAATATACGCTTGAAAAGTGTTAGATAGAAACTCTAATTAGATTCTCTGCATAAAGTTCTCAAGGAATTTAGGTTTTAGAGATGGAGAGAGACTCGAATTAGATTCTCAGTGTGAAGTTCACGAGGAATATACGTTTGAAAAGTGTTAGATAGAAACTCTAATTAGATTCTCTGCATAAAGTTCTCAAGGAATTCAGGTTTCAGAGATGGATAGAGACTCGAATTAGATTCTCAGTATGAAGTTCACGAGGAATATACGTTTCAAAACAGTTGGATAGAGACTCCAAATAGATTTACTGTATAAAGTTCAAAAGGAAATAACGTTTCAAAGTTGAATAGAGACTCCAAATAGATTTACTGTATAAAGTTCACTAGCAATATATATTTCAGAGTTGGGTTAAGATTCTAATTAGATTCTTTATGTAAAGTTCACGAGGAATATACGTTTCAAAAGAGTTAAATGAAAACTCTTATTGGATTCCAAATACGAAGTTCACTGGAGGCGAACATATCAAAACAGTTGAAACACTTCTCTAAACACAGAAGGCAGTGACAAAACTTGGCATTCACTGCTAATTCCAAAATGATAATCCGCAAATTCCAGCTTTTGAAGCTTAAATTGTTGCGTCTGAAATTTTTACGTTATTTCATATTGAAAATGTCCCTTCTTCGGGATACTAAGAGTAAAACACTCAGAGCTACTAAAATATTTATATAGGGGCAGAGTTATGAATCAGAGACGAGCGATTAACTGAAATAATAATTTCAATCGTAATTCAGAAAGTAACAAGACCATAGAAGCAGATGCGTATCAAAGCCTTAGTATTTTGACAAGGTTCTGTGCAATGACAACAATGTCTTGTGAGACACATTAAATGCAACTTGATTGAGTTAAGAAATTATTGAGGCATTATTCCATTACTCATTTACCGCCTACATGCAAGACAAAGCAAAATGGAATAATACAAGACAAAATAAAATGCAAGACAAAACAAAAAGAAGTGGATTCATACGAGTTCGACTGGCGGGGAATCCAAGCTAACCTCACGCCCAAGGAAAACCTGAGAGCTGGTGACAACATTACTGAACCTTTCCTAATTAAAAAGAGACAGTTTCACATCATGGTCGAAGCATCCCAACGATAGAAGACAAAACAAACAACTGTTGTGATTACCTTACTGAAAATGTCAGAAATGATGCTGCTGGCAGATGGAGCGAAAGAAGACTCCCTGAAAAAATAAAAGTTAAATACAAATTTGAATAGTTAATATGGGGGGTGTCCTACTATAATAGTTTAAGTAGAAAATAGAAAACTCCCTTTTCCAAGAATCAATGACCACACCTGTAGGTGACTACCTGATGCCAGTCCCAGTTAAATGTCGGTGGTTGAAATAACGGCCACATGAAAATAAAAATGCTGACTTAAAGGGTTCAGAGAATCACCAGCAACGCTCACTACTCACCCTGCCCCGATCATCATCCTGAGGACCACGAGATGCCAGTAGCGTGAGGCTGTGCCCATCAGTAGCGTTGCGATGGTGATCAGCGACAGAGATGCGGACAGCACGTATTTCCTGTGAGGTTTGATTAGTTTCAGTTTCGCTACATTCGGTAAATTATAATCATAAATAGTACATGTACATGGCTCGTCAAAAATGATAGATTCGATATTTTCCTCTGATATATGTTCCACATTTGGGTGGCAAACAAATATATCCATCCTAATTGAACCCGCGATTAAAATACTCTTGTACTTGTATGAGTATATACTCATATCACAGATACGGTCATTAAGCATCCTTATGAGCGTCACAGAGAGACGCAAGAAGCGGAACCAAACCAATTAATAAATAAACACACCAAGGGTATTATTAGTAAAAATAATACGAGTAAGAAATGAAACTGCATAATAATCGTTTAATATATTTATATCAGAGTAATTAGGAATAAATAGTGAGAGCAAACCGGACAGCAACAATAAAAAATGTCTATTTTTTCTATTTTTAAATTGTAATATGAATATAATCATTATGAAATGTCCAACCATTTTAAAGTATTTTTTTTAAATAATTCAAATTAATAAAAATATTAGGTAAATTTTAGCAACTCAAACATGTCAATAGAAAATTGACAATCAAAAGGAGGCATATATTATAGACGACAACCCAAACCCGTAAAATAATTAGTAATTTCAAAATTCAATGATGCAGATCAAATTTCTCCAAAGATATGCGCACTTGGAGGAATATCTTTGTTTGGTACCTCTCTGTGCTGAGGCTACGATCTAGAAATGTATATTGATTGATATGCAGAACTGCAGTCTAAAATTTACTTGTTTTTCTTCAGTGCTTCACAAACTTCATTTATAGAGTTAAGGGGGTCCTCCGGAATGAAAATTTTTTTGATCCGATTGGTCTGAAACTTGGTGAGTATATGTAGTTTTGCAAGAAAAACATATTTGAACTTGAAATTTTTTTATTTAGGCCTTAGTTTTTTCGAAAAATTTGAAAAATAGGTTTTTTGGGTCATTTTTATGCATATTTCAAAAGAATAGAAGTCATTGAGTTTTTATGCTAGAACAAATTCAAAGACAGTTTTGGAATCCTTGAAACATTTCTAACAAAGATATATTCGGGGATTTTGCGTTTTATTTTTTAATTTTTTTTATACGCGAAAATTTACCAATGAATAAAAAAAACGAAATTTTTGGATTTGAACCATTATAAAAAAATGAAATGTAAAAATGGAAAAAAGGGGAATATAACTTTGTTAGAAATGTTCCAAGGATTCCAAAACTGTCTTTTTTTTCTTCCTAGCATGAAAACTCAATGACTTCTATTCTTTTGAATTTTGAGAATAAGTGACTTTACAGTATAGGCCAAAAACTAAATTTTTTGTTTTAGTGTGATATAATGGAAAATTTATGTAATTGAATGCTGTTTTCATTTTTATTTAGATTATCTCCATGCATAACATCATATTCACACTGTGAATTGTAATTTCCAAAGAAGAAAAAATTTAAAAATTTTTTACTTATATCATAAAAATTATGAAATTTTTTGTTTTCAGTTGGATTCTTATGAAATTTGACTATTATATGTAACTTTTAAAAAGAAACACAATTTCTTCTATACATTTTTTTGATTCAGGTCTTAGTTTTTGAAAAAATTTGACATATTGGTTTTTAGTCCACTGGTATTGGTATTTCAAAAGAATAGAACTCATTGAGTTTTCAGGCTAGAACAAAAAAAAAGACAGTTTTAGAATTCTTGAAACACATCTAACAACAGTACATTTGCAAATTTTTTATTTCTTCTTTTGTTTTCTTTTTATATGGGGTCGAAATGGGCTTGAAAATTTAAGATTTTGGTCCCCTTACCCCCCCCCCTGGGGGGGGATCTATTGTCTGTAGCGCCATAAAATTTTAGGACCGAATAGTCCACCACCTAAGGGTTCTTTTCCAACAATAAAATGAAAAATGACCATCGGAGAGAAAAGGGGCCCCGGAGGACCCCCTTAAGCCTACGTTTAAATAAAAGCAGTTGCTCAAATTTACGTACTGTAATTTTATTATTAAAGTTAAATTTTTCGTGAATGACGACTGGGACAGATGACTGAATGGATTTGCTAATTATTGTGAAAGTGAAAAAATAAATTTTTTTGAACTAAGTCTACGGAGTATGCAACACACATTTAACTTACTTTTCTTGTTTTGGTATCACTTTATCATGTATCGCTGTGTTCCGACTGTATGGCTGCAAACAAAATGCTGACGCTAACCTGTTTGCTTTGTCAGCAATGAAGCCCATGAAAACGCCAGAGACATTTACTTCAATGAACACAAATATAGTCAGCAAAAAAAAAACGAAGCGTGCTGATGCCAACCTGTTTGCTTTGTCAGCAATGAAACCCATGAAGACGCCAGAGACATTTATTTCAATGAACAAAAATATAGTCAGCAAAAAATAGCGAATCGTGCTGACGCCAACCTGTTTGCTTTGTCTGCAATGAAGCCCATGAAGACCCCGGAGATTGTGAAGACGGCGACGAAGGCAGGACCTGCGAGCAGCTGGTACTGGAGGCCCAGGCCGCTGTAGTCCCAAACGCAGGCTGTCGAGTTGGTGCTGTTTGACGCCCACAGGGCGGCGCAACTGAACGAAAAGTGTCGTCGTAAAGGGAGGAAAATGTTATCAGGGTGGGGCATTTGAACATAAATATATGTTTAAATATGAGAAAATGTTTTCAGGGGGCGCAACTGTACGAAAAAAGCGTCGTTGTACTGGGAGGAAAATGATAACTGGGCGTGCAACTGAACAAAAAAGTGTCCTAGTAATGGGTGAAAAATGTTAACCGCAACTGAACGAAAAAATGTGGTTGTAATGGGTGAAAAATGTTAACTGGGCGGCGCAACTGAACGAAAATGCGTTGTCGTATTGGGAGAAATAGTGTAAAAATAGAATGGTTTCAGAATAATATTCAGAATTTGTCATTGCCAAATGAAATTTAATAGTGCAAATAAGATGCTTTGCAGCCCAAATTTGGAGTCTTTTGATTTTCAAAATAAATTCGACTGTGAATATGGAATGCATTTTTGCAAAAAAATTGATCTTTAAATAAAATTTGACCAAGACGACCATTAATGGTCAAGCAAACTTGAAGGGTGGCCAAATGCGGTTGATGCTGTTTGACACTCGACACAACAAAGATGTTCGAAGAGAGGAAGAATGAAGGTACAATTTAGTGATTTAGTGTGGAGTTATGGGAACGCGGAATCCACGCACAAGGTGTGTTTGGTAGAGGATCCCCTGCGCATAGAAACAGTAAGTTACTTGTGTGAATTCAGGCACATCACCAATTACAGGCAGGAGTGCCTATACAGTAAGTTGAGAAAGAAGGTTGGGAATCAAGATAAATGTGGAAAAAGTTGTCAGAACAAATAAAAAACAGCAGTCAAACAGCCAAGCAAGCAACAAAATCCGTATTATCACAAAGACATTATATGAATTCTCACAAAATAATCACTAATTGCCTATTTTTGGACAGGGGCTCAGACAAATTCTTACCAACAAACCGTTAGGAGCACAATTTCAGAGCGACCTAGTCCCTGATATTCCAATCTGGGAGAAACCATCCAGAAAATTGGAAGAAACCAATCTGGAAGAAACTATCCTTGAATATAACTCTATTTTCTTAACGCCTACTAATTCCTACGATGTAATAACCCTCATATCCTAGATACTCGTATTTCTATCGGGAAGAACGCATCCTTAAACATAACTTTATTTTTTACCACCTACTCATACTTCCAATGTTGCGAGGATAAACAGCTTTAAAAATAAATCACTTAGTTCTGCGAGGAGTTGCCCGTGTAGTGTAATTACGAGCACAACAATTTAAAAAATAGGTCGCTTATAAATCGCTCACTTCTGCGAGGAGTTGCCCGTGTAGTGCAATTACAAGCACAACAATTTAAAAAATAGGTCGCTTATAAATCGCTCACTTCTGCGAGGAGTTGCCCGTGTAGTGTAATTACAAGCACAACAATTTAAAAAATAGGTCGCTTATAAATCGCTCACTTCTGCGAGGAGTTGCCCGTGTAGTGTAATTACAAGCACAACAATTTAAAAAATAGGTCGCTTATAAATCGCTCACTTCTGCGAGGAGTTGCCCGTGTAGTGTAATTACAAGCACAACAATTTAAAAAATAGTTCGCTTATAAATCGCTCACTTCTGCGAGGAGTAGCCCGTGTAGTGTAATTACAAGCACAACAATTTAAAAAATAGGTCGCTTATAAATCGCTCACTTCTGCGAGGAGTTGCCCGTGTAGTGTAATTACAAGCACAACAATTTAAAAAATAGGTCGCTTATAAATCGCTCACTTCTGCGGGGAGTAGCCCGTATAGTGTAATTACAAGCACAACAATTTAAAAAATAGGTCGCTTATAAATCGCTCACTTCTGCGAGGAGTAGCCCGTGTAGTGTAATTACAAGCACAACAATTTAAAAAATAGGTCGCTTATAAATCGCTCACTTCTGCGAGGAGTTGCCGGTATAGCAGAAGACGTCGTCGGGCACATCTTCTTCAGGAGGCAGGTCCGGGTTGACGAGGCATCCGTGGTCGCCGTAGTGGATGTCCTGGCTCATGGGCGTGGTCACCACCCCCAGCAGGAAGTGAGACAGCTCCCCCACCACGTACAGCAGCGTCAGAGAGCTCAGCTGCATCCATTTTGATATTCTAGCGGGTGGAATGAGCAGTAAATCAAGCGCGATCAAGAAGAAATGACCACTTTTCTAGCCATTAAGAAAAAAAGACTTACTTGGTAGGACAAAAATGACGACTCTTGTAGCTATAAGGGATAAATGACGTGTTTTGTACGATACGATCGACAATAAAAATGGCAACTCTTCTTGTCATTCGATAAAATGGAAGGGTTTTGCAGGATAGAATCGTGGTTCATTCAGTTGTGATGTACTAGGAAAAAATTGCCACTCTTCTAGCCATCAGGGAAAAAAGTTGAGGATGGTAGTATGGAATGAGCAGTAAATCTGGAATGATCCAGAAAAAATGGTGACTTATTTTGCCATTAGGGATAAAGTACGTGTTTTGTAGGATAGAATGATCGGCGATAAAAATGGCAACGCTTCTAGTCATACGAGAAAAATAACAAAGTTAGTGTGATGAAACGATTGTTCATTCAGTTGCTGGCGTGCTCAGGAAAAAAGGGCAACTGTATTAGCCGTAGGGGAAAAAAGATGTGCTAAGGTAAAAACGACAGCTAATCTCATCGTAAGGGAAAAAGAAAACGTTTTTAAAGATGGAAATGAAATAATCGTTTATTCAGTTGCTGGTGTCCTCAGGAAAAAATAACCCTTCTAGTCCTACAAGAAAAGGATGTGTTTTATAAGATGGAATGATCGTTTTTTCAGTTGCTGGTGTGCTCAGTAAAGAAGTACAATTTTCTAGCCATACGAATAAAAGATCAAATTGGAAGGATAGAATCATCGTGCATCAAGTTGCTGGTGTATTTAGAGAGAAATGACGACTCATTTTGCCTTAAGGTAAATCGTTGGTAAGATAGAAAATTCGTCAAGTAAATTTGTGGAGTGCGCACAAAACCTTTGATGATCCACAAGCCACCGGCACAGCACAGCGTGCAAGCAACAAAGACTTTTATCAGGCTTGAAGCTCCGATTCCCGTAACGCGTGTGTTGATTGAACTGCGAAGCCAGAGTCCTATTTATAGAACGCAGGACCATTAACCCAGTAGAACGTTTGGATGCCAACCCAAAGAAGTGACGGCATCCGGCTGGGATGAGGTAAATAGTGCAAGTCTGGATTCCCAAATATAATTTTGGTGATCTTCAGAGCAACTAAATGTTTAGATGAGGTGAGCCTTTCTATATATTTTCCTGACAACACGAGGAGAGCAGCTCAAATAAACGAATCAAAATTTCACTACTGAATGAAGATGACCGAATAAAAATTTCACAATTGAATGAAACTATCCGAATCAAAATTTCACATAGAAATTTCCCATAGAAATGACCCTACTTTTTGGCCTCTACCGTGGCTGATACCGACAACCATGGGCTGATATTGACAACTATATGCTTCACAGCGAACGTCTACGAAAAGCGAAATTATAATTATTTTACTTCTTCATCATTCTCTAGTGATACAAAGCTTGAGAAACATATATTTTTGGAGAAATTTTCTCAGCTCTAGCACTGTGTTGAAGGTTACGTTCTATCGAGCAGTGTACTAAAGGTTGTGTTCTATCCAGCTGCGTGTTGAAAGTTTTGTTCTACCTAACAGCGTGATGAAGGTCGCAGTCTACCTAGCAGCGTATTGAAGGTTGCGTTTTACCTAGCAGCGTATTGAAGGTTGCGTTTTACCTAGCAGCGTGTTGAAGGTTGCGTTTTATCTTATCTAGCAGCGTATCAAAGGTCACGTGCCAACTTCATTATTTCTCTATAAATAGAGGCCTGTATTAGTGTCCAGCGAAACGATACCTCGACGGGGAGTTTAGGGGGAGAAAAACAAGCGTCATTTGTCATATTCGTCTCGTGCAGATAAGGCAGGAGCGCCACAATATGGACAGCTGCTGATAACTGCAGCAGTCACACCTGCTTCCGAGGCGGAGACAACACACTGCATGCCAACATTTAGGCTCTATTGACCGCTTCTGTGTGACGTTTTTATATTTTAAGTTACAGTATCTTATAAGTTGAGCTTTGATGTTTTCTGAGTGTATTCTGTACGGTATTTTTATTTCTTACGTTACAACCTTTTTTTTTGTTTGGGTTTATTCTATTATTATAATGTAAATGTAGAGTAAAGGTTAGAATGGATATTATTATATTTTATTTATTATATTGTAAGTGAAAGCATAATGTTTCTTTAGATAAGATGTGGTGTTTTTGAAGTTAAGGTCAAATTTTTTCTGAGTTGAAGTACGTGGTTTTTGAAGATGAGGGATAACGTTTTTTAATTTTGGGTTTAATGTTTTTAAGTTGAGGTTAAATCCTTTCTAAATTAAAGTTCAATGCTTTCTAAGTTGAGTTATATGTTTTTTAAGTTGGCAGGAGATTCTTTCAAAGTAAATCCCTTTTGTTGTCTGGGTTGATGATAAAACTTTCAAAGTTGAGTTTTATGTTTTCGAGCTTAGGGTATTTATTTTCTAGATTGAGGTGTAATGTTTTCTAAGTTGAGGTATGAGCATTTCCCAGTTGAGATACACGTTTCAAAGCTCTGTTCCCACGTAAATAGGGATATGCTGTGAACAAGCCCATGTTCTGCACAAACATCAAAAAAGATAACAAGCAATAATGATATCATAATGGGTAGTTAGCTGGGTGAATTTTTCTGAAGGACCTCATCATAAAGAAGTCAATTGTTAGCACTGACAACAAAAGGGCAATTAGTTTTTATCGAGGCAAAAATGAAAAATTAGCCACACTTGCGCGTTTACTAATTATTCGAGTACAATAATTATGTTCCTTAAATTTTTCACTAATAAATTACACCACCATCAAGTGTTCCTCGATAATTAATCATATATGACAGCAGTGTTTAGGGTGTCATTATTCTACAGTAGTTTAATGAAATACGCTATCACCATTAATCAACTTACAATTAATGAATGTTGTTTTCACAATAGTAGCACATTTTTTATGACATTAGTAACTTATGAATGCTATTTCTATTACGATATCAAATTTGTTCATTTTATACTTATGAGAGAAAATTTCACTTCGACAACGCTATGGTTCATTTTACAATTCCTGAATGCAGTTTATAATACGATAACTTTTCTAATCATGTTATGATAAATTACTTTAGATTTTATAACGATATTATTATAGTTCATCTTAAAGTTAACTATTGCAAAACATTTCAATTTCATTTCACTTACCTGCTCGGCCTGGGAAACATGTCTTTGCAATCACTTGGTCGAAGTTGAACGACGTATTTTTTGGACAAGTGTTTTATCTTTCTGCTGATTATTCATTCTTTGACTACGCACTGCACTGCTAAAGAAACAATAGAAAACGTTATTCAACAAATGTTATCCGCCAAAAAATTTAGAATATAATTTAACAGAATAATTGTGCAAAATGTTGGGGATGCGTGAGATGCTCTAAAATTTAAAAAACAGAATAAGGCGAAATTCCATAGGGTTCACATTTTTCCCCGAGGGGAAAATATTAAGCAAAATTCCACTCCCTTGAATGAAGAGAAAGTTGGAAAAACAAGAGAGCAACAGTACATTAATTTCCTCCGGGAGCAAATATAATTTCTTTCGGTGCTCATAAACACAATAGCAAGACAGACATGAGCTTCAATATGGTCAAGTGTTAGAAACACCACTAACCGAACCTCGTGTGCAAGTTGTTAATGTAGGTAAATAAACATAACATTTCCGACTCATGCTTACCCAATTTACCACCTCGTGAAAAAGTTGTAAATAGAGGTAAACATATGATTTTAGACTCATGTTTACCCAATTAACCACCTTATGTAAAATTTGTAAACAGAGGTAAATAAACATAACATTTTCGACTTATGTTTACCCAATTAACCATCTTGTGTAAAGTTGTAAACAGAGGTAAACACAAGATTTTAGATTCATATGTTCCCAATTTACCACCTCTTGTACAAGTTGTAAATAGAAAAAAACGCTACATTTCAGACTCATGCTCACCCAATTTACCTCTTGTGGGAAAATTGCAAGTAGAGATGAACATAACATTCTAGGCTCATGTTTACCCAATTTACCACCTTGTGTGAAAGTTGCGAGTAGAGATCAGCATAATATTTCAAACTCATGCTTACCCAATTTACAACTTGATGTGCAAATTATAAAAAGGGATAAACATGTCATTTTGGACTCATATTTAAGCAGTTTTGACCTTTGAATTCTAAAAATCCTTACATCCACGAGCATAGGCCATCTCTAAATGACGCACGTGGGAAGCGCCCATCTCCGATATGCTCAACCGGTTGTTTTTTATTCTCAGTTTTTTGTTTTTTTAATTCAAACCTGCACATTTTGTTACGGGATTTTAGTCATGTATCTAATTTAATTTAATCATTAGGTTGTTGAAAAAACATGAATTTGATTTTGATTTTTAGGATTGTTTATGTTTAATTCTAATCTGCACATATCGTTACGTAATTTCAGTAACGTATCTAACTTAATTTATTGATTAGTATATTGATACAAGATGAAGTTAATTTTATTTTCAGGCTTGTTTTGTTTTTGTTTAACTATGATCTGCGCATATCGTTAAGCAATTTCCATAATGCATCGATTTAGACTTTATATATTCATCAGCAAATTTATAACAGATGAAATTGAGTTTTGTTTTAAGGTTGATTTCGTTTTTGCACCATTCTAATCTGCACAAATTGTTACGTAACTTTCGTCACGTCTCTTAATTTACTCATTTTTATATTTATAACTAATGAAGGTTAAACTGTAGGGGAATAATGGCCTTTCTGGCACGCATTGAATTGATGTTGATGAATTCATAACAAGTTAAAATAGCGCATTAAAACAAACAAAGCTGTTTCTAACCAAGAAGACATTAGCATTACAGTCCGGTTTACGCAAAAAAAACTAATCATCAGCGTCAAGAAAAAAATCAAGGTTAACATATTGAACATCTGCACGCGGCGCAGGGCAACTTGTTCTAGCTTTAATAGTGGCAAACCGAGATAGTGAAATCGATTTTTTATGGCTGAATAAAGTCTCGGCAACAATACAGGCGCTTCTTCGAATGAAGACATTTCTTGTGAAGGTCATCCTTAAGCAAAATCAACTAAAGATAATAATCACCCGTATAGGTTCACTAAAACAAACGCATATGAAAAGAATGATCATAGTATCTGTTCATTAAAACACAGTCAACATAAAAAATAATGGTCACGCAGATATGTTCACTAAAAAAATCAACTGGAAGAAAACAATCATTTGAAGTTCATCAAGACAAGGACAACTGAAAATAATGAACATTTCCGTGAAAGCTCAACCAACTGAAAACAATAATCACCTGGATATCTTCACTTAGAAAAGACCAACTGAAAATAATAACCACCAGTATAGGTTCACTAAAACGAAAGCATCCGAAAATAATGATCCTAGTATATGTTCATTAAAGCACGACCAACTGAAAGCAGTGATCACCCTGGTATGTTCTCTAAAAAAACAGCCGGAAATAAAACCATTATTCGAAGTTTATCAAAACCAGCGCAGCTGTATGAATGATTTTTCGATAGTGAAAAGAAATTCTGCTGCATAATTTTCCCGTATATTACATAAGTATTGTTTATCAATTTGAACGAAAAATCAACTTCGATCATCAAGATACAAGAGAATTCCCTTGAAAACCGTTGGTCACGCATTTAGCTTGACTTCAAATCATGAGAGAACCTGCAGGATCTTTGCCTAAGCACAAGTTTATTTCACCGATGGCCATGTTAGACCTAAATGTCATGAAAGTGTAGATTTTGATTGAAGGAATAGTGCGCATTTCGAACTGTATTACAGGCAAATTAAAGAAAAACTGACATCGATCAACCACTAGTTGCTAAACAATGTGAGTCGCAAACGCCAATCGCAGCTCTTCTTCCCGTAGGGACAAGATTTACGAATCAATTGTGAGAATGTGTCGAATGGGTGAAAAGAGCCAAATAGGTCATATGAATTAAATTTTTAAATTAAACGAATGACTCAAAAAAGTTCAAACGGGTCTAATCGTTCAAATGGATCTTATGGATCAAATGGGTGAAATAGTCCAAATGGGTCTAATGGTTCACATGAGTCAAATGGTTCAAATGGTTCAAATGGGTCTAACGGGTTATAAGATTCAAATGGTTCAAATAGTGCAAATGGTTCTGATCGTTCAAATGGGTCTAATGGTTCAAATGGGTGAAAAAGTCCAAATGGGTCTAATGGTTCATAAGAGTCAAATGCTTCTAATGGTTCAAATGGGTTGAAGGGTTCAAATAGGTCAATGAAGTAAATTGGCTAAATTGAAAGAACGATTCGAAGGGTTCAAATGGGGCAAATAGGTCATGGGAGGTCAATTGGCTTACAGAAATTAAATGGTGCTTAGAAGTTCACATTAGGTTACATATATGAAGGGGTAAAATGAGTTATTGAATGAAATGCATGAGAGAAAGTAAAACATATTGAGTGGGAAAAATACGTTATTGGAGAAAATGAGTGAGAAAATGTTAACGAAATTAATTAGGCAAAATGGGCGTTTGAATCCAATGGGTTTTCTGATGTTTTTTTGTCAAGGAAATCAAATACAACTGATTTAATCAGAAGTGACTGATAGCTCTATCAATCGATTAAACAAGTTTATTGTGTCTTGAAATGTCAGTTAATAGATTTAATTTAGATAGAGTGAAATCCTTATCGTCTGAACGTTTCATGTCGCGAATTCAACTGCAGATTTAACTCACTCGTACTGTATATTCAACTGGAACGATCTGCAACCATTATGATTTATAAAAGCACATTGACGCATTGGATGGCAGGGAAAATAGGAAGAAATCGGATGAATAGTACGTGCTAACCTCAATGAACGAGAACAACTTCGGCTTATGATCATTAATATTAGTGATTAATGCATGATATATGATTATAACTCATATTTTAACAAGAATGATTCCATTTTACATAATAGAGAAGATAATGAATCATGTAGCTGATATTATTTAAGAACATAAATAATAGAAAACGCATTACAATGGAGAATATTTAGTACTGCTTCAGCAAAATATGGCCGGTGTTTTCTAACACCAGAAATCGTAGTCGGCACGAGCCGCACGCTAGCAGAGCTGCTGTATCACGGTACTAGAGGCCTGATTTTGCTGACGCTTGCTAAATGATGAAATGAACATAGGCTTCTCGATGTCGAGATTTGAAAATCTGATGAAAAAATGCGTGTTGTGCATAAACTGAACAGAGCGTTACAAGAAAACAGAAAAATAATGAATCAATAATTCTAACTTATAACAGTACCGTGCACTGTTACCATGTACCGTGTACAGTACCGTGTATTCACGGTACATTTCAGTCATTTGCGGTTTATCGGCGCTAGCACACATCGTTTTGCCGCGTCTGTTTTGGGTAACCTTGTTTCTGTGTGTGAATGCAAAACAGACTTCGACGTTCACTGTGAAGGTATTTTAAACAAAACTAAAAACCAAGAAAATTAATCGTATTCACTCAGAAAACGTTTAGAAGTTTAGTTTCACCATCAGTTCAATGAAGCCCATTAAATCTCTTAAACAGACGATAGAGCTGAATTCCAAAATGCTTTTTTGGTAAATATGAATAATTCTCTAAAACTTTCTCCGCTTATAAGTTTTTGATAAGGTTGCGATTCAAGCAAATCACTCACCTCTTCCGGCATATTCAATTCCAAACAACGACTGCGCATGAACATTACCACGCACTCGCCTCACAAGGAAACTTCGCACTGAATTTCTCACGTTTTTGCAAGGCGTGCAACTGAGCAAATAATTGCAGCAGCTCTCGCCCCGCCAGCCACCGGATGCAGACAGCACGGCGGGCTGCGCACTTTTTCATACTTCTCTTCTTCTCCTCATTCCTATCATTTCTTCTTATTCTTCTCTCTTCGCCTCATTCTTCTCATATCTCTTCCTTTTTTCAGTGTTGCACTGCTTTTCATTTCTTTTTACGTATTCCCGCTTTTCTCACTTCTCATTCTTCTCTTTTCTTCTCAGTTCTTCGCATTCTTCTTAATCCATCTCATTTCTCTCACTTCTTTTCAATCATCGCGCTTCTATTCATTTCTTGTCATTCTTCTCCCTTATTCTCACTTTTATTACTTCTTTTCATTCTTCTCCCTTCTCACTTTCACTCATTCTTCTCACTTCTTCTCATTCGTCTCGTTCTTCTCGCTTCTCATTCTTCTCACGTGCAGCACAATTAGAGTTAGAAGCACGTTCGCATGTTGCCTATAAACATACAGGATCTTTCATCTCCAAGGACTTAAAAGCCAGTTCTGCACCTCGCCGCCGAGTCTTCTTGCGGTTTGTTTTACGGAGACGAGTCATTGCGTGCTGGCGTGCTCTGTTCAATTTTACATGTTGATTACGGTTATGCCGTTGCTACGGTCAGTTTGGTTAGGCTAGAAGAAGTCGTATTGAAAAACCGGCTTTACTGCTCTAATGCATTTTTAACCTTTTTAAAAAGTGTAGAGAATGCAATGAAACCATAATATGTTACCTTTTACTCAAAAATTTATATCGGAAAAGGTAGCAAAATATTTGAAATGTTATTTGCATATTCCGGTACGAAAATGAGCAATTTACCGAGTGGGACACATGTGTACCACTTCGTAGTTAACGTTAGACGCGTCATAGCGTGCTGCCGTGTTCACTTGACACGTTCACCGCGTTTCCGCGGTTGTATGTAAACGGTTGGTTGGGTTTGGTTGTAGGTAACAGAATGGGGTAATCGTCTTTAAAGCTTGAATGCATTTTTATCCTTCTTAAGCAATGAGAAAAATACAGTTTCACGATACGTTTTACTTGGTATGATAACAATTATTTTTTGAAGAGGTCGCGAAACAGAATAAATGTCATTCATTTATACTGGTGCCTGAATGAGCCATTTACGGACTGGTACACATCCCACCCAGTACGCGGGGAACTTGTTAAATAACGATATTACGCCGCACAAACACGATAAATAACGATATTACACCGCACGAACACAATAAATAACGATATGACACCGCACGAACACAAATAACGATATTACACCGCACGAACACGATAAATAACGATATGACACCGCACGAACACAAATAACGATATTACACCGCACGAACACGATAAATAACGATATGACACCGCACGAACACAAATAACGATATTACACCGCACGAACACGATAAATAACGATATGATACCGCACGAACACAAATAACGATATGACACCGCACGAACACAAATAACGATATTACACCGCACGAACACGATAAATAACACTATTACGCCGCACGAACACGATAAATAACGATATGACACCGCACGAACACAAATAACGATATTACACCGCACGAACACGATAAATAACACTATTACGCCGCACGAACACGATAAATAACGATATGACACCGCACGAACACAAATAACGATATTACTCCGCACGAACACGATAAATAACACTATTACACCGCACGAACACGACTTCCAGTCAATACAACGACTGGAAGGGTCAGTTTCAGGTCAAAGAGTTCATGCTCGGCAGCATGCTAGAGTTGGCGCACGGGATCAATTATGACGAGTTTCTTTGGTTAAGAAAATGTTTGTTCGAATCTCATTAAAATTAAATTATTTTAGTCTCAGGTTTACGTTTGCGCACAATGTTTATAATATTTGGTTAAGATGTTAAATTGAAAAAGTTTAAATTGATGAATGTTGGTTTTAAATTTACATAAAATGCGTCAAGTTTTACCGGTATATAATTATACGTGCTGTAGAAAAAATGTGATCTACGTAATTAAATGCAATACAATTCAACCATTTCTAGGTCGAAGTATATTTCTCATGTATTCTTCGTGGAACTATGTCACAAAATCGATGCTATTGACCGCAAACCTACTCGGGAAATACAACAATTAGTAAAAAAAACAAATACACAATAGGTTAAGTTTAATTCCACTCGGTAACAGCTTGAGTTCCACGCCCTTATGCATTATTAATCACACTGGATTTACACCGAACGCTGACCAGTAAAGATACGACCGACACTCGTGGCATGCATTGAGCAACTGAAGGCTGCCTGAAGCATGGAGCTCCCTCCACGAACTGAAGGACCACGCCGCAACGTCGGACTGGAGTCTCGAGTCTGGTGTCCGCAATAGAAAAAATTTTATCGCCGGTGATACATGAGATGCCTTACACTATTGATTTTAAAAATTTCTTGATGTAAATGTCCTTATTTCATAGATAAATAATTGTTTTATTGAGAGAAAATAAGAAAAAACAAAAAACGCTTTACCGAAACAGACGCCGCGATGCACCGACTACATCATCCCCAGAAGACTAGCAGAATTGGCAATCGACTTTACAGCCCGAATAAATTTGTATCCTTCCTAATAAATGTGAAACGTAACGATAACACTCTACCTCGTATGATAAGTTATTTTTTGGAAAAGATCGCAAAACAGATGAAATGTGATTCATTTATACTAGTACGTGAAGGAGCAACTTAACGACTGGTACACATATTGGCACAATACGCGGGGAACGTGTTAAGGCTGACACTTTTGCATTTTCGAATCACATTTAACTACCGATAGAAATCATTCACTTTTATCATCTTCTTACATTTGTACAAATGCACAGCATTATTTGAAATTTAAATTGAAATCATCATGTAAAAAGAGAAATACTGAATTGTCATCAATTGAATATAAAGAGAAATAATATGCTCAGGGCATTTATTTCTTTATTTTGGGCTGAAAAATATACTCGGTTAAATTTCGTCACATTGGCTTATATATATATTAATTTTCTAAGCCTGAGAACTCTCTTTATTGGAATTTCTTATTATTATAGTGTTTGTTTTTGTTCATGTGTGCAGAGAGTTATCGATGGTGGACTGGAGTTGTATCACAAGGTAAACGTTACAGTTTGGGCAAACAATCGAAGGAAATTAAAGCATCCACAAAGCTTGAATGAGCATTAGCACGTGCATTCAGAACTGAACTCAGAAATACTTGACATTAAATGAAGTAGAATTATCAGTTGTTAGTTATCAAGTTGATAGCAGAGCAAATATTTTTTAAGAAGAAATTGGTTACCTTAAGCGAGCGTGCGAAAAATACTTCCTTCAAGTTCCCAGCAATGACGAAAATCAAAGTGAACAAACTTAACTTAAACTTGACTTCGGCCTAGATTTTATGAAAAATATTGCTTTTGAGGACCCAGTATTGACTGGGTATGAAGAAACAAGAACGCTGTTTTTTTGCTTCTTTGGTCATCGGATTTCATAGAGCGGAGAAATGAAGGCAGAATGAATAAATTCAAGAAGCAAAAAGTTGAACACCGTAAAATCTCAGATGACTAAAATTATGTCGATGAAATACTTCAATAGAAAGGAAAAGCCGTTGCCATTCTACTAGTTGATAATTTTTTCGGATATTCTAGCATTTTATTTAATAAAAACCATCCGGTTATAGTTCTGAAGTTCTTTGAAAGATTGAAACAAACAAAAAAAAATTTGAGTAGAACACGCACTTGACCAACCTTCCGATGAGAAGGGCTAGCGGTATTGAAACTCGTTCAGTTGTATTGAACTTGGGGGACCGTTTTTTTGAACTTGGCGGATGGTTATTTTGTGTACAACATCCTGCCTAATTTAAGCATGCGGGTCTGATCTAATAAATAGGGATGATAACAAACGTACGATTCGCGAACCTAGAAAAATGCGGCATATTTGTATACTGAATGTCCGATAAAGGAATAAATTTTTCAAATTTATTGTAGCACTCATTTATTGTAGCACTCAAACTATGCACCAAGCTTTGCCTGAATTAAATGACACTAAAAATAAACCACTGTCCGAATAAACCAGCATTTTCGAGCCCCCAGACGAGCAATTTGTGCTAAAGAATCAGAAATGTGCCACTTCTCAGGCAGTTGGCAGGTATAATGTACCACTTTTTAGCAGTTAGAACGTAAAAAGTGCATAATTTGGATAGCAGTTGGAAGGTAAAAAATGCACTATTTCAAGCAGTTGGCAGGTAAAAAGTGCCGTAACAAGCCATGGAAGGTCAGTCTTATGAGAAAAGATCAGCCTGACCAGCAAAAATGAGACGAGAGCAGAACATACTCTGCCCACTTTCTCGCTCGTTTCCCAAACATTGATAAGTGAAGCGGCAGCTGATAACTCCATGTTTTGAGACCGAAGCATGTCGCAGCGAAAGGATGGTACCCAGCCTCAACTTTTCCCTCGGGGCGTCTATGATTTCAGCCGTCCATGTGAAGCCTCTGTACTGGGAGGTTAAAATCATAGATGCTCCGGCAAAAAAGTTAGTCAAGTCGATGCATCGAGTTACACTTCGTCTTCTCAATAGATTCTCACGTGGACTTTATCTAAATAAGTACATGTTCTCAGCGCACTCTGACGTAATGACGTCTTATTTGTCATTCTTTCCCTCGGGAAATGGTTTATGCATGAGGGAATGAAGTACTTTCTAGTATACACCTCAGACAGGCTTTTGCGGACTAAATATTCCAAGACGTTGGTGAAATATTAATGAAGAACTTTGAAAAGTAAGTAGTTTACGTAAAGATTAATTAATTTGAATGTGCGTCGATGTATACACATCGAAAACAACCCCTTGGAGATGACTTTTTTACCATTAAAGAAAAACACAAAGGAACGCAGTACCTAAAATGAACAACATAAAAAATTTACGAGATTAAAATGCTACTCCAACGACCTACTCCGACGCAATGTCTTTCCGCAAGCAAAGACATTTCGGAAAAGCAACATTTCACGTAGTTCACCAAATTCGAATTGTTCGAAATGTCAGGCTTGTTTTTTCGATTCGGGAATTTTTGAATGGCTGTATTTTATCAAGGATGAACCTAGAAACGTAGAAAAACCTCGTGCTGCGAAATTTGACTTTGTAAAGCAACGATCACTATTTATTCGCTCTCTGAAGCACGTTCGTCATTCGCTCTCCGAAGCACGTTCGTTATTGGTATGATAACAATTATTTTTTGAAGAGGTCGCGAAACAGAATAAATGTCATTCATTTATACTGGTGCCTGAATGAGCCATTTACCGACTGGTACACATCCCACCCAGTACGCGGGGAACTTGTTAAATAACGATAATACGCCGCACAAACACGATAAATAACGATATTACGCCGCACGAACACAATAAATAACGATATGACACCGCACGAACACAAATAACGATATTACGCCGCACGAACGCCGCACGTTCTCTCCGTGGCACAGCGGTTAAGGGATCGAACTTGTATGCTGGAAGTCGCGGGTTCGTTCCCAGCGCTGGCGCGGAGATTTTCCCCGTTGGGTATAAGGGAAAGCTCTAGCACAGTACCCCACTCGACCCAGGTGTCGGAAATGGGTACCGGCTTTACGGGGGAACCGTCATGGTGTCCTATATATAGGGTTAGTTATAAGACATTTGAAAAACCAATGCTAAGATCATATGTATCAGGCTTGATTGGAAATAAAGCATCCCAAAGATGCCGATGTTAACCTATGATGTTAACCTATTCGCTCTCTGAAGCACGTTCGTTATTCGCTCTCTGAAGCACGTTCGTCATTCGCTCTCTGAAGCACATTCATCATTCGCTCTCTGAAAAACTGAACGCTTTTGTATCTTAAGTAGAAGATTGCAACGCTTGCGTACTGAAAATGAGGTTGTAGATATGTATTGGAAAATAGGAATGTCTAATTCCTTGTTAAACACAGATTAGTACTAAATTGAAATTTTTGTAGGACATTAATTTACAATATTTATAATATTTTTCTGGCTACACTCTCAGCACACGAAAATATTATTACTAATGAACATATAAGGATAATCACAAAATGCTAAATGATTTGTTTTGTTTAATTGGAAACCATGACATGAAATTTATCAATAGGAATATCAGAAAAATTCAATATTTTCTGAAAAATTCTGCCTTTTCTGAGCTCGTCAGTAAAGAGCATTGAGTCGCCGGACTTGGTGCAGAATTTCTTCCAGAATTTCGGGTACAGATTTTCGTCGCCCTTTCCTCAATTTTTCAAACCCCACCTCGTCTGTTTCTTGATGCTCTAGTCTTATTGTTTCTGGAAAACTTTCTTATTCACCACAGTGCAAAGGGTGCCCTATTTCATTCTTGTATTTCCAGAACTTCTTTTTGACTCGCACTCCTATTTTCCGAGTGTGGTTCTGCTCATGGGAATCATATGAGTTTCTTCTCTGTACTTACATTCCATCAGCAACGAGCTCTTCCTCACGGTTCACCCGTTATTTAACTTCAAGATGCTTGTTTTTAAAAGTGGTTGGAGGTTTACGTTCAAATTGATTTGCCTAGTCGCGATCTTCAGGAAACATCGGAACGCGTTTACAAGGAGAAGTTTAACTTTAAATGAATCTAACCCTGGTTTCCATTCGCTCAACATTCACAGGGCTTGCAAAATTTATGTGAGAGTCGTTAAATCCCTTCGCTTCTTCGAAGTCTTCGAAGCGACGAGGCTTTGCATCACAAGCGTACACTTGAACATTTTTTACGTCCATACCAGGTATGTTTTTTTCGCACCCTTCAACAGGTTTCAGCTCCTGATACTCTTAGTTGAAATTGCAGCTGTTTTGTTTTTCACCGGGATCTATAAAAGTGATGTCAGTTTCAGAAGATTAACTCTCTTATATTTCAAGCCTTCCTTGCTGACGTTCGTGAACTTTACTGCATTGATTAATTTGAGTAAATTTTCTCCAGTTGTTTTGATTCTCTTGTGTTTCCATCGACATATCCATTTGCTGGGGCAGTCGTGCACACTCAGCGTTATACAAAAGAGGGCCTTCATTCTATTCATATGTTGAATCTTCTTCTTCTCTTAAATACTCAGTAGATGAACTGTTGCGTTCGAAGATCTCTTCCACGTTCTGGAATTCATCGGAGTAATCTCGTTGATCAACTTGCCGGAAATGGACTGTTAAGAAAAATTTCAAGCGAGTTAGAATCGCATGTGCAGGCAAGGTGAGAAAAATGCACTGAAAAAATATTTTTGTGCTCAAAATATAAATGAATTCAAAGCAATTGCTCCACACAAAAAGGGAAGTTAACAACAAAATGTCCATATTAGATCTGAAAATGACAATTTATGCTTCATTACTTAAGGCGTTTCATTATGAGGGCATATTATTGTAATTATACACGTGTCATTCTAAAAGCATTTTGATTCCCACCACATAATATGAATTATCCGATGAAAAATAAAAGACATGTTCGGTGACATCACTGCCGAAGTTAATTCAATTTTTTGTGTTGTCCTGTACAAATCTATGAAATAATTTTAAATTGTTGGGTTCCACGCACTTTATGCATTGATTCCAATGAATGGTACATTGATAAAAAGAAATACCGTGAAACTCTTGCAAATGAGCAGGGGCCTTCAATAAAACGAGTATCACTTTAATCACACGATCTACAACAGCATAACTCTTACTTGCAACAAATGAATGCGAGTAAAAATTATAAAATCAGAGCCTTAAATTGAAAACCCATGCAATCTTCAACTGATGTTTACAGCTGATTTAGATTACAGAAAATGTGTTTATATTTAATAATAATAAAATAATTAAATTGTGGAAGCGTTTTGAAATACACCGTTTAAATGCCCATCCTTTCTTCAAACACTATTGAAACACTATTTTGAATACCTCATTTCTTCATTTGGACTAAACAAGTTATAAAGTTACAGTATTGCCTACCTGTCTCTTGGTTATCCGTCCTCTATCCCTCATACGAGCCAGAGTCCGAGGAGGCGGCAGATTCGTGAGTAATTCCTGGTGAGTTCAGGACTTGAGGTCTTCTCGTTAGGTCTTTTTTGGACGGTAGACAGGATACGGGATCATCGGGAGGAAGGGAGAGCAGTTGATCCTCTATCATAGTTTCCAAGCCAGCAAGCTCGCTCTGAAACGGCAACACTAACATCAGTACTTTTATGAACAGTGATTACATTACTTGCTTGAAATGAGCACTGGTCGGCCAAGAAATAGTTCTCGTGGACTTAGTTTCTTTGTTTTCGGAATTCCAAGCTCTCAGTTTGATTTTTGATTTCTCCGAATCCTCAATTTGAGTTTCAATTTAATGTATCGAAATCTGTTGTTGGCACAACTCAGATAAGCGCATCTTCATCCATTCCTGAATTTAGAAAGCTTCCGGGGTCCCTCTGAATCTCAACTGTAACTTCAGAACTCCCTTGTGTGAAGGCCTTTATTAGAAACCCGCTATATGGGCACGCATCTAATTTGTCGGGGAGTCAACACTTGCTATTTGAACAGTGGAATTGGTTTCCTCCTAATTTATGGATTTGTCATCTTCATCGCTGAAGATTTATCTGGGAGATGATGTATCTCTGTACATGCTTAACTCTTGAGTTACATCAAACGGTATCACTAAAATTTTTTAAGATTTTCCTTCATGTCGCACCCTAAATTGCTAATCGCCTTCAACAGTTGCGGTGTATTTTGTGCCTTGCATGAGTTTTCTTACACATGCAAAGCTTGTGTATCGTAGATACTAGGAACGCCAATGTTTTTGTACCTAAAACATTTGTTCCGGTGTAATTTGAGGCTTACCTGTCAACTCATGTTTCATTGTTTATTATACATCTCATCAGTATAACCTGGGTTTAATTATCCATGCCTGGGTGGACCTTCGGCGAAACAAGACGCTTCTTTGGTGCTGCACAAAACAGAAGCGGTCGATGACAGAAAGTGTAAAAAATACACTCAATGAGCTTGCATTAGACTCCTTCTTCTTAAGTTAGGGCTCGAAAATTAAGAGTAATTACTAGACAATAGATTACAAAATGGAGCGATCACCAAATTTGTTTAGTGAAGTAATTCATCTTCCGCTGGTGTCAACAGTATTAATCAAAAGAATGTAACAGGTGTTTACTATGTTCATGATATGATCGACAATTCCTATGAATTGACTTAAGTACTTATATAACATATTTTCCAAATACCACGTGCTATTTGGATCCTCGGAAGTGAAATGAAAAATTACAATAGACGACTGAAAATCTATTGTTATTTTGCACGAATAGTGAGCTTCCTTTCAAAAGTTACTGTGTACGAGTATGTTCCATGGTTTCAAATAAAGCTTTTCCTACGCATTCAGATTTCCACCATAGTAATGTCCATGGAATTCGTGCGGTTCAGGAATGCAACTATTAAGCTCATATCGATCAATAAAAGAGCTTGGTTACACTGTTTAAAGGAAAAGAATATTACTTGGACAAATAAAAGGGAGAAGACAACAATGAAACCTATTCAATATCAAAGCAACTAAATGCCCAGACGAATATGATATTACATATATTTTAAGCGCACTCTGTTATGAATTCACTTTTCTGTAATGATTCCCCGGAGAATTACAGTAAAAGCAATTCATCTCATTGCTTCAATGTGCGCCTATTGCTCCGAGTTTTTGCGTCCGCGTTGAAGCATCTTAAGATGACAACTTTCGAGTACGTCCTTATCTGTCAATACGCCTAGAATTGTTGACATTCGATTGCATCGAGAAAATCAACTCGTCTGGTGCTTCCAATATGAGTATTGACTTAGAAAAAAATAGATCCGTTATTCTTAAAGCATATGATGATGTTTTAAACGATAAAACGCCCACAGACTGGTGAGTTGACTATGGGAGATGTTCACTATGAAATTTTTTTGGTCCCAGGTATGCGGTCTACGATAGTACCGGGTGTGCGACTTCATAGCAAACCGCTTGCAGAAATGTCAACAAAGTTCCAAAAAGAGTATACGGCGAAAAGTTGGAACAAAATTACTGCATAAATAATTATTTCTGAATTTTTGAAAGAAGTCGTACCCCAAATTGATCACATAGTTCATAGGGCTTAAGGGTCCATAATACATTAGTTACTAATGATATTTTAAACTTATATATGTATAAAACCTGTATAACTTTGCACATAGGAAGGGCTGAATAATTTTCCCCATGACTAGATAGTAATTTTGGTCTTGAAAGTGTAAAATTTAGGTTGAAATATTTATTTTAGTATTTAGGAAATAAAAGGGTACCATTTATCCAACACGTTTTATGTATCCATACAGAACAGTTTCTTTAACTATCACATTAAAGTTGTTGTCACATCACATTGAAGTTAAAATGGTTAAAATTTTCAGCTGTAATTAATAGGTCAATTTATTTATGTTATTAACACGTTAAGCGAGGCGGGCTAAACTGAAATTAAATATCCAGCTCAAATTTAGAATCAATTGTAGTAAGAAATTTTGGAAATATCTAACATTAACAGAATAATGCTTTCATTTAGCTTTCATTTAGTATTTATCAAAATTGAATCAGTGACTGCTGGTTGGTCAGAAGCATTATGAAAATCTCCTAAATGACCACCGGTATGTCACGCAGCACTTAACGTGTTAAACATTGTTTTAATATATATTTAATTGCTTTATCTGAAAGTATGCTACAGTTTTTATCAAGTTTAGCATGAAAACTAAGAGCAGGCTATTTTCATCTCCATTGGGGCTTTTAACTAGGTATTATTTATGCAGCATTAATTTTATTTGGATATTTTTTTTCTGATAAAATTCGTTCAAAGTAACAATGACCAATCATCCTTCTTTTGTGTTTTAGTAGCTTACTGAAATTATCAATTAAATTAAATTTATAATTTTAGGTAAAACTTTTTCTTCTGTAAACTAGATCTCTCTATAAAATTCAAATGCAATTCAGTTTTTGGTCAATGTATAGTTTCCCTTCGGCAGGGAAATTAAAGATGTCGTTGCTGATAATCACTAAATGAGCATATTTAAAAACCTTTTACACGAATGACATTATGCTCGCTGATGCGTTATTTTTGAATAATTGAACTTTGAAGTTGGCGCCGGCGCCGTAATTTAGTTGATAAGGGTAGTTAACCTGCCTATTACAAACGTAAAGAGGTTGGGTCGTGAGGGTTAGCCACAGTTCTTTTAGTGAAAATTATAAATAAAGGTTTCTAGTGACGTTTGTTTACATCGACTGGAAGATGATGGGCGCCGCCATCTCTGTGCCGATGTAAACAAGATTGCGATCGTCACCCTAACAAGTGGGTTAGAAGCTTTATTTATACTTTTCACTAAAAGAACTGTGGCTAACCCTCACGACCCAACCTCTTTACGTTTGTAATAGGGGGTTAGCTTCCATTATTAATTAAATTACGCTTGGCGCGGTCACTTCCTGTGGCATGCGACAGCTAACTTCAAAGTTAAATAATTCGAAAATAATGCATCAGCGAGCATAATGTCATTCGTGTAAAAGGTTTTTAAATGTGCTCATTTAGTGATTATCAGCAACGACATCTTTAATTTCCCTGCCGAAGGGAAACTATACATTGACCCAGTTTTTCTTACTAGTGAAGAAAGTTGCATTTAATTGTTTATAGTAAAATTATAGAAGATAGATTTGTAAAGGGGCCGGCATTGTAGAGGCATCGGCTCGACAGTGATCCTGTTGGGGTCATCAGAGTTGAGACCCGCTGATTTTTCTGGGGTCACCAGTATAAGGCCAGGTGTTGCTGCTTCAGCCATTGGTGGTTGTAAGTCACTCTGGGGTCACCAATTGTCAGGCCAGGAGTTATTGCTGCTTCGCCTGTTGAGTTCCATTTTCTTCGGTCGCTCTGGGATCACCAGTGTAAGGCTGGGTCTTGTTTTGGCCTTTGAGTTCCGTTTATTTTTTTTTGAGAAGTGGGAACTTTTTATTGAATAAATTTACATTGGGACATTTTAGGATTACTGAACATGAAATGACTAGGATCAAGATTTGAGGGGTAACTAAGGTAGGGCACTACAGATTTACTTGTCGTGTCTAGAATTATGATGTCATATGTTTGATAAGTTCTCTAGGAGGTATGGGATAGGTGTTGGTGAAAAAATATTTGTCAACCCTATACTGTGGGTACTGGCATCTCTAATGATGCTGTTAGGTTAACTAAGCTTTAGGTAGATATTTTTTAGCCAATTAGCTTTTTTAGTTTTTATGTCTTTTTGTGATTTAAAACTCTGATGTGCTGCTGGTAATGCTGCTCTGTAGATTTTTATGCAATGCTGCTTTGTTTGGAAGCAGCAACAATTCAAAGTTTTGCAGCAGCTTCAATGCCAATTATATTTTTTTCCAGGATTCTGCTGGGATATGAAGGTCAAACTAACACCTTAAAGCTTGTTGGAACTGGAGGTATGTAATGATTGTTTAATTTTGAAAATTTCCTAATCAAATGGGTGGAATTTTTTATGTTTTTCTGCAGTTGTTTTAACTCCTTGATGCTGTTGGACTATCTCACAACTATCATTTTTCACAAATGTCACACATTTTCTTTGCTGATATACATGAAGAAAATGCTCTCTTGGAATTGATGTAAGATTGTACTGCATCCCTCAGTATATGGCAACATAATTTAGTATATCTAATGGGAGCCTCTCAAATCCTGAGTGCATTCTTGTCATCAGTTAGATTTTGGCAGAATTACAACTTATATAGTTTATTTGAAATAATGTAGATGGAACAACCCTCCCTATACAGCTTTTGTATATGGATTTTGGCTTTTTCTATCATATGCTTAGATGTATGTAAAATAGGTATAACAGAATCCACTTATTAGGATATAGAACATGTTTTACATAATTTTCTCATTAATTTTCTAATTTGTTTCCTAATTTCTTATCATTTTTCCAGATGGAGGCTTGGAAGAGCTGGCAGACGAGCTCAACAGCAGCAAGGTCATGTATGCTGTTGTGCGAGTCACTGACCCTAAGACAACACGCACAAAATACGTCCTCATCAATTGGGTACTTAACTGTTCCTTCTCTTAATTGCAATAGTTCTGTGATGGTGATGTTTAGTAATCCATGCTATCCAATGTTTAGCTCTTGTGAGTCAGGCAATGATGCACAGACTTCTGAGAAATTGAGAGACTCTTTTAATCTGTTGTTAATTGTTTAACTCTAGTAAGTAAGGCAAAGATTACTGTAAAATTGACTTTATAACCATTTTGATAAGTTGTTAGTTTCTGAACTGAAGGTTATGTTGGTTTTTTATTCATTGGAATTGCATAAGTTTTTGTTTTGCTTTAGACCATCTGCCTTTGATTCATTGTTGTTCTATTTTCACCACTTAATTTTTTTCTTGTTGTTGATCATCATTGATTCATCATGCCATGCTATGAGATGCTTGCCAGATATGCTATGCATGAGAAGACTGCTACAAAGGATGTCCAGGACAACTGTTGTTGAGCATCTAAACAGTCATGATGTCAGGTGCAGACTCTATACTGGCGGTTAGTTGGCATCATTTGCGGTCAATAAGCAGTAGAATGCAACACTGTATGGTGACACCTTTTAGGCCATTAACTGGTAAACAAGGCAGTGTGTGGTAAGAATGAATCAACTCTGTTGAGTCTTTGTAGTAAGTAATTCATTAAATTCTTTGTAAAAAGCAGAAGAAAGTCTTGACATTAATCAACTTCAAGTGAATTCTTTGGAAAGTTAGATTTGTAATTAAGCTTTAAAAGACATTGCATTTTGTACGAATGGAAATGCCTGCATTCAATCTTTTAAGGGTATTTGGAGTGGGAGAAACACACATTCCTTCTTCTTGGCTCTAAAAATGTTTTGCATCATCTAGGGATATTTTTCTTTGATAAAACGGCCTCAATACAACCAGCTGTACAATATGCTCATTGAGTTAACATTTACTGATATTTACTGCCATTTTAAATGTTGATGTTTCATTTTCATCGACATTGATTGCAGCACGTTATTTATTGATTTGTTTATTGTTTGAAAAGCATCAAAATGAATTCCTGATGAGCTAAGAGACTCATAAATTTTTTCTTTTAATTCCTCAGGGGAAATTGCTATTGCTCTCATGGGAATTAGCACTACCAGAGGGAAGTTGTGAGGCTCTGACTTGATAGTTATGTTGACTTCTCATTCATAAAAATAGCATAAGTCTTTTGTTTTGTTGTAGAACATCAGTTTTTGATTCATTGCTGCTCTATTTTTAGTGCATATTACTCTATTTTCAACTTCTATCATGTTGAAAAATTTATTTTTATCATGCTGTTTTTATGTACTGGGTGCGGGAAATACCTTGTGCATAGATACCTCATTCCCTCAGTTTCTCATTACAAATTTTAGCCAACTTCTTTTTTTTGGAAACACCTTCATTGTGGTTGTGGAGGCATAAACTAACTTATAATTTAATTTTTTTTATCCTATTCCCAACCAGTATCTCAACCTTGCGCTTTTTTCAATTAACAAGGTTGTGCACGGCAGTGTCATGTAAATATTACCCATGATAAATCTTAGTATGGTTCTATATCCTAAATTGTGTAATTCCTTCAATTCATTTCTAACACAGGTCAATTTGAATCACTCACTAAGCCTAATTTCATACAAAAAAGAGGTTGCAATATCTGATTCTTCTGCTACTGCTCTCTAGTATTGTGTATAAATATCAGTGTGGAACCTGCCAGAGTTCCTACATAGGGAGCACTCTGAAACAGTCAAAGATCAGATTTTACCAACATCTAGGCAAATCATTTAGAACTAATAGACCGCTAGCAACTCCATCTCAGTCTTCGCCTAGACTTCACTGTGAAAGCACCAACCATATTTTCTCGGTAGATGATTTTTCAATTTTAGATTCTACGTGTAATGGCGATCTCCGGATTTTAGAATCAATGTACATTTTTAAGCAGAAACCCGTTCTTAACTGTGATCAAAGTGCCTGCCAATTGTATATTATATAGGTTGTATATATATTTAGCAATTATTGAAATATCAATTTGTATATATTTTTGATCTTAATTTCAGAGCATTCATTGATAATGAATATTCGAAACTAGCGCTAGTCTGAATGCCCCTTTTTAGAAAAATGAATTTTATTCCGCTGTTTGTGGTTTTATTCCTGATGAAACTTAGATTTCCAAGACACGTGCCCATCTCAGTGATATCTGATTCTTACACTTACATTCATCTTCTGATGAACACCATTGTGTGCAAATGTATTGGGGGGGAATCTAAATACCTTGTAAATGACTCGAATGTGATTCCAGTGATTTATGAAGGAATGTATTGGGGAATTTAAAATCCCTTGTACAGGATTTAAATGATTTTAAATGAAATGAATTTATTGTTTGCAAATGCATTGGGAAAATTCAACTAGTTTGTGATTGATATAAAGTTATCAAGTTATTTTGCAGACATCATTCAGCGTTGCATTAATTCGTGCAGGTGGGAGAGGCATGCCAGGACATGCGGAGGGGCATCTGCTCGCGCCACCTACACGACGTGAAGGGCCTCCTGAAGGGGGTGCACGTCACCTTCAATGCGCGCTCGGAGGAAGAAGTGGAGTCCGAGCAGGTGTTTGCGGCGCTCGCCAAAGCCACGGCCACCTCCTACAACTTCTCTGAGCGCTCCGAGCATGAGGAGAGGAACGCGCCTGTGGTGAGGCTCTTTTCTCTTGTTCTTTTTTTTCTTTAGCTATGTTGAAAGTACTCTATTTGTGTACACAAGTACTTCTTTAGAATATAAGCACTCCATTAAGGAAGTAGTATTCATTCCATTAGTGCACTTTTGTGCTGCATTCTTGATGCCAATCAGATATTGTCCAGTAAAATTGTTTTGTTAAAAATCCCCTCAAGGTTACCACTATTTTATCTATGGCAGAGGTTCCCTACCTTTTTTCTGCCCTGCACCACTACAGAAATTTTACTCGAACCTCGCACCCGCTGAAATAAGAAGGTCATCAAATGGCCAATATCCTATTATTTACCAGGACTTATTTTGCACCCCCTGAAATATCGTCTCACTCTCCCAAGGGAGGCGATTACCCTAGGTTAGCAACCCCTGCTCTAAAGACACAAGTACCTACTTCATTTGTGCCTAGTTGCACTGCACCCTCAACGCCATTCAGATGTTGCTACGGTAGAATTGTTTTGTTGAAAATCCTTTAATAGTGAAGAGTAACATCATGGTGTATGTAATGTATTTTTCTGTGAGGTATTTGTTCAATTTATTTAGTTAAAAGGTAAATCAATGAACAATTCGGCGTTCTATTGTGATTGTGATGCTGTGGGTAAATGGATAACAATGTGAGCACTGATTGAGGCCATTGTGTAGTATTTTACATTGTCTTATGCCTTTCAATTGTGATGCTGGTTTCTATCTTAGAGTCTTGCGTTATCAGTACATAAAACTTTCACTGCAACGTAACCCACCTGTGGTCACTGAGAGGATTTTCATCATGCTGCTGACCGACCAGCAGTTACTAACTCAATTTCCAAAAATACTTAACGGAGACACGATCTATTTAATGTTTCTTATTTTCAACATTGGTCTTTAAAATTAACTTAATTGCAGTTGAATATTTAACTTTAGTGTTAACTCGTCTTTCCTCAAATGTTAGGTGCGCCTCTATTCACCTGGATAACATATATCACCTATGAACGTGAAGCAATGTTCGGTGCTAGCTAGTGCGCTGCGCACTTCTTAAAACACCTGAATTTTCTTGTAGGTACTCAAGTTCTTAGCCGTAATAGTAGTAAGGAAAGATGTGGTAAACTCTCTTGCTCGATCTCGTGAATATTTTCATTTTGAAAAATTTTACAGTGAAAAAATGAACACCTACAAGGTGCGGTAGTTGTACCATCCAAAGAAGATGCCTCTTGAATTATAAATGTCTCTCTAATAGTTAAAGCTATTTGTTTTCTGGCAAGTCCAATTATCGATATCACACCATGATTTGTTTTTTGTTGGTTGTTCTGTTTCAGAAGAGTCTGGTGGTACAGTTTAGAGAAGGCAGTGCTGTCACTGCGACGGTAAACTTGCGGTTTATAACCTCTTTTTCTTCTCTATTAGAAGGTCGTCAGAGTGGGGAGGCTCAGCATTGTTTGCTTTGACCCTCATTTTTGTTACCTTAGGAAAACGTGAAGAAACGAAATTCGAGTCTCTGAAATTTTAACTCATTTTTGCCAGGTTTGAATAATATAAATGCTGAATTCAAGTCTCTGAATTTTTTCTCTTAAAATTTAAATATATTATACAATTTGTTGCTTATTTCTGGACAGTGAGAAAGCATTGTCTCAAAATTCATGAATTTTTTTTTCAAAATTTCATCATCCTCTCCATATAACAGAAAATTTCTCTTCAGTGGCAACAGCTTTTTGTGTGCCTAAATAAGTATAAGGTTTTGTTCAAAGTTAAGCAGTACATTGTTGTCCACTCACACTTGTCTCATCTGAAATACCTGGTCAAATTGAAAATAGAACAACTGTTTGTCGATTTTGTCAAGGCTACGTTGAATTTTGTGGATGCTCCCATACTCTGACGACTGGTTCACTAACATGAAATGTTTAGGAAACATTTAGCTGAGTTGCTTACCTAATCTGAACTTCATAGCAATTAACATCTATTTGCTGCTTTTATTATTTATTTAATCTGAGTTTCATTTGTTGTCTTTATTGTTCATTAATCTAAATTTTATTTTTTGTCTTTATCGTTCATTAATCTGAATTATTTTTTGTCTTTATTGTCTATTAATCTCAGTTCTATATTTTGGTTTTATTGTCCATTAATGTGAATATCATGGTTAGTAACCCGTTTTTATAATTTGTTTTAATCTGAAGTTTGTGACTATTCCCTGTTTGTTTCATTTGCAATCTGTGAATTTTTTAAAAATCTGTATTACATGGTAGTTTCTAATCTTTTTTGATTGAATGAACCTGAGTTTTACAGCCCTACTTTTGCTTTATTACTGGGTAACTTTGATCATGAAAAAAAATTTCCACGTTCATTGGTGTGGAAATTGGCATTGTTTTCACTATGCAAACTACAAAAATGAATTCATATTCAGATGGGAAGTTCCTGAGCACCTCTAATCAACTTACTCTATTACTAATGAGTAAATAAAGTTTTGCCTATTCTATTGAAAAATTGGCATTCTTTGCCTCACTCACTGCATCTCAGACTCTTGTGCATTGTGCAGCAAAACAAGTTAACCCTTTATCACCCAAATGGACTGTACGGTCCTCCTTCGAAAATAGCCTTGTGAACGACGAAAAGTGTCGTTCATTTTTACATATTTCTTCCAATAAAAATTCCTTTCAAATGCGTGGGCTCCCAGTGCGCCCATGCGCGTGTCGCCCTGCTTGCGACTTTTTATAGTACAGTCGGCGGTAGGTTATATAAGGCGTGGCTTGGCGGGTCACCGACAGTCGTCAACGTCCCGCTGTCTTGTGCGGACGTTTCTATAGCCGCTCTGCCTCAGACCTAAGCCTTGTTTACTTGATGCTGTAACTAAGCCGGATAATGTTGTCATGAATCGTGCCTGGTTTGCCGAGAAATTCCTTATACGTGTTTTATATAAAAACTTTATTCGTTTTGCCATCGTGGCATTTTTAATGTGCAAAAAAATTCTTGAATAAACGGAAATTTTTAAAGCGTTCCTTCACGGTTTTACTGAACACTCGAGTGAACTGTTGAAAATCTGAGGCCTGGAGAGAGAAATTATTCCTATCGACCTGCGTCTTAGTAGACTTAGTTAGGTTCCTAGTGCCACCCGACGAGACTAAGAGCTGGAACTGAGCAGCGTTGCTGTAGCTGGTGCGTAACTGAAAAAACTTCAGCAGCTGCAGTCTGTTGTTTACCGAGACGCGGTGACAGCCTCAAAATATTGTATTTCTCGTAAAATTAGTTCCATGAAGTGTTTTTTGGACTGCACTGTCGAGTGGCAGTGCCTTCCTCATTGTTAAATTGATAAATATCTGATGCCTGTGCCAGTTTAATGATGATGATGGTTGTGATAACGGTAACATGAGTACAAAATGTGGACGTTAAAGGGTTAATTTCTAAGAAGCATATACTCATGCTTCTCTCAGTTTCCAATTATTCGCGTACTTCTTCTGTTGAAAAGGTTTAATTCTTAAACTTAAAATGATAATTTGCTTCCTACATTAGCAATGCATAATTCATAAAAATATCGATGCTGCTAACATTAAAGATTTAGAAGTGCAGCTTCTAACCGCTCTATTTCAGTTGGGGGCCTGTCTGGTCCTGCTCATATTCGTCAATTCTAGCATCTAACATTAAAATTAGTTTTGCTCTGCCCCGAGATTATTATTTTTGCTCCCATTCTTCCCACTTTCTCGATTCTAGCATCTTACATTAATATTAGTTTTGCTTTCCCACGAGATTATTGTTATTTTGCTTCTATTCTGCCCACTTGTTCAATTCTAGCATCTAAGGTAATTGTTATTTCTGTTCTCCCCCAAGATTATTGTTATTTTTGCTACAATTCCATCTACTTGTTCAATTCTAGCATCTAAGATTACTCTTATTTTTGCTTTCCCTCAAGATACCTCGGAGCGTTCCCTCAGTGGATCGGGTAAATTTCAGTGTGCCTTGAATCTTGCGTTTATTGGCTTCCAAAGAAGTGATGGAGCTTAGAGTGACATTTTTGTTCATTTGCAACCCTTTATTTTTCTGCCCAGGTTTTGCCAAATTTACTAGTGCTGAAAGATCTTGATTTTATTTATTGATTTGACGATGCTTTCCTGGAATGGTCTTTTGGATCACTTCATACCAGCCTGGGTGAATGCCTCAATTTTGAGTGACATCAGTTTTGTGGATTATTTTGGTCTGATTACATTGTCATATGGCTGTGTGAGAAAATTTGTTTATTTTCGTATTGCATTCGATTTGAATGGCCTGCTTTGAAGCCTCTTCTTCACGTCTGTCCAACAAAAGTTAATTTAATGATGCTGTACATTTATTTTTTAATTTGTGCAGAGTTGCTCATCTTATTTACAAAAAAAAAATCTTTCGAGTCTCACTGACATGCGCTTTTCTATGTTTTTGAAACTACTTCTTGTGTGACTTGCCATCCTTGTACATTTGTCCAACTTTTGTAAGCTCCAAACGCCACAAAGAGCAAATTTTATAGATTATATTGAATACCAAAGTGGTCTCTCAATATCAAAGATTGTGTTTGTAGGGTGCTAGCTAGTATATCCAAAAGCCATAACTCCACCAATAACCATATCAACTTTTTGCGGGCAGTAATGTGGCACTCTGACACTCACGTATTGCGTTGTTAGGGTTCCAGGGGAATTATGTGAGGGCCCGAGCTAAAGGTTAGGTAGGCTTTATTTTTGTTAAAATATAATAGGCTCTTGTTTTGTTACGGACTATCTTTTTTCGGTTCACTGCTGTCCTGTTTTTCAGCACCTACTACTTTCTTCTTCAATTTTGTTTTTGTTTTATGATCTTCTTTCTTAACTTAGTGTTTCTATGCACCTCGTGCATTGATTCCGCGTTCCCTCAACTCCATACTAAATGATGCTTTCATCCTTCCTCTCTTGGAACATCTTTGTCGTGGTAAAGGGAAGTTAAAACTTTATAATATAAAATAATATTAATAATAATGATTTTAAGGATTGTGGTTGTAGATAAGTTATAGTCGAGAGCACACAGGGTAAAGTCGAGGGAACACTGGTTATGGTGCTGGGGGCTTAGGTTATGGTGCTGGGGGCTTAGGTTATGGTGCTGGGGGCTTAGGTTATGGTGCTGGGGGCTTAGGTTATGGTGCTGGGGGCTTAGGTTATGGTGCTGGGGGCTTAGGTTATGGTGCTGGGGGCTTAGGTTATGGTGCTGGGGGCTTAGGTTATGGTGCTCTGTTGTACAAATACACCGTTGAATTATTGCTTGCTAATGTGAGATTTATTTAGTAATGCTCATGTTATTGACGTTTTGGAATTTATTGTGGAGATAACTGCCATTGACTTGCTGGATCTGATTGCCAGGTGGTTGCATCTGGCAACAGTGCAGCATTGCCAGATGATGAGCGTATGTAACAAAACAAAATGATGGTGGGATTAACAAGCAATTATGGCATCAAGATTTTCAGGGTTTAATGAATGTTTAAATTAATGCCCTGCGTACTGGGTCGTATATTAGATCATTTTCATTTTATTGAAAAAATTTGCTCGTTTTCAAAAGAATTCTTGTGCTACTGGGTTGATCATTTTCATTTCATTGAAAAAATTTGCTCGGTTTCATAAGAATTCTTGTGATTATATACCAAATATATTGCAAAAATAAGAGCCCTAAGCAATTCTGAGGTTTCGGTATCTGCTTGTGTCTTTTTTTTCGTTGCTGTGACTCAATTATGAAATTGCCATTGCTTATTAACAGCAATAAATTCAACAAATTCAATCAGTGAACTTGGTCACAGACGATGTTCCTTAATAATTCAGCAGTATTCAATATTGTAAGTTGAGATACCATTCTACTTTGAACTCAATCCATTAACCTTCAATTTGATTGACATATATTCTTACTTCTGTGCTGATGCTTTCAGATCATGTGCTGATTGTGAAACTACAAAATTTTCTAAATTGCATGTGACGCTCAAAAAATTAAATTTATTATTCAGCAAGTTGCGGCCTTGCAAGAATGATCAGCTTTGCATGGAAGACCAAGCAAGTTTTTTTTTTTTTTGGATGGGTGGAGGGGCTTCGCGAAAACTATAAGTCGTTTTTTTCTGGCATGGTAAATTAAACATCCATGTCTCACTGGATGGTGGGAGTAGCTTCTGACTGCTGGGCGTGTGGAAATTATTTCGATTTTCAGTCGTGAAATATGTACGTGTAGGTCTTTTGAGATGACATGAGAGTTTTTGTTAGCATGATGCATTGATGACGTTCCTCATTGTATGGTGGAGGTTGCTTACAACTTCAGGGCTTGTGGAAGCAAAATGCTGTTATTTCGATTTTCAGGCTTCAAATTTATGTGTGGAGGCTCTGAACAAAGCGCGCTGCAGCACACCTAGACATTAGACTTGTACTCTTTGCTTCCCTACTCTTCCCTTCCCTACTCTTCCCTTCCCTACTCTTCCCTTCCCTACTCTTCCCTTCCCTACTCTTCTCTTCCCTACTCTTCCCTTCCCTACTCTTCCCTTCCCTACTCTTCCCTTCCCTACTCTTCCCTTCCCTACTCTTCCCTTCCCTACTCTTCCCTTCCCTACTCTTCCCTTCCCTACTCTTCCCTTCCCTACTCTTCCCTTCCCTACTCTTCCCTTCCCTACTCTTCCCCTCCCTACTCTTCCCTTCCCTACTCTTCCCTTCCCTACTCTTCCCTTCCCTACTCTTCCCTTCCCTACTCTTCCCTTCCCTACTCTTCCCTTCCCTACTCTTCCCTTCCCTACTCTTCCCTTCCCTCCTCTTCCCTTCCCTACTTCTCCCTTCCCTACTCTTCCCTTCCCTACTCTTCCCTTCCCTCCACTTCCCTTCCCTACTCTTCCCTTCCCTACTCTTCCCTTCCCTACTCTTCCCTTCCCTACTCTTCTCTTCCCTACTCTTCCCTTCCCTCCTCTTCCCTTCCCTACTCTTCCCTTCCCTCCTCTTCCCTTCCCTCCTCTTCCCTTCCCTCCTCTTCCCTTCCCTCCTCTTCCCTTCCCTACTCTTCCCTTCCCTCCTCTTCCCTTCCCTCCTCTTCCCTTCCCTACTCTTCCCTTCCCTCCTCTTCCCTTCCCTCCTCTTCCCTTCCCTCCTCTTCCCTTCCCTCCTCTTCCATTCCCTCCTCTTCCATTCCCTACTCTTCCCTTCCCTACCCTTTGGCTTCTCCAGACGCAACGCTGGTATAGGTTCACACCATCAGTTTAGCTCAGAAGTAAATCTTGATGGTAAACTGACCTGCATGCACAAACTTGTGATTGCTTTCTGTGTGTGGTGCGTTGTGTCTCGGGTGAAAGGCGCCCATCACATTTAGATATGCCTGACAAGTTGATACATACTCGTATTTCAAGAGCTGACGTTCAAAAATAGGTTTTCCTAACTGCATTCTTGGTCTGAGTGTTTGCGAAAGTTTGTGGTGATTTTTCTACGTGTGCGACCCTCATGTCTTATCGTTGAAAAATTTTTTTGGGGTGTGCAATTCATTGGATTTGATGTGACTATAAAAGTGTGGTGCATTCAGTTATCTGATTCGAGCGTGTTTGTCATGGCAATGTTTCCTGATTGATGCTTCTTAACGCGTCCTGTGTTTGTGAGCAAAGAATAGAATTGTAAAACCTAACTTTGGGTTCCTTATATGGGTATTATTATTATCTCTATGCTAAATGGTGCCTTCCTTAATTCTCTCTTTGAAACGCTCTTTTTTAAGCAGTTAGGGAAGCTTAAACTAACATAACCTATGCGGGTATTTCCGTTTGAGAATTTTCTTTTGATATGCATAATGTAAGACAATATTTGAATTATTTTTTGTCAGTGTAAATCTTTCTCATTTTTTCACACCTTCAATGAACAGCATCCTAGGTTAAGGGAGTTCACTGGTGGGTTTTGAGGACATAGCATTTTCTGAAGGGCTTGGAAATAGCGCAGGGCATATGGAGATTTTCTAGGCGGCTTGTTCCCTTGACAGGATTTGATGGAGTGCAGCTGTGTGTGTGGCACGAGTTAGTCGCCATCATTTTCTTACTCTTCCTCTACAGCTTCTTTCTTTTGGCCTCATTTTCTGGCTTTTTTTTTCTCCTCATCTTCCTTCTCTCTCGTTTGCTCTTCTTCTTTCTCTGTCGCTCTTCTTCTTTCTCTGTCGCTCTTTTTCTCATTCTTCTATCTTCTGTTTGTCTTTCTCATCTCTTTTTTATGCTCTACTACCCTATTTTTTTTTCGTTTGTTCGGCGCCACTTTCCTTTGACATTAAATTTCTTTACTACTATTACCTGGGGGGAAATTAGCATATGCATCGAAGTTGCAATTCCTAGTGTCGTGTCGTGTGGCCTGTGGCGTGCTTCTGACGTGGCAGTGTCTCATGCTTCCTCATAGCTCTGATGTTCTGAGCAATTCTTTAGCTTTTCTCCGAGTGTGTTGCTAACATAATTAAAACACTAATGTTTAACGTCTGTATTTCCATTGGTATTGGAATGGATGAAAATAATTTTGTGCTATTTCTTTGATTGCTTTCACAATTTACTTCTTGTTAGCTGTGATTGATTGCATTGGTAGTTTTTAAGTGACCGACTTGGGTGGAATTTTGTATTTATTGTAATAGTAGTTTTTGAATGACTGGCTTGATGGGTGAAGTTTTGTATTTATTGCAATGGCAGTTTTTTCAATGTCTGACTTGATGGGTGAAGTTTTGTATTTATTGCAATGGCAGTTTTTTCAATGTCTGACTTGATGGGTGAAGTTTTGTATTTATTGCAATGGCAGTTTTTTCAATGTCTGACTTGATGGGTGGAATTTTGAATTTATTTGCAATGGTAGTTTTTTAAATGACTGACATGATGGAGGAAAAGTTGCCTAAGCATATAAATGTCTACCATGATAATTCCTGGTCTTGTTTTATTGGACAATTTCTAAACCAAATGATAAGCTTCAATTTGTGATGAAAATATAACAATTTGTTGAGAGGTTTCTCCTACCCATATTGCTTGTGTGATGTGAAGGCAGTCATTTGAGGGGTGTGTTCTGGGACTCAAATAGCTATTTGTGGACATATTTGTGTCTGTGTAATGGGGTGGCAGTAATTTTAGTCATATGGTCTAGGGCACTTATATAATTATTGCTATTTGTGGACATATTGTACTTGTGTCTGTGTAATGGGGTGGCAGTAATTTTAGTCATATGGTCTAGGGCACTTATTGCTATTTGTGGACATATTGTACTTGTGTCTGTGTAATGGGGTGGCAGTGATTTTAGTCATATGGTCTAGGGCACTTATTGCTATTTGTGGACATATTGTACTTGTGTCTGTGCAATGGGGTGGCAGTGATTTTAGTCATATGGTCTAGGGCACTTATGGCTATTTGTGGACATATTGTACTTGTGTCTGTGCAATGGGGTGGCAGTAATTTTAGTCATATGGTCTAGGGCACTTATTGCTATTTGTGGACATATTGTACTTGTTTCTGTGTAATGGGAAAGCAGTAATTTGAGTTGTAATATTCTAGGGCGCAAATTGCCATTTGCCATTTTTGGACAGATTATTCTTGTCGACAGGGCCAGTGTGAGGTGAAGGTAGTAATTTTAGCTGTATAGTGTAGGATTTCTATTTGCCATTTCTAGACAGATTACCCTTTCCCACAGTACCAGTGTGAGGTGAAGGCAGCAAGTAATTTGAGTCGTATGTTCTAGGGCACAAACTACCAGCGCACAAACCCGCTCTCCGAGATCAACACCAGCTCACGCAACAGGTTCTGGCAGGAACAGGAGCTGGAGGAACAGTCCCGCAAACAGGAGGAGATCAAGAGGAAGCAACAGGAAGAGCAGCTAATAGAGCAGGAGAGAAGAAAGAAGGAGGTGAGGTCTCACGCAGCACATAGATGCAAATGTGCACTAGTATATATTAAATATTAATCTGGGTGAGCTTTGGTGCGATATGCACCTCGTTTGCTAAGCGCTAGGAATTTGCCTTATTTGCTTACTGATTAGACATCGATGTTGCCGAGTGTTTGGAATGTCTTTTGCCTAGTGTTTGTCTTATTAATTTATTTCAGATATAAGACATTACATGTAAGGCATTTGAAAAACCAATGTACTTGTACATTGGTCAAGCCTGATATGTATCAGGCTGGATTGGAATAAAACATCCTTTCTTGCTTTTTCCTTTTTCTTCCTGTCTTCCTCTCTTTCTTTCATTCTCTTTTTCATTCTTTAATTCTCTCTTTCTTTAATTTTTTCTTTTTCTCTTCCCTACATTCTTTCTTTATCTTCTCATTTCATCCTTGTGCTCCGTGAGCAGCAAGCGAGCAGCAGCTCCCGGGACCAGGCGGTACAGGAGCGGAGCGCCAAGACAGCAGCGACGCGCAGAGCATCCGAAGCGGCGGAGGAGCGCCTCAGGTCCGCCGCTGCTGCCGGGGGCGGCGGTGGTGGTGGGGCCGCCAGCCCGTCTGTGGAGGATGCGGAGAGGGAGGAGCAAGACAGGGCGCGCCGGGCTGAGCTCATGAGGAGGGAGAGGAAGCAGGTACAAACACAGGCGACTAGGTCTGCTTTTGCCTGAGTTAGAAGACCTTTTTTAGATCTTTTTTTAATGTTGATATTTCTCTTTCTTTAGCTGGTCAGGGGAGAAGAAGCTAAATCTTCCTGTCTCCCTTACACTTTTATTTCCCTCCTTTAGACCTTGTTTTTCTTGAGTTAGGCCTGGTTTTTCCTAAGTTAGGCCTTCTTTTGCCTAAGTTAGGCCTTTTAAACTGTATAACTATAATAACGTTCATAATGATTATGATAGTAACGTGCATAATAATCACAATAAACGTGTGTACCATAATAATTGTTTTATGTTTGTTTGTGGTTCATTATATTGAGAATAAATGTGTGCCCAGGAGGCGGAGAGCGTGATAGGGACGACCACCAAGTCAGCGCGGTCGCTGTTCGAGCAGTGCCCCGCAGCGGGGGTTTCCAGCAACGGCGGCGGGTCCAGGCCCCCGCCTAGGAAGCTCAAGGCCTTCACGCCCCTCAACGCCGCCCCCAACAGGTGCTGCTTGGCTTGCTCTTCTTGTCTTTATTTCAGTGTACTTCGACTGATTCCTTACCAAAAATTTGAGCTGGTCTGTTTGGTTCAGTTCTCCCTTCTTTAGTGTTCTTTCTCGCTGTTTCTTTAGGGGCGATTGTGAAGGGTTCTTTTTGGTTAATTCTACTTTCCTAGTGTTTTTTCTCACTATTTCTTTTGGGATAATTTTGACTGTTTCGTTAGGGATAATTCTCACTGTTTCTTTAGGGGCAATATTGACTGTTAATCTAGGGTTGATTGTAACTGTTTCACTAGGGTAGATTTTCACTGTTTCACTAGGGTTGATTTTGACTATTTGTTTAGGGTCAATTTTTACTGTTTCTTTAGGGCTAACTCCATTGTTTTGGTAGGGCTAATAATCATTATTTTGTCAGGGTTAATTTTGACCGTTTTGTTAGGTTTTTATTTTCATTGTTGCATTAGGGTTAATTTTTACTGGTTAGTCGACGGTAATTTTAGCTGTTTCCTTAGATAATTTTGCCTGTTTTTTATGGCTTCATTTTAACTAATTTGTTAGGATAGGTTACACATTCGTTAGGATAGGTCCGTGCGGTGATAGCTTGTGGTTGATTAGTCAAGTCGAATGTGATGCTGTACATACATAGCGATGACGTTGAATTGTCGTTCTATGTGGAAATTTGTTATACACTTCTTGCGTTGTAAGTTATGCTTCTTAGTTATTAACTATTGTTAGTTATGTCTTCGTTGTTTAATTTATAATTTCTTCTTTGTCTAATTTGACCATTTGCTGACCAAATTTCACATTCAGTGACTACTCAAAGAATTGCAAAGACGTCTTTCTAATTCAGCTCAGCATCCTACTGGTGTTTATCACATCCTTTGAAGCTTACAGTTTTAAATCCACTACCCAAATAATGAACCGAGAATATTGACATGGATTGGATTTGGTGCAGAGCTTCTTTTTTGATTCCCATACTATCCTTTAGCATCCCACAGCATCTTTTAACATCCCACAGCATCTTTTAACATCCCTTAGCATCCTTCAGCATCCCTTAGCATCCTTCAGCATCCTTCAGCATCCTTTAGCATCCTTCAGCATCCTTCAGCATCCTTCAGCATCCTTCAGCATCCTTCAGCATCCTTCAGCATCCTTTAGCATCCTTTAGCATCCTTCAGCATTCTTCAGCATCCTTCAGCATCCTTCAGCATCCTTCAGCATCCTTCAGCATCCTTCAGCATCCTTCAGCATCCTTCAGCATCCTTCAGCATCCTTCAGCATCCTTTAGCATCCTTCAGCATCCTTCAGCATCCTTCAGCATCCTTTAGCATCCTTTAGCATCCTTTAGCATCCTTTAGCATCCTTTAGCATCCTTCAGCATCCCTTAGTATCAATTAGCATCTTAGCGGCCCTTATTACCCTGAATTATACCCCGTTTTATATTCTTACATACAGAATTACCTGATATACCTCATATTATAACTACACATATCCAGAATTATACCAACCGATTTCGTGCAGTACTGGCAGCAGCGAGAGTAGCGGCGACCACAACCAGAGAGGGGCAGTAGCAAAGGCCTGGCCGCCGCCATCCAACAGCTCGGGGCCTCCAGCTCAAGGTAACGTATCCTCGATACTGGTATTGGCTTGATTTAAATCATGCGGAGTTATTACTTAAGTGTATTTACTAATTCATTTATTTAATAAATAATTTATTGATTTAAATATTTATTTCATTAATGAATAATTAATTAAATAATTAGTCAAATGATTAATTAAATTATTTATTTTTTCATTAAGTTATTAATTAATTAACTAAATAATTGATTTATTAGTTTATTGATTAATTAGTTAATTAATTTATTTTTGTCTTTTGTCCGCCTTTTCCGTCTTTGTCACGCTCATAAAGATGACCGTATCTGTGATACGAGTTTCACCAGTGCACTAGTGCAAGAGTATTTCAATAGCGGGTACTATTGGGATGAATATATTTGTTGGTCATCCACATCTGGAAGATTTATTCAAGCAAAACATCGAATCCTTTTATTTTCGTTGAGTCGTGTATTCTAGTATATAGCGGGGTGTAAATTTTTCATTGAAGCATTTCAAGTATGAGACTAATACATATCATTTCTAATATCCAATTGTAAAATACCGATATTCGTTATAAACTTCAATTATTATGGTTAATGGTTAATCAAATGCCTTAGTTGCCATAAGGTTAAATTGTTATGTTAACTGGTGAATTATGCGCCAGGTTGTGGCCATAGGGTCAAGTTATTCCTCTCCTACACTCTGAGTTCACAAAAGAAAGACGTTCACTGGTTGCTTATGGAATACAGCTTGCATTCATGGAGCTTTGATTTAAGACACAATTTTTTGAATGCAGCTTCTAATTTTACATTATCTTAATGTACAAAATCTATAAATACAGCATGAAATTTACAGCATCTATAAATAAATAACCATTACAGCATCTATATATACAGACATAAATACAACATCTACAGCACCCCATACCCTTTTTGGAGTTGAGCTCAACTTCCAGGTCGCAAGTGACACTCTCAAAATCACATTTGCGTACCCCTCAGGGGGATACAACTATTGTATCTATGGGAATTAGCGCTCCCAGGGGAACCATGTGAGGGCCCGAGCTGAATGTTAGGTAGGCTTCTTTTTTGTTGTAATAAAATAGGTTTTTGTTTTGTTACGGACCATCTTTTTTCGGTTCACTGCTGTCCTGTTTTTCAGCACCTACTACTTTCTTCTTCAACTTTTTTCTTGTTTCATGAACTTCTTTCCTAGCTTACTGTTTCTGTGCACCTTGTGCATAGATTCCGCATTCCCTCAACTCCATACTAAATGGTGCCTTCCTCTTTCCTCTCTTGGAACATCTTTGTCGTGGTTAAGGGAGGCTAAAACTTTCTTATATAATAATAATAATAATAATAATAATAATAATAATCACGTTTGCGTTTTCAGAGGAGATGTTAGCTGTATAGGGCCATTTGTACTTACGATGCGCAGTAAATAATGAGTAATTCATGAAGTACAGTTTTAAAACTTGACTATGTAGACAATGGAGTAATTCATGAAATAGAGTTTTAAAACTTGACTAGACAATAGATTTTTTATTCTTCAGCCTTGTAACTCTTTTTCTTGGTTTATCATCTGAGCAAATACCTCAAAATATAAGGAAGTTTATAATATTCAAAAGTTTTGATTATATTGAAAAATATCTGGAAGTTTTGAGATAATTGCCCAGATAATAACCCAAAAAACTTGTCGAAAGCTTGCCAAAATTAATATCCATTGTGCAAATGAGTTTTAAAATTTCATTTTCACTCTGAGACCCAGACGTCCCTCATTCTTTGTATTATAAGTAATGAAATATTACTATTTTGTTTCCTCAGAAGAAAGACGGCCGAGACAACCAATGTTCCGTGACACCTCGAGTGAGAGAAGCGCCAAGGTGGGTGTGTTGTGACGTGCTTCTGGTATCCTGCTTACCAGTCAAGTACCATGCTCTGGTATCTTACCTACCAGTCTCATACCATACATACCATACCTGAGTATGGTATCCTACCTACCAGTCACGTACCAAACTCTGGTATCTTACCTACCAGTCTCATACCATACCAGAGTATGGTATCCTACCTACCAGTCATGTACCATACTCAAGTATCTTACCTACCTATCATGTACCCTACTCTGGTATCTTACCTGCCAGTTCCGTACCATACTCAAATACCCAACCTACCAGTCACATACTCCATATTTGATCTGGCAAGTTCTATCCTGTGACACGCTGCTCTCCTTACTGTATTTGTCTTATTGTTGGAGTGCGGAGCTTAGTGGACACTTATTCCATTTATAGACTATCTATCATGGGTGCCAGCATCTATTCTTACTGTGGTGCAAGTGCGTGATTATGTCTGAACCTGGAAGTAACATGAGATTCTATTTGCTTTCATTGCCATATTCTATTCTTTGATATTTTTCAGATTTTTAGTGCTGTTCAGTTACCGCATTCTATTTTATGTTTTTCCATCAATTCATATATTATGTCTCGTATTTATTGGCACCAGTCTATGGGTTTTCGTAACCACATTCTACTCCACGGTATTTCATTAATATTTCTGGTATTTGCGCACGCCCATCTATACGTTCTTATAGCCACATTCTATCCTATTGTATTACATTAATATGTCTCGTATTTGCGGGTGCCAGCCTCTTCATTTTCATCTCCACGTTCTATTCTATGGTGTCCCATTAATTCATATATTATGTCTGGTATTTGCAGGCACCAGTTTCATCTACTGGGCGCCTGAGTCCCGTAGGGGCTGCTCATGCACCGAACGTCACCAACACTCGCACTCCCGAGCGCGTCTATGAAAGTGAACCCCCTAGCCTTTATGAGAGTGAACCCCCCTCTACCCGAAATGTATATGAGAGCGAACCCCCGTCATCCCGAAATGCATACAAAAGCCAACCCCCAGCAACCCGAAATGTATACGAAAGTGAACCCCCAGCAACCCGAAATATATACGAAAGTGAACCTCCATCAGCCCGAAATGCATACGAAAGTGACCCTCCCTCTACCACAAATGTATATGAGAGTGAACCACCATCTGTACCTACGGCTCGTGGCAATAAAGCTGTCGCATCGAACGTTTACGAAAGCGAGTCTTACGTTTCTGGCAAGAACACATCATACACGGGTAACATGAAGCAACAGGACTCTGCAAAAGTTCCTATGTTCCCACCCAAACAAGAGCAAGTGTCTTACTCTAATGTGTATGAAAGTGAGCCAGTGCATTCTCCTCATGCACAACCACCAAGTCGAGGTGCTCCAGCAAACATGTACGAAAGCGAACCGTCTGTGCCCGCAACGTCCTTGTATGAGGATCACTATACTGTTGATAGGTCCACACTGAGTAACAGGAACGGCGGCACCCACCACGCCGCCACCAACGGCCCCACCGACCATCGTTACGACGCCGTGCCTGTAGAGTACGACGCCGTGTACGAAGAGCCTCCTAAGGAGTACGCTGCAAAAGCTGCGCAGCCTACGCTCTATCAGACAGCACAGGTCAGAGTGGGTTTGTTGTTGCACATGTTGATCCAGACTGATCGTAACCTCTCTGGTCATTTCAGTGGGAGAGTTTTTTCTATGTTCAGTTTGCCTTGGTGTTAGGGTGTAATTTCCAACCCTGTAACTCGGGATACTTCAGTGTCGTAGTTCCTTTTTCAACCCTATACCTCAAGTTACCTAGTTCAAAGCTTATTTTTTCAACCCTATAACTCAGGTTACATTCAGTTTATCTTCCAACCCTGTAACCCCTTTTCATTGTTATACGATGCCCAACTGGTCATTTCGTTTATACATTGCCTTTATATTGTATTGAGCACGTGTTCTTAGGCTGATTTATTACTATTCCATGACTTTGATGCTCAAATTTTGGTTCACCAAGACACACTGAGTGTGGAAGTGTTGTGTTATAGTCAACCAAACCTCCTATGGGACGTTTGTAGAAGTACGCTAATAACTCTTGGTTTCGTAAGTTACTGTATTCTGAGTTCTTAGAACCGTAAATTGCTTAGTCTGGTCTGACTTTTTTTATTTCATTGTATTTTCTGTGATTTTTTTTGTTGGGGAGCGTTTTCATTCACGCTTAGAACTATGAGTGACTTTGGCATATGCGTTTTTAGAGGAGCAGCTACTTCATTTTTTGCTATCCTTGACAGCAAGCTCACTGCTTTAAGTTTTGCTCTCCTAGGTGGGGAGTAACTTCGAATGTGCGCTGCCCGAAATGCATTGCTTCTTGTGCTTCTTTTATAGAACACGACGTAGGGTTCAGCTAATGCGGATTTTATTTTATTACTGTACTGTCCAGTTTATGAGTACTTTTTATTACTGTCCAGTTAATGCAGATTTTTCATTACCATCCAGTTAACGTGGATTTTTGTTATTACTGTACAGTTAATGTGGATTTTTTAATAACAGTTCAGTTAATGCAGACTTTTAATTACTCATCAGCTAACGCAAAGTTCCTATCACAGTTCAATTAATGCAAATTTTCCATTTCTTCAATTTGAGTTCAATAAAGATAAGTTATTTAGTATGAGTAAGAACCATTGACAAGAGATCCATGTATGTAGGTGAAATTTTAGTTGAAAAAATTGAAAATTTGAGTGAAACTTGCACGCTGGAGAAAGATCTCTTCTTCTCACAAGCTCCTGTTTCGTATCCAGGTTACTTGACTTCATTTAATTTCTTCACTTCATTTAATAGAGGAAACAAGGTAGGGTCATTTCTATGGCAGAAAATATACCTCCTCTTGTTCGGCTAGCCAATAGACAGGCTTTATTTCAAACAAACTTTATGACGTCACCAAAACACATTGTTGTAATTTATCAATAGTGGAGCCAGGTTTGGGGTAGCAGTGCTACCAGATGCAATATGAGAGCTGCTATTGGTTTGTTGCAGTGACATCAGCAAAACCACACCATCAACAAAAAAAGACTCGTCTGAACCTACCTTGTTTCCTCTACCGTGATTTGTACTCTGGGGGAAGATTGAAAAAAGTAGTTTGTGGTGTGAAAGTGCAGAATATAGAGAGAAAAATTTGTCGTTAACATGGCACAAACACTTCTATGCTTGACAATTACCTACCAGTTGAGGGTACCTGTTTTTTCTCGCCCATTCAAGTTTTTACGCACTTTCTTCTGACTATTGCGATGTGTTGCTATATCATTTTGTGCTTTGGCTATAATTCAATGTTTTTTATAACGTAAGGTATTCGTAGAGGTACATGAATCCATAGTTGATAATTTGATGGAAGTTTCCGAGGTTGATCATCGTTGAACGATCTCTGCGTAATCAGCAGTTTAATTTATTTAAAAAAATTAAATATAATAATTTTTTAGCTCAAATTTATTTCCATTTTTTAAGATTTATTTTAAATTATTTATTTTTTGCTTCTCACGCATCTGAGGTGACCTCTGGATACATATAGTGTTTCGAATCACTCACAACCGAGTCTTGGCTTGACTTTTTTTTTGCCAGTTAACGAGGTGTATTCCAGCAATTTGGTTTTGGATTATGCATAAAAATTTGGATTTTTATGTTAGTTATTTTTTTGCGTATGTATTGTTCTGCGTTGCTGAAGACGCAGAATTGAAGCTTCTTTCAACTTGTCAGCGAAGCCTTTCAGTATTTACTTTGACGTCAAGTTTTCTTGCACTAATACACCAATGTTGAAGATATAAGAAAATATGAAATGAACCTCTGCAAAGCATATTTTCACTGTTCAAATTCACTCTCATAAAAAACATAACTTATGAATATAATAAAAAACATGAACATTAAATGATTGAAAAGATTATTACAGTTATGATTCAGGTATTTGCAAATCTTTTCATCGTTATGGCACTTTTTTACGCCCTCTGACTTCACGATATGAAATTTGAAAAAAACATTGCAAATTTCTAAAACAAAATGCATAAAACAATTCAAATTTGTGATAAGTTATTGCTAACGCCATGCTCTTGTTCTTTTGCCGCCATCTCCGCCTTCTTGTGTGATGGCTGTGTACTCCGCTTGCTGTGTTGTGTGGAGTTGTATTGTGTGCTGCTTATGTTCTGCTGAGTGGCTGTGTTTTGTGTGTCACTGTGTTGTTATGTGTGTCGCCCGCCGGTCTCAAACTTCGTGTGTTGCTGTGCTATTTTCCCCTTTTTTACGTCCTTTTTCTCTAAGATACGTTGGTCCGGTGTTGTACCCAGTTCTTCTGTTTCTGGGCTTCGTTATTCTTGCTAATCCTTGCTGTTGCTCACCGTTGTTGTCCTGCTCACCATCCATTCACCGTTGTTGTATGCTCACCGTCCACTCACCGTTCTTGTCCTGCTCACCATCCATTCACCGTTGTTGTATGCTCACCGTCCACTCACCGTTGTTGTCCTGCTCACCATCCATTCACCGTTGTTGTATGCTCACCGTTGTTGTCCTACTCACCCTCCACTCTCCGTTGTCCTGCTCACCGTTGCAGTCATGCTCACCATCCACTCTCCGTTGTCCTGCTCACCGTCCACTCAATTCACTTAACTTACCTTGGGCATCTTTTCTCACGATAATGAGTGAAACATGTGCCTTGTTTTCATTTTTGAGTGACACATGGGCCTTGTTTTCATTTTTGAGGGAAACATGTGCCTTGTTTTCATTTTTGAGTGAAATACATTGTTTTCTTCCTCCTTCACCAACTCGAAAACAATCTATTCCGCGTTTTTGAAAGTATGCTATTCCTTTCCCTCGCTAAGAACTCTTTCAAAATCCTTTAAAAGAAATGATTTTTTTTAATAAACTGTATCGCTTCTTTCCTCTACGGGAACTTTTTCAAAATCGTTTAAAAGAATTGATTTTTTTTAATAAACTATATCGCTTCTTTCCTCTACGGGAACTCTTTCAAAATCGTTTAAAAGAATCGGTTTCATTTTTTAATAAAATATATCGCTTCTTTTGTCCATGGGAAATTCTGCAAAATCTTACGAAGGAATAAGTTTTGTTAACGCTCTTCGAAATGGAATTTGAACAAATAACACTCGGGATCTTCATGACATTCTTTGTTGTGTTCTTGTACAATTGTTTCAAACTTCATGCACTTCACAATCACACATCACACTAATTGTGGGCCGCTGTGTTGCTTGTCTGTGTTGGGTTTGTGTGCTCTTGCCCTATTTTCTGCCATCCTCAATTTCCACTGACGGGTCTGAATTTTTGCTGAATTGTCTGAAGTTTCCTGTATTGTCTGAATTTTTGCTGAATTGTCTGAATTTTTGCTGAATTGTCTGAATTTTTGCTGAATTGTCTGAATTTTTGCAGAATTGTCTGAATTTTTGCTGAATTGTCTGAATTTTTGCTGAATTGTCTGAATTTTTGCTGAATTGTCTGAATTTTTGCTGAATTGTCTGAATTTTTGCTGAATTGTCTGAATTTTTGCTGAATTGTCTGAATTTTTGCTGAATTGTCAGAATTTTTGCTGAATTGTCAGAATTTACACTTTGAGGTTTCTTTCACCTTCCTTGCGTGCTGTCACACGTGTGTAAATTTGGTGAACGTGTGTTGTGTGTGCGTGCATATTGTGTGTGTGCCCAATGTTTTTATTTGGGGCACACACACTGTGTGTGTTTATGGTTGAGTGCATCACGATGTACGTCACGCGTGTGTGCGTATGTGTGTGTCGCGCGTGTGTGCGTATGTGTGTCGCGCGTGTGTGCGTATGTGTGTGTCGCGCGTGTGTGCGTATGTGTGTGTCGCGCGTGTGTGCGTATGTGTGTGTCGCTCGTGTGTGCGTATGTGTGTGTCGCGCGTGTGTGCGTATGTGTGTGTCGCTCGTGTGTGCGTATGTGTGTGTCGCTCGTGTGCGTATGTGTGTGTCGCGCTTGTGTGCGTGTGTCGCGTGCGTGTGTATGACGCGCGTGTGCGTGTTTGGTGACATGGGCGTGTGCACGTGGGGCCCACAGGACCCCAGAAGTGGGGCGGTGTCCCCGGGTCCCGCCTCCCCACACCTGGAGACGACCCCCTCCGTCGCCATGACCTACGAAGTGGACGTGAGTGTGTCCCCTGGCCCCCCTCGTCGCCTGATCTGTCCCCTCTCCTTTTTATCTGTTCCTCTTTTCTTCTACTCTGCCTTTCTACTTATGCTCTGCTCCTCTCTTTTGCTCCATACTCTTCTTCTTTTGATCTGTCCCTTCTCCTCTTTGTCTGCTCGTTTTTCTTTTACTGTATCCCTTCTTTTTATGCTTGGCCCCTTGTTTTTCAAAAAATATTTTCCTGCTGTGTCCCCCTCTTTGCCTGATCTGCACCTACAAGGCCGTTTGCCTGCACTCAGTGTTATGTACAGCAATGTTCTCCGCATAATACACAATACATATATTGTGCATTTTCCGCCTGATATTATGCCCGCTTTGCGCATGATATGTTTTGCATGCTGTACGTTGCGCATGCTTATGTTGTGCATGCTGTACATTGTGTGACTCGTTTGAATTTTCTGCATGGTGCGTGTTTGGTCTCGCATCGTGTTGCGTTTACTCGCTTTGATGTCTTGATTTGACATTATTTCTCTTCTGCAATTGTTTGTCTTTGTGTGTTGTATGGTGTGCCCCTGCGATAAGCTTTGCATGGTGGGATATTTTGCAAGGTTTGAAGCCTGCACTATAGTGCTTAATGCCTCTTGTTTTAGCTATATTTTATACCCTTCATCCGTGTTTCTATACCCCGAGATAGCGACTAGATTCTGCTCTCGACTCATTGGAGGCTGTGTTTTACCTTTGCTGTTGGTCTATATATGTCTTACCTTAATATAATTGCATCCTTTTAATTTTCTTCATTCAAAGAGATTATTTACATTTCTAGCCAACCCTTTTATCTATCATGTACTCTCTAATTAATAGGTTATATTGGCTTTCGTCCACCGCGATTAATTTTTTTTTTTTTTTTTCTGTCATTGGGATGCTTCGTGAGCCCCTCCGTGCTCGTTTCAACCTCGGAGCGCTAGCGACCTTTCTTGCACGAAGCGATTTGATGGGTAAAATATAACGAGCTCTTATGCCCAGAAAACGGAAATCCGTGTGCACTCTGCAAGTGCAAACTCATGCCGAAGTTATAACTTGAGAAGAAGAAATGGCCGAGCGTACCGTGCTGCCACTCTTGTCTTTGTGAGGGGGTTCCAGCGTGGGTAAGACGCTCGGCCATAGTGTGGGCGGGTAGCTGGAGCCTCCGATTTGGGGTCCCAACTGTTCTCGCACTCTTTACCCTGCTAAAATTTTAAAAATCTTTTTTGTTTTGTATCAACTCGCGGTGTATACCGATACGTTTTGCAGGTGCGACCTGTAGAATGGATCCTGCTTATTGAGTGAGAAATCGTAATGTGCTTGTACAAACAAATATAAATGTGTGTGTTGAGGCAATGGAAATTGAGTTGACCACCGAAATAATGTTCTTATAATACTACCTCGGAGGTGATGTAGAATTCAGGTATCTTTAAAACCATGAGACCTTCGGCGCGAAATAGTCGGAGCTACTGAAGCGCTAGTAAGCCTATGTTACTACTACTACTACTAATTTTTTTCTGTTTGCTCATCTTTTTCTCCAAAACATTCTCTTTTGCACGAGTGACACTGTCCTGTTATTCTGAAATTGGATTGAATGAGCCACTGCGCTCGCATGACTGCTCTACTACCGAAGTATATTTACCTCGTTGTAGTAGACACATACAATTAAACTTACGGATTTTTCCGACGTTTTGTTCAGCATTGAAAGCTTCTTAAATATGCTTCTATAGGTATTCTTTCATTTGTATTATCTTCAGTCTATAGGTTTTTCAAATTTGTTGTTATGGGCATTTGTTTATTTCTATCATCTACTATCTATAAGTTTTTGTTCATTAGTTGACCTTACACAACTAAAAATGCTAGTTTTCCTTGAATTTAGGTGCATAGATCTCATGCCTTGCATCAGTTGCCTGGATCTCAGCTGTGAGGTTAGTTCTTTTTCTGGCCAATATTCTTCTTCAAAAATTACGGAATAAAATGTTGCATTTATAGCAACTCTGCAGGGATCTTTATGGTGAAAGTCTATTCCGAAGCAGTACAAGTCGGGTAAGTTTTTTTAGTAAAATGGCGCTCGGTGAATAGTGGTGCTGGAGTCTCCCAGTGATGCAGCTGCTGCTGGTTTGTCGAGTTGTATTCTGAGCGCTTCTAGGTATGGCTCAACAATTTCTATTTCAGTTTGTCACACTTCAATTTCTATGACTTCAGTTTGTATGAAAATTTTAGTTTCAATTTGTATGACAATTTCTATTTCAATTTATATGATACTTCAATTCATTTGAGGATTCCTATTTTAATTTATATGACATTTCAATTCATATGACAATTCCTATTTCAAAATATATGATATTTCAATTCATATGACAATTCCTATTTTAATTTATATGATATTTCAATTCATATGACAATTCCTATTTCAAAATATATGATATTTCAATTCATATGACAATTTCTATTTCAATTGATATAAAACTTCAATTCATATGACAATTTCTATTTCAATTGATATAAAACTTCAATTCATATGACAACTTCTATTTCAATTTATGTAAAACTTCAATTCATCTGACAATTTCTATTTTAATTTGCACTGACTCCAAAGGCACGTTTTAGGTCTTCAACACTTTGACTGCGGCACGTTAAACTGTAGTTTAATATTGAATTCATATATGTAAAGTCAACTGAAGCCAGCAATGTCTAAAATACCAAACATTAGATTGGATAATGTTTTCATTTAGCTTTGATAAAGTATTTCTAAAAGTTGAGTTTGTGCATGCTGGTTGATTTGTTGGTCAGCAGCATTATGAAAACTCTCTAAGTGACCAAATATGGCTCATGTTGCAGTCGAAGTGTTCAGGCATACTTTTAGGGGTACTGTACTGCCTACGATATTTTCTAGCCACAAATTTAGGGCTTTTTTAATGAATAAGTTTTGTGTTGTATTTGTGCAGGGTGTTGAGTATTAGTTTAGGTTGTTTAGGCAAGTTTCCTGTTGTGTTTGTGCGGTTAAGGTTGTTCAGTTAAGAGTTTACTGTTGTGTTGGTGCAGTTAAGGTTGTTCAGTTAAGAGTTTACTGTTGTGTTTGTGCAGTTAAGGTTGTTCAGTTAAGAGTTTCCTGTTGTGTTTGTGCAGTTTAGGTTGTTCAGATAAGAGTTTCCTGTTGTGTTTGTGCAGTTAAGGTTGTTCAGTTAAGAGTTTCCTGTTGTGTTTGTGCAGTTAAGGTTGTTCAGATAAGAGTTTCCTGTTGTGTTTGTGCAGTTAAGGTTGTTCAGATAACAATTCCCTCTTGTGTTTGTGCAGTTAAGGTTGTTCAGATAAGAGTTTCCTGTTGTGTTTGTGCAGTTAAGGTTGTTCAGATAAGAGTTTCCTGTTGTGTTTGTGCAGTTAAGGTTGTTCAGATAAGAGTTTCCTGTTGTGTTTGTGCAGTTAAGGTTGTTCAGATAACAATTCCCTCTTGTGTTTGTGCAGTTAAGGTTGTTCAGTTAAGAGTTTCCTGTTGTGTTTGTGCAGTTAAGGTTGTTCAGATAAGAGTTTCCTGTTGTGTTTGTGCAGTTAAGGTTGTTCAGATAAGAGTTTCCTGTTGTGTTTGTGCAGTTAAGGTTGTTCAGATAAGAGTTTCCTGTTGTGTTTGTGCAGTTAAGGTTGTTCAGATAAGAGTTTCCTGTTGCCTGTGCAGGGCATTGAGTATCAGCTGCTCCCAGAACATGGCCTGTGCGCCAGAGCCCTGTACGACTACCAAGCCAGCGACGACACCGAGATCTCCTTCGACCCGTCCGAGATCATCTCCAACATCGAGCAGATAGACGAGGGCTGGTGGCAGGGTGTCGGACCCAACGGCAATTTCGGGCTTTTCCCTGCCAACTACGTCGAGCTTATCAATGCCGCTGCGCCTTACTCTTAGATTTCAACTTCAAGTTACTCAGTCTAGTTTTTTGCAGAGGCTCTAGGATTTTAGCTGCCCACTGTAGAGGTTATGTCAGGGCGGCAAAATTCAGATTTAGATAGATAGTAAAGTCATAGATTTTAGCTGCCCAGGCTATGTTAAGGTGGCTTAAATCATTGATTTTAGCTGCCCGGTGTAGAGGTTATGTTAGGGCGGCTAAAATCAGATTTTAGTTGCCCAGTACAGAGGTTACGTTAGGGCGGCTAAAATCATAGATTTTAACTGCCCATTGTAGAGACTATGTTTGGGCAGCTTTAAATTATAGATTTTAACTGCCCAGCATAGAGGTTATGTTAGGGAGGCTAAAATCATAGATGCCCTGGCAAAAAAAACCGGACTGGGGAAGAGGTTTCAGCTGTGCTGCAGCAAATGTATCCTCAGATTTTGGCGTGTTCAGTGTTTCTTGTATCTGCATTTGCATTCCCTACGGAGTTCGGCTCGTGCTTATAGATGTCCATGTTTTGTGGCTGGATTTGTGAGATCCATGTATTATAAATCCATGTTTGTTTGTTTGTTATTCGTGTGTGAAAAAAGTTTTATTCAAACGTGTTGAAGAGCGAGGGCTTCCTGATGATGTTTGTGAATTTGAGCCACACTTCTCGGTTCATGATGAGCGAGGAGTTACATTCGTGTATTTAGGGACCCTAACGTTCCTGGTCTGTGTCTATAAATGAAGTTAACATTCCTGTATGCAAGCGTTTGCCTTGACCATTGCATCTTTTAGTGTTTGGGTTTGTATATGTGTTATTACTTCCGTGTGTTCAGCTTGAATTCTTAATTCGAAATGCATTGGCTGATAGGAATTTGGAATTTCCCTATGAGTCTTGTTTTACGTTTAGCCTGGAATTTTGCGCTGTCTTGAACTTCAATTAGGCAGGCAATTATCCACATCAGTTAACGCTCTGGAGTTTCCTGCCATGATAGCTCGTGTTCAGTGCCTGCAAGATTTGCTTTTTCGTTACTTGTTTTTACGTTACTTGTTTTTGCGGTTACCGAGCAAATTCTCGAGTCAGAGGCGGTTCGGTTTTCTGTTATTTGCCTATGCGTATCATGGTTACTGATCAAATTCTTGTGTCTAGCGAGGTTCGGTTTTCCATTATTTGCTATGCGTCTCATGGTTACTGAGTAGTATCTTATCTCTAAATACTTTCAAATTTTCATGTTCTATGTGGTGCTGCGATGCGCACTGACTGTCAAGTGTGCTCATGTTGTTAGGAAAAATGAAGCATTGTCTCTTCAATGTTAGGTTGAAGATCTTTCCTAGCTAGCTGGTGTCTGTCCCATGCTTCATTTTGACTTGTGTTGTGCAGAAATTGTTTATTTTGTAACCAAAAATTTCAACTTAGCTGCTTGCAATAAACTAGCAGATAGTAGGCTGCGTGTTTTAGTGCGTGTTGGTGTTTGTGTTTTCGTGTTGCACGTATTTTGGAGTTTTCAAAACGTTCCATGTTGTGGTGATGACAATTTACCTGAAGCTAAAGTACATATCTTTCATCTACCTTGCTTGACCCTAAATTTATCTATTGGGGCAAAAATTCTACATTATTGAAATGCTAGGTGTGGCCCTGTTTTGGATTCTTACACTCCTCCCAGCATGTCGAATTTTTCTTTGTTTTCAACTCGTTTCTCGCCATTCATGGCTTGCAACAGTTTAGAGCTGTGTCAGCGCTTTGTTAATTTACGAGACAGTTTCAAGTCACATAAGGGTTTTGCATCAAATACAGCAAGAAAACCTTGAAATTGAAAGCTAAAGTGATAGCTTTGGCTGATGAAGTACTACGTGAACTGGTGCTGTCATGAGTGTTAGCTGTAGCAATGCGCCCTGATGAGAATTTTCTTTTCTTAGTGGGATCACTCTCTGCATAATGAAGTCAGGTACAAGTTTCCGCTCTAATGAGGCCTCAAGTAAAACTTTGGGCGTGTTTGTCTGGCATTCGCACCTATTGTAGTCTATCTTTGAGTTATTGGGACATATTTCTACTAGTTATCAATTAATGCAATGATTCATTCAAGATACGAATAACTAGGATCAATTTTCATAGGTATAAGTTAAGTTTAGTGAAAGAGAGTGGGTTGACTGCATGTTACGAGGGTTTTAGGTATGAATGGAATACTTGGTAATAGCTTTTTAGGTATCAATGAAAAACTTGGGAGTAGCTCTTTGCTTACAATTAAAGCGCTTCAACGCCTTGCATCGTGGGAGGGCTCATGCTTTAAAACCAAAACGTACCTCTACTTTCCTATGATCGTGCATGTATGTCTTGTTGCGTGTAAAATCAGTAAACATGTGTCAGGGTTAGTCAGCCGAAGTCTCATGTTAAATACGTATCATGATATAAATTTGCATCTTCTCATGTTGTTGAATGGAAGATCTATTCCTGTTTCCCATGCTTCATTGGTACTCGGTCAGGTCCACGTTTAGATTGTTGACTAGTTCAGGTTTGATGTTTTTTGTTTTTGGAAGCTTTGATAAATCATAGTTTTACTTAAGAATTGCATCTCATGCGCGTAGACATGTAGACTTAACACTAGTGATTTGTATCCACGTGCGGTGATACAACATTAGAGTAGCGGTGTTTGTGTTACCTAATGAGAAGCTTGTGGGGTTCTTTGATTCGGGATACTCGTGAGTTGGAATATTTCGTCGTATGTATGCAATTGACGTGCGCTCCGCAACCACCACATGTTATGCCATTTTCTGACGCTGCAACTACCAGGTTGCTAGAGTGGCTATTTTATGGCACTACAACTACCAGGATTACTGATTAGCTTTTTTGTATCTCTGCAATTACTTGGATTGCCAGATTGGCCATTTCTGACTGTACACCCATCAGGATTGCCAGGTTAACCATCCAACTTGAGGCTTTTTCCTAGGAAAAGTTGACCATAAAGACTGCACTAGCAACCCGGCAGGCGAAGTGCTCTTTATGGCTAATTTTGTTTTTGAAAAAAAGAACATAACTTGCCAGAAAAACTGCCAGTCTGGGAACCCTGTTCCGCATCGTCTTACAAAAAAGGGTTCCTTATTTCTGAGAAACAGCCAAGCACAAGGAGGCAACTAGGCTTCATTAGGCAACTAGGCTCCAGGAGGCAGCCTAAGCACAATGCAACAACTAGAGCAACGGAGGCAGCTAGAGCTTAGGTGGCAACTAGAGCCAAGGAGGCAGCTAGAGCAAAGGAGGCAGCTAGGGCCAAGGAAACGCCTAGCACAAATTGCCATATCCTGAATGGAAAATAGTAGCCATAAGTAGAAGAAGTGTTTTACGTGTCTATCTAGCGTGGTTTTTTCATTCGAATTTGCAAATCGTCAGTGAATGAATAATGACGTATTTGGAGTTGCAGCTTTGTATGAAAAGTAAAGCCATAGAATATTCATCTGATGTCTCCGGGCTAGCTAATGCGTATCCACTTTGTAGGGCATGTGGAGTTTTGAAACCAGATACTAGATAAGGGACAAAAAATAGTCATAGTGAATTTCTTGTGTTTTTAATTCACAAAATGTGTGCAACTTGATGCCATTATTGTTAACATATCGTGTGGGATGTTAGTTTACTTATGTAAACATTATTTGATTTCTGTCTTCTTCAGGAACTTCTGTGTTATTTTTTCACCTAGGAAGAAGTAGATTTTTCAATGTGTGAATTTTTGCCTAAAATAATGAGCGGATGAATTTCTTGGCCATTATTTCGTTGGCTCAGGACAATAGATTTGAGCATAAAATCGGGAGCTTAAGCTTCCACTATCAGCGAGCTGGCGTCAAGAATTTCTGATGTAACTGAAAACGAAACCTCCACGTTGTTCACGAATGGTGGACAGTTGAGTTGTCTATTTGGAGGTTCAGAAACTCGTCGATGGTTTTTCCAAGTTTCATTGGCCCGGTTTCTGCTCGTTGCTGTTGTCATTTTCAACTCGTTAATGGAAGTGCCTTGGAACAAGCTCGATTTGAGTGACCACAATCCTCACCCTATAAAATTTGAGATACTCTGGACGAGTTTATGAACCTCCAAGGAATAATGCTGAAGTTGTTTCACCTGAACGGGTGGTGTTCCTAGACTCATAAATTTTAATTGTGTTAGGCCACGTGTCTCTGCGGTTAATGAGTTTCGTTTTCTACAGGGCACTGCAAAATTGTATCTCATGGGGAAAATCGTGACTTGGCTGAATTTATGGTAAAAATTATGCTGACTTCAATAGAAAAACAGCCGCTATATGCGTCAATTTCGACCAATTCCTTGGATGCGGAAGTCTTGATTCATTCTAAATATTTATTGTGAATCGTAAAATACCCTGATTTTTCCAGTGCTGCATCGCGGTTGACCGTATACTGCATACGCGGCTGTTAAGCATAGATATACTTCCATGAAAAATGCTTGTCATAATATCCGTAATGCCTTGTAGCAACTCGGATTTCTCTTTTTCTAGGACCTTACTCAACAAGTTTCTTTTCTCAAGCTAGGTAGTAATCTTTGTGGTTTTGTGTTTCATTTACGTGGGATTTTTGAAGCGTAATTTGTTGAGTTTTGTGCCTGTGTTGTTGATGTCTAGGTATAGTGTGAAGTGTATTCCAGTTAATGAGGTGCTTTTAAATAAGGTCTGTGTTTACAGTGATGTGTGTGCTGTACCGTTGTGATTGCGGTTTGCATTGATACAGAGGGATACAGCTATTGTATCTATGGGAATTAGCGCTCTCATATGTGAGAGCCCGAGCTGATAGTTAGGTAGGCCTTCTTTTTGTTGAAATAAAATGTTTTTTGTTACCTTAAAGACCACCTTTCTTCAGTCCACTGCTGTCCTGTTTTTTCAGCACCTACTACTATTCCTTTCGTCTTCATTTTTGTCTTGTTTCATAAAATTTTTCCTGAATTTACTGTTTCTATGCCCCCCCTTCTGCATAGATTCCGCGTACCCTTATCTCTATACTAAATGGTGCCCTCCTTTCTTACAAACTCTCTTATTTTTTAGCGGTTAGGGAGGCTTAAACTAACATCTAATCTAATCTGTTCAGGAATTGGTTGAGCTCGTTAGAATTTGTGCTGCAAGGAAAATGTTCTTTTACGACCAAAAATTATCGCTTGGAGGCTTCAACGAACTTCCCAAATCTGTGACCGAGAAGTCTCACAAGTCCGCTAAGGATTGACCAGCATTTTGTTTTGGATGCGTGACAGAGAATATGTGGCACATTTTTTGGGGGTGTTTAAAGCCAAGATCTATCTTCTTTTAGTGAAACTTTCTTCATTGAGGTCTTTTCATCTTTTGGGTCAAAACGCGATTGAATTCAGTTTTAAGGAATCGGATTTTTTTCACACTTGGTCCGGTGGGATCTTTAGCCAAGGTTTTCCTTCAATAGAATTCATTATTCTGTTTTCAAAATATTCTTTACAACCAGGTTTTGATTACATGCATTAATCACCTCCGATTTTGATGAGGTTTGTGTTTGGGATGTATTGTTAGCCCCCATTAACGTCCTCAATAACGATGCCAAAATTATTTTTTATTTGTAAATATCAGAAATTTGTAGCGGAAATTCGACATTTATAAAGTGTTTGAGAAAATGCAACACAAGCGAATAAAAATAGTAGGCTAAGGAAACTTTTGTCAACTGTTAGCTGTAGATTTGATGACTATAGTAGTGTTGAGAAAAAGAGCTATATTTGAACTTCATGGTCCTGTATGTAGAGTAGCACTTGTTACAGTTAATACATCTTAGAACTCTAGCTTTTATTGTAGCTGTTTTTGGATAAAACTTGTTGTGTATTATACGAAGTCAGCTTTTTGTGACTCATGTTTGTATAATACGCATGTTGGTTGTAGTCGAGAATTTAGCAGATGTGGGCGAAGTAAAGTTGTTGCTATTCTTTAGGTAGAGTTGTCAATGGGAGTTGTTTGTCTCGTTTTTTCTGGATTGGCCAGACCGTTACGATACAAAGTAGTTCCTCATGCGCCGTGAGATGTCGATGTATTGATTTCCATGTTATGTATGGATTAACGTGGACAATGCTTACTCCTGTCCATGTTTATGTATGAATTAACATAAACAGGACTTGCCAATACAGTTCATTTTCATATATGTATCATGTTGATTTTTGCTGCTACAGGCCTAATTTTCTATCGGGTTTTGTTCTGTCGGGTTTTCATTGCTTCGGGTTCTGTTCTGTTGGGTTTTCATTGCTCCGGGTTCTGTTCTGTCGGGATTTATTTTTTCTTCGGGTTCTGTTGTGTCGGGCTTAAATTTTATTTCGGGTTCTGTTTGTGCGGAATATGGCGGACGTGTCGTATGAGCGACCTCGCACACGCATGAATCTTTTTTTTTGCATCTTCGTTAATTCTGAGTAGTGCACAAATGTTACGGCTTCGTCAAGAACCCGTTTTTGTCTTCAGAGACTCAAATTCTTGTTCAATACAGTGCTACCTCCGTTAGTTCCTTCCTCTAGTGTCAAGTTTCTAGAATTAATTTAAAAAGATGACTATTCATCTATCCCAAACTGATTTCTCAATTTTTCTAATGACTTCTTCTGCAACAGTCTGTGTTAGAGTACATGTTTGGAACGTAAATTATAAGTAGTAAACGTGATTATCAAGCGAAGCGACCTAGCAAGCGTTGAAGTTTTCTGCAACAGGAACGGAGTATTAGATAAAAACACTGAATCACCTCTTTTTACGCACTTTTACTCTGCTGTCATCGTTGTGTTTCTATTATAAAATAATTTTGTGTTTTTATTCAAAGAGATTTTATTGTTAAGTGCTAACTTAATTTTGGACACTTTTGTTGTGCGCTGATTTTGCTACTCCCCTTCAACTGCTTTTTTAGATAATCAAGTATTAGATAAAGTATGCTAAGAAGTTGAGATATTTTATGGCATTAACTGACGTTGCAATCGAGAATCAAATTCGGGCAAATTACCAAGCAATTTAAGATTTTATATAGTAAGGATGTATCTCCTCTTTTTAGCAAGACTTCTTCAGATTGGAGCGTATGATAGCCTTCTATTATTTTCTCATTCATCCTTTTTATGGAGAACATATGCACGTTGTTGTAAGTTACCACATTTACCCGCGTCTTGTATCGTACATTATGACTTATAATATATTAACCTGCTTTTTATGTATTAGTTCGAGCACTTCTGCTTCTCTCACTACACTGCCTCGAATTCAAGTTCTCACATTTGTCCCCATCTTATTGTCTCTTATTCCCTGCGCCCGTCATACTTCCTATCTAATTCCGTGCACTTTTACGGAAGGATCAACTGTCCTCCGAGCTGGCAAGTCTTAGCGTTGTGGGGCTCAATCTTTTTGTTTGGATATGTTTAGCCCCCCTCAAGGGGATACCGATATTGTTTCTATGGGAAGTGGCGCTTCCAGGGTGAAAATTTGAGGTCCCGACCTTCAGGTTTGGTATGACTTCCTCTTGTTGAAATAGAAGTTCTTTTTTGTTTATAGCCTTATTTTTTACGGTTCACTGCTGCATTTTTCGGCACCTGTTACTCTCTTCTCCTACTGTTTTTCTTTATAAACTTCCTTCCTCACTTGCTGTTTCATTGCCCAGGAAATCTTGTGCAAAGATTCCTCGTTTGTTAAACTCCTTCCCCTCTTAGGGACATCTTTGTTGTGGTTACGAAGGCTTTAACCAACTTCCTAAATCTGTGACCCAAAAATTTTACAAGTCAGCTAAGGATTGACTAGCTTTTTGTTTTCAATGCATGGAAAGAATATGTGGCAAAATTTTTGGGGTGCACAAGCTAAGGATTGATCAAACCTTTGTTGCGGACAGGTGGAGAGTTAATCATTCTTTATTTTTAGTCAAATTTTCGGTGTTTCGTAACACGTGTGTTGTCCATTATCGGTTTCAGGTAGAGCAGAGCTTGATTTTATCCAAAGATTGGCTAATTTTAAGCCGCTGGTATTAACGCGACTCTAACGCTGTTTTAAACCCTTTGTCTTGCATAAGTTTTGCTGTTAACTTCATACCCACTCCTCAATGCATGTTGGTTTCTGGTAGTATTTGTGCTTATTTTAGCATCGCTGCTTTCATTCTTCTGCTATTTGCATCGCCTCAAATGTGTATTTAGCCATTCTTTAATGCGTGAAATTGTTCTACTTTATGGTCGCGTATTACTGTTAAATCCTTGTGTTAAATTCTTATCGTAGTATTCTTTGCAAATTTAACTATAGAGTTGAGCTTTTGATTCAGGCGACCCAAATATGCCAAAAAGCTTGGTTCACTACTTCGTATAGCACTCCCAAATAAAATATTAAATTCATGTTCACTTATTCACTATCAGACCCGGTGGTCTGAGAAGCAAGCAGAAAATCAGTTCATTCTCTCGACAGATGGAAGTTTTAACTAATGGCTGCGTTGTGATTTAAACAGTTCTGTTCCCAAGCTCAAGTCTCGAATTAGTTTTGGACGGAGCTTTATTATATCTCTTGTACCTGAAGTGCGGGCATACGTACGGTCAGCTCGGTCTGGGCCTTTTTTGTGGTGCTTCTAATTTTCGAGATGTTGCCGGTGTGAAATTGGTAATATCATAATAATAATTCTCATGTTTAAGTGGGAATAAACAATGGTAATAATGGTAATCCTGGTTGTTGAGGTAACTGAATGTGGGTAGTCGGTCTGGTTGTTATTATTTAATATTCTTTAGTTATTAATTTGTTTAATTAGCACTCGAACATCACGCTCGACGCAAGTCATTCATGAGCACAATTCATAGCACTCGACGTCACTCACCGCAGTCGCTCGTCTGAGACACCTCTCAGAATGAGACATAAGACAGCAACAGACATGGTTGAAGCCAATGAACAGCAGCCCCTGATACTTTTATTTCATTTTTGGATCGTTTCACTTTACGTTAAATCATCTTTCCAATAACATTATCTCTATTACTTATGGATAGTGTTAAATACAAGCCTGCCATGTTCTCTCTTGTTTGCTTTCTTCGTTTTCTCCATTGTTTTCTCTTCGCCAATAAAAATTTGGTTCTCAAAAAAAACTTCAATCCGTAAAGGCAAAAATGATGCATCGACCGTTTAGAAAATCGAGGAGTTAGAAATTTTATTGTTCATGGTCAGTCGTGTTGGTTTAATAATGCACCCACCGTTATTTTTCCCCTATTTCCATTTTTGAATTTTATTTTATAGAATGAACTTATGAAGTCCGGGTCATTTGATGGTAATGGTGTAACTGTAAATTATCTCATTATTTTGCAAGATTTGTACACTTACTTTGGTGGCTATCATTCGAGAACTATTTGAATTTCTGAATAGCTTTCAATCTGAAGCCTGAATTGATACTAATAGCTTTGATTCTGAAGCCTGAATTTGATTCTGAAGCCTGAATTGGTACTAATAGCTTTGATTCTGAAGCCTGAATTGGTACTTATAGCTTTGATTCTGAAGCCTGAATTGGTACTAATAGCTTTGATTCTGAAGCCTGGATTGGTACTAATAGCTTTGATTCTGAAGCCTGAATTAGTACTAATAGCTTTGATTCTGAAGCCTGAATTGATACCAATAGCTTTGATTCTTAAGCCTAAATTGTTACTACGAGCTTTGATTCTGAAGCCTGAACTGGTTCTAATAGCTTTCATTCTGAAGCCTGAATTGATACCAATAGCTTTGATTCTTAAGCCTAAATTGTTACTACGAGCTTTGATTCTGAAGCCTGAACTGGTTCTAATAGCTTTCATTCTGAAGCCTGAATTGATACTGATTGATACTACGAGCTTTGATTCTGAAGCCTGAACTGGTTCTCATACCTTTCATTCTGAAGCCTGAACTGGTTCTCATACCTTTCATTCTGAAGCCTGAACTGACCGTAGCCACAGAACAACAATATCAATGTTGACAATCTTCCCTCGAACGTGTTACGTTCCCTTGTATTATAAGTTCATTTTGTACAATTAGAAAAAAGAGCGTAACTTGGCTCTCTTTTATAGCAGATCAAGGACTTTTTCTTCAGTATTTCGTAGGTCTTTTTACATTTTCCTCGACGGTTTACTGTTAGTAGCGCGTATAACAGCCTTGTAACTTGCAGTAGCAGCTTCCGTTGTGTTCCTATTATTGTAGGCTTGTATCTATGTACTTAAGTAGGTCTAGACTGCCTCGGTATAATTCTCCCGGCCCCGGCAACTTTAATTAGAGAAATGCTTTTAATCACAGACCTTTTGATTGCTTTTCCCTTCAGTATTCATGATGCTGAACTCGATGATCGCTGACACAGAGGCTTTGCATCGACGTGCAAACTTGTCTGTGGCTGTTTTTGGAATGTTGTTTTTAAACGATATTACTCGTCGCACTCTGACAATTATGGAAGTTAACTTGTCTCTGGATAACCCTTTAACGTTTACCTTTTTTGTTCGCATTGCTGTTATCACACGGCTGTTATCATTAGACTGGCACTGATATAAAATTGTTACCCATATCAGAATGAGGAAGGAAAAGCCACTCAGCACTGGACTTCTGAACTTCTATGATCACATTAAGGAAAGAATTCAACAAGAAATAGGATATATTAAAAATATTTCCGAAAGAGGACTGCTTAGTCTTATTGGGCGTTGGAGGGTTAATTCTCGCTGACCGATTTTTATGTCTGGGTATTGTAGCCGGCCTGTCATTTTTTTATTGTTGTGGAAGATTTTTAATTTTCCATGTGTTCTGATTTTATTCTACTTGGAGTTTGCTGTTTTGTAAATGTGGGTGTCGATTCTTGTTAATGGAAGTATCGTGTAATTCGACTTTTGAGATTCAATATCATCGCAATTGTAACTCGAGGCCATCTCTTTTATTCGTTAAGTGCTGTTTAATATTGAATTTACAAAATAGCGATTTTTTGGCCTCATTGGAGAACGTGTGTGATTAGTGACGGTGGTTTAAATTTGGGTAGAATAATAGGGATAACTTATGAGGCAGTGACGGTTGTTAAAACTGAGTTCAACTGAAGTACCTTAACATGGCTTGCGAAGCTAAGGCAACTTGGATGGATAAAGCTCTGTGTTGGAATCCAACTAAAATCTATCCTCAAATCTTCTTTTTAACCCAATTCCTACCTCCGATTCTCTACGACGTTACAGAATTTGCAGAGCTTATTTCAGGTTTAGGCCGAAAATAAAGGTATCCTCATTTTGTCTTTCACTACTACCTCTCAAGTTGCTTTCACTGCGCAGTTGCTTGCTGCAGGTGTAGGTCTGTCTTCCTGTGGAGAACTTGGTTCGACTATTTTACTTTTATCAACATTGTAGTGTGCCAGAAATCTGTACCCGCTTTGCTACTTAACCAATATGAGCAGCTTAAGCTATGTTTTAATATCACAAATATGACCGTGGAATAATCACAATTGTTATATCACAAGCCTTATAAGCACGGTTCCGTATTATACACTTCTTTTTAATTTTGTTGCTTCTGAAGCTATTTATTGTATAACATTTACGAAATGTGGCAGCTTGTGTAACCATATGTTTTTATTTACTTCACTAGCTACTCTTAGAAAAACTTTTAATCGTACTAAAACTTGTTATCCTAGTTAAGAAGTTGACATGTATCATGCTGAATGAAAAATGGATACTTTGTTCTGATGATTTTTAATGGAATTTTCGTAATAATGAAATAACTGTCTTTCCATGCTGTGTGCATCATTACCCTTTTGCTCACGGCATCCCTGTCTTGCTTTTTTTTGCCGAAGTTTGATGGAAAATTTGATGCCGAGCTAAATTTCCGTTTTCTTTTTCGCTATGAAAATTTTTTGCGGAAATATTTTTTTTGTGGACATTTTGTTTTGGGAGCTTCTGCACCAATTATCAGTCAATTTGAAGAATGGGAATTTTCTCGAATTCCTAGAACATCCCTAGTTACCCGCTGGATAGTCTTATAGCACCAGGTCCTTATCTAAGCCCTTAAATGATATTCTCCGAGTATCGTCGACTGTTACGGTGAGTTTGCGATACATGCTATTATTTTCATATTATTTCCTCTATATTTTACCTTTGTTGTGTGAGCGCTTGTGTGTCGTGCAGAGCATTTAGGTTTCGAATAACATTTAGGTTTCGTCTTTCACCATGCAATTGCAAGATTGTGAAGTAAACTGTAAAATTCATACGGAACTCTAGTGTGGGGCGAATTCGACCGGTGGAAAGCGTTATTGCGTGTTGTGATCGAGTACAAGACTGCGAAAATAAGACGTTGAGTATGCCATGCATCTTCAAGGTACTTTCTAGTACAACATTTTATCTTGCCGAAGTCGAGCTTCTTTCTGATGTCCAGTTGTTTAAGTCTACGGGAAGTTTAAGCCGAAGTTCGGTTGTGGTTCGCTTAAATATTGTGTGAGAGTACAAAATTGTGTGAGAGTACAAAATTGTGTGAGAGTACAAAAAGTACTCATTTTGCAATTATAACTCTTACTGGTGGTATAGGCACGAGTGCGCGTTGGTGTGTTCGGGTAATTTTAACTATTGTGTCGGTTTAATCTCTTTCAGGACAATACAAACTGATACTTCGAGAAAATTATTTATTTCTCACAGGCAGTTGCACACACATATATGCGTATTTTCAACACAAATTAAATAATATTTTCCCTTACGACTTTCCATCCAACAATTAATATCTTGGACTATTCCACAAAACGTGAAATAAAAGTATTTTGGAAACTATTACGTCATGGAATATTAGCAAAATGAAAACAAATGTTTTCGCCGAGTAGCTTAGATGTTTTACTTCATACAAAAATTTGTTTGGTCTGAGAATTTAATACTTCATAAAAATTTCTCAAATTTCATAAATTTTTTCTATTAGGTTAATTCTCGTGGATTGAAGCTTAAAACCATACATTGGCTAGAAGACTTTGAATATATCGGTTATGGAAGATGAATAATTTCACACATCAACGTGTCTTTCAGCCTGAGTGAACAATGGTGAAGGGACATAACAAAGATTTCCTACATTGAAACCAGCTTTACTTTTCAGAACATTTTAGATTGCGTTAAGCGCAGACCAACGAAAGAGGGCAGCAAGATCGACGATGAATCGAGTGCATTTTTGGTGCGTGTGAAAGTGCGGTGGTGACCAGAGGCAACACGCGGCGGTGACTTGAAGGTAACCTATAGTTACTGCAAGCATTCAAGTCTGAGATTTACTTTAAAAGCGCTCGAATCTGGAATTTACTTAAATAGCTTTCAAGTCCTATACTTCGTTAAAAAGCATCCAAGTCTGATATTTACTTATGAGAATTCAAGTCACTTGAAAAGTTTCAAATCCCGATACTTAATCTAGCACATGGAGATTTTTGCGTTCCATTCGATTGCGATGAAGGGGAACAGATAAAAACTTATTAATAACGTGCCAATATCTCTCACCATGCACTTGCAAGTACAGAGAATTTTTTTCTTGAGCTTCTTTTCAGACCAGCTAGGCTGCAGTCATCGGTAGGAACGGCATTTTAAACAACAAAGTATTCCTCTTCTTTCAGTTCCTTGAGTCTTTGTTTCACACCACCAGAAACTCGCGGATATTTCAAGGAAATGAACATCTTACTCCTAGAAATTAGATTTTATTCAATTTGAAACTTGAGTTTATACCATTGAAGAAAGAACGATGGCAATAGAACAAAATAACAAAATTTCTTCCTCGCCCTATTTCGAAATAATGAAATGACAAATTGTCTTACTCTACTTCTGTAATATTTGCTTTGGAGTAATTTTGAATACCGCTCTACAATACGTCACTAAAAAAATGTAAATTTTGAGCCAGCTTCTACACCAGTCAACTGCAAAATTACGCTATGTTATTAACCTTCATTTGGTACCAACGATAACATGGTCCGCAGATATCTGTAGGGTTCGTTCATCATTTTTTGACTGGACCTACTCCTACCTGCACCAATGAAAAGCTGAAGATGAGGGGCGACTCGAGTAGGATTGTAAGTATGGGTTTAGGCAAAAATAGGAGAGCGTTCAAACTCTAAACTTAACCCCAGCCAAAATATGAAGAAATTTAAACGGCTTTCCTTCCTGGTACACATCTCAAATTCAAATCAAACAAATTTGTGAAATATATCAGCATTTATGAAAAGCAAATCATGTAGCATAAGATGTTGGAATTGAATATATTTGCTGAATAACTTTTGATAACAACTTCAGGTAATTCATTTTTTGCTTTCGTTTTCATGTCCGCGGTGGGCACGCATACAGGTACACCCAGGTACGTAAGCTATGAGCATAAACAATTTCTCGTTCTAGATGATATTCATGACTGTAGATCATCGTAAAATAATTTGATTGGTTGAAAAATACCATAAAAGAATGAGAAATTGTACGAGATTAAGTGAATTTCTACGATATTTTAATTGTGGTGTAACCAGAACGAAAATTTTGTTGATTTTATTGATACCATAAACATTTTTTCGTTTGAACGAAAGGTACATCTTTGGACTGATGACACTGACTTAGACCAAATGTATATCCATCAGTTCATTTCTCTGATAACCATTTGAAAATATTTTGATACCCTGCAATTTGGCGTTGGCAAATTATATAATCGAGGAACGATAGCTATAGAACATTATGACAAAATTTCGTCCTCGTTCTGTTTCGAAATAATGAGGTAAACTGCTCTACTTTCTCTAATTTTTTTTTTTCAAGTTAATCTTGAACATCGCTTTACGATTTAGAATTTTCATAAATATTTTCTTCACTACCTAATACTTCGAGAAAAAAAGTTTCCATAAACTTCCCTTCTTCCATACACTCTTTCCTCTCCATGCTGGAGTCACCGGTCTGCGATTGCGATCACGTCGAGCGAGATGAATGATGTTTATTTATTTTCTAACTTGCATAACAATTAACTGATAAGCTAACCGTTAGGCATATCTCAGCTCCCGAACAAACGTAGCACCTCGTAACCTGCAAGGAAATGAAAAGCATCAAACACGCTAAAAAATTTTTAAGAATTACAAATAAAAAACTAGGGCGTCAAATACTACAATTTAGTGATGTGTATAAATGTGAAGTAAAAGCCATATAATTAAAGGTTATTTCAATTTCGAAAAGAAAAAAGAAAAATCAGTCAACTGACACAACATGATATATGTATAATGTACAATGTGTCTATTATGAGAAAATCACTTGCATTTCAAAATATATAGAATTAGAAGTTCTTTTCAATTCAACTAATCTAGAAAACAAATGCGCGCTTATATAGGGAGTATAATTTAGATCTCAGAAGTTGAAAGGATTTTCTTCGGGAAAATAATGTGCAAATGCAATGCTTGACTATAATTCATCTTATGTAATAAAAATAAAAATAATGGCTGTGCTTGTAAACCAGCGATTGTTGCTATATCATTCTGGGGTAAAGTAGCAAACCATTGTAACCCATCACCTATTTCTGAATAGAACTCTCAGGTTCGAATTTAAGCAGTTGATTTAGAAGTGTAGATATTTTCAAGCGATTAATGATAGAAGAACAGTGTGAATATAGTAACAGTTATCTCAATTTTAGTCTATCTTTCAATGTTCGCAAATGGCTGATATATGCGCTGCTCATAATTGCACACTCTTATAAAATCTAAGTCATTGACATTTGAATGTAGACTACTGTTCAATTGATCATCAAAAGTACACTTGGTGTTTGCTGTGTGTAAAGTCCCGCATGGGACTGGAACGTTCAAAAAAATAAAAACGACCACAAGCATGGACTCGAACTAGCGACTCCCGCTAAGTCACAGAACCACAGACCACTGAGCCAAAGGGACCACACATCCAAGCAAACTATTTTTTTTTTCATTTTTTCCTGTATACGTACTGTTTTTCTTTATTTTAATTTGTTTCCTGAACACGTTTCCACAAGCTCCACTCACCTCTTAGCCTCTCAAGCCGATGAAGCCATACCGAGGAGGCACTCTCTTCTGGGCGTCCCCTGCTTCCCCAAGCCCCTGCAGCTCAGTCCCCCGTCCCAGTTGGTCCCCAAAGGGGTCAGTGCGGCGTCCCCTCATCCCTATGAAACCAAAAGGTGACCCTCGCTTGTGTTCCGGTTCCTGCTGGACCCCGTAGCGGTGGGATAGTGCCTGGGAACAGCGAATAAGGCTTGGAAACTGCAAAAAGACTTAAAAACAGCGAAAAAGGTTTAAAAAGGTTCGAAAAGTACAAAGAATTGGTTTTAAAAAGCCTGAAAACTGCAGAAAAACTTGACAACTGCAAACAATGCTTGGAAACTGCAAAAAAGACTTGTAAACGGCAAAATAAAAATTGAAAACAGCACAAGGTTTATCGTCATGTAAACAATTTGGACCCACTATGCAGAGAAAAATGGAATGAACTGCAGTAAAGTAGCCTACTCTCCAAAATAACAATCGTTTCAGTAATTACGTGCGTGGGGATATTGGCTAATATACCATAGAATAAACTAAAACATATTGTTATCGAAACGAGTACATTTTCGATAAAAAAATCTCAAACGTACATCTACCATATGGAATACTTCTTCGATGAAATTCCTTACAGATATACAACTATTATCCCTTTTAGGAATATATTTTCCATGAGGTAATTGAAAAGCATATCAGTCTCAACTATTGGAATATAAGACTCGAAAACAATTTTTAGAGTTCGTTATAAGCATCGCATGGTTCCACGTAAAATTTTTCCCTTGAAAGGCAAAATTCGGAAATCATGGAAAAAATTGATTTTTTGTGTTATTCCATAGCCGAGGTAATGGAATCTTCCATAGATCTCAGAAGTTAAAATTGGTAAAGATATCTATAATATATATAAATATATCAATTTCAACTTTCAATATGTCTTCAGGCGCAGAAATTTTGTTGGCATGAAACTGAGTTATAAAACAAACTTCAGCCTGTGAGCACATTCAGCATCGTGTTGACGAATGAAAGGTTCCACTACCTCGACTATGGAACAACAAAAGGACTCAAATTTTCCGAGGATTTCCGAGTTTTGCTTCTCACTCAAGGAAAGAGTTCCATATGGAACCATGAGATGCTCTTACCGAACTCAAAAAATGGTTATATTTTCCACGTAAAGTCCCTTGTTCCTTTCAGAGTTGGAGGAGGAGATCGGTTTATCTGACGCTAGGTGCGACAGAGGTATGAGAGAAAATGCCAATCAACCAAAAAACCTTCCAATAAAACCAATACATTTCTAGTTATGGAACTAAAGCCGTGCTTGTAAAAGAAATATTTTTTCAGAGAAGTCGGTTTGTTAAAGGAATCATATGACATATTGTTTAGAATGTTCGGATAATTTACGACACGCGCTCGTTTAGTCACAAAGTGAAAATAATTTGTTCGAAAAACTCAAATACCGTAATGAGTCCAGCAAATAACTGGAAATTAATTTGTGGCACGTTCATTCGCTGTCTCAACGAGGGAATGTCACGAACAAAATTAATGATAGTCTTAATGATATTCTGCGTGATGTCAGTTGGTCTTGTTGGCGGCTGCCCTAGCGCTAATGATGAGCCACAGCTGAACTGATGTGCACGAGGTGTTGTTCAGGAAATTTCCATTTTTACAATTGTTTCATTAATATAATATTACGCGCTTTACTCTGTAATTTATTGTGATGGCAATGAGTGCGGGGACCTGATGCATGAAATTAATTTTGTTAGCTTCTCGTATTTTAGGACTCGTAGAATATAAAATTAATTTGTCGTGGTTGAAATTGGTGTAGTCACGAAGTGTGTGGAATTATTTATTTACGGGCACTTTAATTATTTAGCCCGTTTTTTTAAATTCTTCCGGCAGAAATTAGGTTAGGACATTGATTTTACACCATGAAATTTATTTTTTTGCACCGCTATTAACAATTATGTCATATCTTCAAACTGTTTACTGAATTTTAAAACAGTGAAATTTACCACCGACCGTCGCCATGCTCTAAATATCTGCCCACATCGCAGAGGAACATGAAATAACTGCCGGTGCAGGGGCCTGCTCTCTAAAATGACGAACACTACAATCATTACAGACCAGCATGCAACGATACGAAAACTAGAACAATTATAGCAGAACTGTCACCGGGTTGTTACATTCACGCGTTGACAACACACAGAATTCGTGGTGGGCCATTAGGGTAACGAGCTAGTGTTCTGCTTCTATTTAAAATGCAAATGAGAATTAAATTGTCTAGATCAAACGTGCTAGCACCATCGTCAGACAGAATATGAGGGTGTTGGTCAGTAGATGGGTATCCTAACTACTCAATTTAAAACTAATATCATTTGCTCGTACAGATCAATTACGCACAACCACTGTTAATCTTTTTTCGGATGAGTTTTATTTATTATGAGCACTCTCGTATATGCACCCTCGTCGTGTGTTAGCAACCAATTAAGGATCACTTATGTTAAACTGAATTATTCTTTAACTATCGTTAGATTTTTCCGCGGTGGTCTACACCGTAAAGTGAAGAAGGAGAACTTCAATTATACGTCCAGGTATTTTGACAGTTTTTCTTGATAGTAATTTCGCGAAGCGATCACCTTTCGGGAGTCCTTCACTCGCTTTAAAACACAGCTCGTCGTAAGGAATCTTTAGAATTCTGCTTTACTTTGTTGATTACCAATCACAATTGCGAATTCGAGTTCAAATTTAACGCGGAAAATCCGGGGACTGCGAGGGAGCGATTTCAGAGCCGTCAGTTTCGATGATGGGGCTTCACATCAGCGGATGTTCTTGTTGCACTAAAATCAAGGCGTCAAATTGCTTCCTGATTTTTGTACGTCAGAATCAGAGTGCCGAGTGATGTTGCCTGACACAAGACACGACTATATGTTGCTGCTGTTCGTGCTCAGTAATTTGCTCTTTCTGGATGCTATTATTTATCGACAACTGCAATTCACACTCTGTTGTTAAGTATACGACTGCGCATCAGTATTCGTTTTCCACACTTTAGCATTGTTTGATCTGTGCATTAGTATTTATTTTCCACGTACTAGCGTTGTTAGATCTGTGCATCAGTATTCATTTTCCACATATTAGCGCTGATAGATGATAATACTTAATCGATAAGTGCAGTTCAGTAGTTCATGCGACTGTGCATCGGTGTTCGTTTTCCATATACTAGCATTGTTAAATGATTATACCACGCATACTATAAGAGTTCGCACTCATGTGAACATGTTGCAGGATCCCTTTGATCTAAAACATAACCTTGCACTTTGGACCCAAGGAAAAATGTTTTGTGTTTTGAACTGAAAAGAAAAAAGTGTTTAGAGAATCACGGCACTACAACTAACAAAAACATGCAAAGTGTCCTTGAGTGTACGAAGATGATACTAGTGGGTAGAAACTGGGTTTTTGATGCGTCTCACTGAACAAAATTGTGGTGTGAGTATTTATACAATTCTCTTGGGTGAGATCTGGGGCGGAAGTAGGGGACAAACGGACGGGCTTCCCGTGAAGTCTGTACATCAATTATTCCTTTCTGTTGCCGCCCTTTGCCGTATCTGAGACGTTCATGGGCAATCCCTTCCTCCAGCTCTTCAGTCGTAGTTCTGACCAAAATGTTTGGATTTGCGAATTCGAAAAGGTCGATACTATGGAGTTGTTGTTGAAGATGTTGTTTAAAGTGAATGTTAAAGATGTTTTCTGTAGGACTTTATGAACTGCAATGAATGACAGCATACTCGATCAGAAACTTGGAGGTTGAATTTAAAGTATGGTTTGCTTTGTCGATATCACAATTGTACCAGTATGAATAATGACTTTTGGTAATGCCTTACAGATTTCATTTTATACACACATATCTATGGCGAATTTCTAATGTCTCTTACAGTGTTTATTCATCAACTGCAGAAGTATTTATAGTGAATTTCTCTAACATGCCTCACAGAGTCTTTCTCATAAACAAATGAATGGTGTATTTTTATCATGTCTCACTATGTTATAAAAATGAATGGTGCATTGCAATCATGTTTCACAGTGTCGACCTAATGACACTGAATGGTGCATTTCTATCATGTTCCACAGTTTCGATCTCATGAAAAATGAATGGTGCACTTCTATTATGTCTCACAGGGTCAAGCTCATACCTGCATAAGGATGGCTGATGAATTCCTAATACAGTGTCCATCTGAACGCTACCTAAGAAAGACAAACCCGACGTATATTCGTCCCACGCGACCGTCTTTCACTGTAACCAGAGCAGCAAGCAAGAGGCCGGCACATCGAAGTCGCGTGCTCACCTTGCATAAAGAATTGGCTGGACCGCACCCAATCTACGGACTCGCTACGCCCATTCCAGGAGTTAAGATCTAGCGGAACTGCCTCGGTCATTTCCATATATATTGTTGCTTGACAGCCTCCATAACAGGCGAAGCTGTGCCTCCTAGGATCTTCTTCACCGGCGTCAAAGGATTTCAAATTCTTGAACGGTAAATGAAAAATATCGCTTACACTCGCTGCTTAAATTTTGGCTGAATATTAAAGACGACGAAGAGGGAAGTTTTTCGTTCGGTGCTCTGAATTTTCTGATTTTTTGTGAGTTTGTTGTGAGTTCAAAGAGAATGCTTTTGAGTTACGTGAAGGTTTAAGGTTGATGTTGCTGTAGATGAAAATTTATAGAATGAAAGTGCGATGGGAAATGAAATCATGTTATGAAATTCATGGTTTTTAGGCTTAAAACATGCATGTTTGAGCGACAGAATATTAAATAAGTTTACCTGCAACGTAAAAAAATTGTTTAAGTCATGTAATCCTTAGGTTAAGTCATGTTGTAAAATTCAAATACAAATAAATAAAAAACTCCCAAAACTTGTAGCTAATAGGCACTTTCATCACGATGTGAGCCGCCTGGGGCATCGGAGGAAATTTTCATAATGCTGCTGACCGACCAGTAGTCATAAATTCAATTTTCATAAATGCTTAATTAAAACTAGATAAAAGCCCAATCCAGTTATTGTCTGATATTTTTAAAATTACTAACTTCAATCCACTTTCAATTCAAGTTAAATAATGAACTTCAGTTTAACCGTTAAAACTCAATTTTCTTTAGCCAAATAACAACATATTACAAATTAAATCATACCTCACTAAGCGAGCAACTCCTCTGCAGTTCGTGCTTTTTACCAACAAAGAAAGTAAGGATGAACCCGACTTGAAAATTTCTAGCGACCAGAAACTGAGCATTTAGCCTATCCTCGTGGAACTCCACTTCACGATTGCAAGAGTAAAAAAATCGCCTGGCTCAGGTTCACAGCTGTTCTTTTTGCAGCGGTCTGTCGGATGCCGATCCTCTCACTGATTGCGAGGCTTGGAAAGTTTTTTTGCTTACCTTCAATAATTCTTCGAGGTTCTGAGGTACGTCTTTTTTTCCGCGCATTCCCAAGAAACCGGAAGGAGCTTTTTTCCCTCGCATGCCGACGAACCCTGTCAAAGAGGTAAAATGTAGTTAAATGTGAACTACACGACCTAACCGCGAGCTTGTGAAGCTATTGTTGTGCTATAAACGTTGGGATGTGTGATTATATTAAATTTATGAGTTATAATTCAGAGATTTTCAATTAGCATACCTACTTTTATAGTACAACAACTTCTTCACCTTCACCAGTTGTTGTGTAATTCAACAACTCCTGCTACTGCTTTTTATAATAATTAATATTCAAAATGTTTTTGAGCGACAAAAATCTTGCAGTATGTGAAGGGATTGTGATACGTTACTAAGACAACACAAAACCTTTAAAATGCGAAGTGAAATGGGAATTTTGTTTTACTGGATCTATTTTGATGTAATTCTAAAACAAACAAGAACACCATGCAACTTTAGACCAAACAACAACAGGCTCCTGAGAATGCCATTTTTCAGCTTTATTTTCAATTTTGTTTTTGTCCGACAAGAAATATTTCAATGGTTTGGTAGCTTCAGAAATGGATTTTGTAGTTTCTTTTACATATGTACGCTGATTAGCTTCTAGTTTACATTCTATCAAGGATCAATGTGTATTGATTTTTCTTTCATTTTGTTTCTAAAATAAAAATTTGACGTTTAAGGTTTTACTCGTCTTCCACTCTCGATAGAAAATTAGTCATGCAACAGGTACGAATGCAACGATTATATTAATTCGAAGGTAAGAGTTGAATGTGGCCCATATAATTTCGCTGTTTTTATGCGTACATGAAAATGTAGGCAACTACCAACTAGCAAGACTTCAATCACACTTGCATTCACCATTCATCATACTGACTTTCGGTTGTTACCTTGTATTTGTTAAAATTGTTTTGAATGCGTCACTTTCATGGAATATGAGCTTACTCTATTATTTTTGGTTGAAAATTAATGCCTCTATTATTTTTTGTTGAAAATTAATGCCTTATAAAGTGCTTTGTCAAAAATCCAAATATTACTTTGCATTCATTGAAAATTGTACTTTTCTAACAACGTCTGGAGCGCAAAGTTATTTTCACAGAATATTTTTTGCTATATGAGTGTAAAACATGCCACGTTTACCCTTGAAGACTTCTGCAAATACCGTTAAACGAAGAGTCTTACTAAAGCAGCCTGTCATATATACTACATATGTGTCTACAATGTTTTTATCATAACGTGTCCAGTGAAACAAGCACTAAAATGAAAGTTCTAAGTTTTGACAAATACTCTAGAAAACCATTCACGAGTGTCAAAATCCCTTTTACATGAATTAAACGAAAAAATAGGTGATACCTGCAATGAGATTTGCATTCAAATTACAATTCCGATCGGAGCTAGAAACGTTTAAAATGATTTCCCAGTGAAATCATACATCATGGTTTAATTAGATGGTTTTCTGGGGAAATTTATATTCAGTAAAGATAAAATGCATTAAATATGAATGTTGAGCCCTTGACGCTGTGACTTAATTGCTCGTAACTTTAATTATTAAAAAGTTAACAGTCTTTGAAGACCACGCTAGCAAATATGTTTGAATAGCTGACGTAGAAAAATAAACTCACAGCTCTGAATATTTTGAATGCTTCATGTAATTAGATGCTCAAACACAGAATTCTAGAGTTCCTTTGCAAATTCATCAGTCTGTTTAATCTGAGTTAAACAAATGCCTGTCAATGTCATAGCTGAAAATTAGAGTTCGACGAGTGGAATAATTGAGCTGCTTAAACTTTCCAAATTACAAGTTAGGAGATACGTTTCGCGCATTTCCCAACTGGCAATCTGAATTAAAAAATAAAATGATTTTTCAAGTGTTTTCTTTTAATCAAGTTCAAAGTGGAGCGACTTTTTTTCTTTAAGTACTATATTTGATGAAATACGTGTACTTCGAAATTCTCTGAGCGATATTTACGTGTCCCAACCTATATTCCATCGACATTGTTCATGCGACACTACGCGTGATCCAGAAAATACAACACACATTCACTTGTTTGTTTCTCATTATGAATTCTCACTCACAGTCTGGAAAGTGACTTTTCTACCAAATAATTATTCAGATACAATTTCATACATGAAATTAAAACAATTTCTTGCCGTTACCTCCATTCGAATATTTTCTATTCTAATTCGAACGATAAATAGATACCATCTCCTTGAACACATAAATTCCCTTAAAATACATTCCACCTCCTCGCGTATATGTATGCCTTGCAGCGTATTTACATAACACGCTACAAATGCAGCAGTTTTCGCATGCAGTGAGACACTTGGGATACTACGGAAGCGATCTATTTCTTGGTCCGTCAGGTTTCTGGTCAAATGTTTCGAAACTTTAAATTTCTTTCCGAATCTTCATAACCTGAGGATGTTTGACATTTCAATCCGATAGCAAGACAAGAATAAATTTTAAATAACTGAAACTTATCATGTTTTGGTTAGCTGTTTACCATTGAAGTGTAAAGTCAGGTTGGGTTCAAAGTAGTGGTTACACTTCCCATAGGAAAGATTTCACAGTTAATGCATAAGCATGCAATACTGTTACCAGACAGCCATGATTATCCAGAACTTCTCCATTATGATTAAGACGAAAGTTTCTTAATTATTTCTTCGTTTTTTCAATGAATTAGGAATTATAGTTTTTCCTACACACGTCTAAAATTAGCTTCTTTAAGCCTCAATTAATTGTGGAAAAAATTAACACCGCTCCAATTATACAAAATTCTTGCCACTCTCTAATCCCTCCAGACACTACTTCTTTTTGAGCATGTTAATAACATCTCAGAAATTTTGCATTCAAACCAAGAGTTAAAGTAACTGTTGTATATTAAAATATGCATTGTATAATTTGATACTGGTTTTATGAGTACGAGTTCCGGAGCGGAGGTTTGCGCGGCCGGCTTGCCGGATGCCATATCGCGTTCAGGTCAGATGTCTTTATGGGACCTCCGCCGGAAGCTGTGCCTTCGGGGCGCATCGCATTGGTATGCACCGGAAGAGCATTGTTTAACTTCCGAGCGCTATAGCTTATAAGCAGAGTCAATGTATGGATGATTCAGTACAAGAATAGGAACCTAGCTAAGAGTTTCCTTTTCATACTCCTGAAGTTAACGCTTCAGTTACGGTAGTTACAGCTACCGATACTGTAGTTTGCAGCTACAATTACTAATCCTAATATCGTGATGAAAAACCACGATATAACAGTAACTATAACTATAATAGGATTAGAACAAGAGCTATAATAACTGTAGTCATAATACGATAACAACACAGGCTATAATAACAATAATTACAGTATGATAACGACTAAATCAATAATAACTATAATTTTAATATAACAAGAAGACGTACAATGACTATAACCAAAATTTGATTAACCCCCCACATTTATGACATAATACCCCAAGTATTCCCTCACCAACGGGTGCCTTCTTCCCTCGGACGCCCAAAAATCCATACGTCTTCCGTTTCTGTGCCAGGCTTGCCTCCGTGTCCGCGTACCGTCCACCGTCATCCAGCCTCCGACCTCTCATGCCAAGGAAGCCCGACGGAGCTTTTTTCTCTGTAATTGAAACTAGTGAGTCGGTTGTACATGGATCATTCTGAAGATGTAGTTATTTTTATTATTATTATTATTATTATCATTATTACACACATTTGACGTAGTTTGGAAATGCTTTGTAATATAAGGACTCTAAAAGTATGCATGATTAGGTTCGGATATGGAGTTTTATTACTTGAAAGTTTTTTTGATGTACATATAACCGAATATTGAAGTTGTCAAAAAGCATTAATGATTTTTTAAACGTTCAATGGGAAAGGAAAAAACACCGCCAGGGTAAAAATACCCTTACATTTTCACGAAATAATAATGAAAGAACAATTTTGATTTCTTCCTAAAAATGATTAGAGAATTGTAAAACACTGTTTTATTTATTCTCAGCTTGATTCGCCCTAGGAAAACATGACATTCAACTTGCCTTTCCTAACAGAATTTTTCGTAAGACGTTTATGACAGATTTGTAAGAATTTCTGGTTAAATAAGTAGTTTTCTTGATGTACAACAAAGTATTGAAGTGGTCAGAAGGATGCATCACCTGAAAGCATTAAATTAAAAAACGAAAAATTATCGTAGGGCTTTAAATGTAATCTTAAATTTTTGAAAAAAATATCGGAAAATAAAAATGTAAAAAATTCTTCGTTTTTCACTAGAAATGACTTGATATTTACAAGTAAAACGCAGTTTTAACGTTATTCTCAAATTCATTCACTCTATGAAAAACCCATACTTCAACTTTTTTATTTTTACTTGCTTCTAAAAACATTTCCAAATGATTTTATGAGAACTTCTCTGACAATAATTCGTCTTTTTTGATGTACCTTGCTACCGAGTGTGAAAGTTATTACATTGCTTCGAGAAACATTGAATGAAAAGGTGAAAAAATATTCTTCAGCATGTTTAGCGAATAGAATCTTTCGAGATTATTTTGTTAGATATCCATAAAAAATTGTTTGTGTCCATCACAAAGGAAGAGCTATTTATAAAATCTGGTATTTTTAGTCCATTTCCAGTTTTTCAACGTTACTTAGACTATCATACTTTAGAAGTTGGTACACTAAATTATAAGCTTTATTTAAAATTGGTTACCAGATTTATTGTTTATTTTTCGTCTTATCATGAAAATTACAAACTCAGTTTATTCATCTGTAGTACACCGTACAAACTGATACGCTGAGATATCTCACAAATGCGGTATTGAAGCAACTGATACGTTAAGCCAACTGATACATTACACTACAATGGCCGTACCAACTGATATGCAGATATATCATAAATGTAGTACAAAAATTCAAAATAAGATTTTTTTCTTCGGTCGCTTTCAAAAGCACATGCACCCAGAGAATAAATGTAAAATTAGTTTCATTTTGTGAATAAAAAGCATTGGACTTTAGAAAAAGATACTTAAATATTGGTTGTAAAGTCCGTAGAGTTTTAGGCGAAATTAAAAATTCAGGTAAAATGAAATTTTCTGCTCGTCAGAATGGAATGTGCATCTGTAGTAAAATTACTTGAAAAAATATAGCGTTCATATAGTTCAAAGCCAAAACATTTATATCAGTGGCAGATCAGCAGCATCATGTTTGTTGACATGCATCAATTGTAGAAACTTCGTTTATGTATTTTATTCCAATGGAACGGAAAATTCCGAGAAAGAGTCGATGTAAGCGTATAGACGGGTCGAATTGCTCTTTCAGTGATATTTTCAAGCTATCAGTTAGTTAAAGCAGGTATGTGTGGGCCTTAACCGTGAGAAAATCTGTCAGTGACTTTATTACTGAGCTATACTTTTTTTATTCATCTATAAGGTCCCAATTCCAAAATAATTAAGAAGCAATATCCGCTTGTGACACGCGTTAAGTCCATGTGTCTTTTTAAGGGAAACATATCCAACTTCTTATCAAAGAATACAGCGCGTTTTTGCATAGTGGTAGCAAGAAGTGAATTAGTTGTTGAAAGCTGTGACTAATTTTAATAATGTAGAACACAACTTTTTAAAATTACCGTTATTTTACTTACCTAAGTAAAATAAATTAAAAGTTTCTCACGGAGAATTGAGACTACAAATAGAATTTAGACGTAGTTAATGCTCTAGCGTTCGGAGTTTAAAAATTATTTGGAAACGAAAACAGATTTTATTATTCATTTCTCCCAAAAAAAATACTACCTTCATTTTGCAAAGTACTGAGTTTTAGGGCAAAAAATTAATTATCCAAAAATATATTTCACTGTTGGTAAATTGGTATATTTCCGTATATTTTTAGATGGTTCATGCTCCAACTGCTACACCCGAACACACAAGCATTTAATAGACATCAACTGAATGATGGCTGTCGAAATAAACGGACTCACTGGTCCTAACACTGCTCATACGCCAAAATTGAACCTGTATTTTGAGTAAGAGAGTTCATATAAAAAAGAGGTTGCTTTTTATTTTCGCAAATGACGAAAACACGAGCTGTGAGGATTCTAACTTCAAAACAGGGTTTGACTTCAAAGGGGTTATGGAAGTCAAAAACATGGTTAACTTAGTGAGTGAGAAACAGAAATCTTTGAAGACCAACTTAATATCTAACATAGATCTAGACTCCAAACAACTCAAGACAACTCAAAAACTGATTATTGCTTAAATGTTAGGCTCAAACAAAAAACACAAAAGAAATCTTGGAAGTTTTGCGAGCAAAAAAAACACAAATCTTTGATTTTTACAATCAGTAACTGAACAATTCAAAGAATCAAACAACCAATGTTTAATTTTAGAGCATGAGAACTTCAACACCGAATTGCATTGAGTATGGAGGTACAGTATTAAATTTTCACTGTGGTTTTCTCCACGTTTTACTGATTGTTGAGACTGACCGTGTAATTGAAGGATTCAAATTAAACGCGTTTAAGATTTATTTTCTCTCTTAACCCTATCATAATATTGATTTCTAAAAGATGTTCCTGATTCTCATTTAAATGGAAAGTACATAGTGCGAAGATGTGTTCTTACCGGAAGAAAGAAACCAACACCAAAAATTTCATCAAAAAATCAACAGAAAGCGAGAGAAGTCACGCTTTCCTTGCCCAAGCGCACTTTAAAAACAACGAATCATTCTACACACAACAACGAGTCATTAATTAACCATCACATTTACCTTTGGGTGCGTTGATATTCTCTGGTAAATTCAAGTCTTCAGAAGCACCTCCAACCTCCGGATCGTTGCTCCTCATAACGTCGTCGATGAGATCATTCGGGTAAACTCGGTCATCCTCGAGCACATCGGCGTCATAGGCACCGTCAAATCGCTCCACCTGGAGCAGGCTACGAGATGTCCCGGTTGGCTGCACTGCAACGGCTGAAGACAAAGTCAGCACCAAGAGCAGTGCCAGGATGGGTAGTTTGTCCTTGCCTTCTCTCCTGGACTGACGCAAACCTTTGGATGCTGGAGTCATGGCTGCTGGAAAGCAAAGAGAAAGAGGCGTATAGTTAGATGCTGAAGGCGATATCAAGTGAAGGAATATGAGAAGGTTGGGCGAAATTAGGTTACGAATTTTAATCCACTTGTTTAGTTAGTGGGGGTGATGTCATCTAAAAAAGGTGAGTGCAAATGAAGAGTTAGTATCAAAGTGTTGTCGTAGAAAAGTATAAATAGAGAAATGAAACGAATGAATAGGGAAAGACAAGTAAACACGTACATGATCTACCGGTAGATCTCTTTGTGTTATATAAGAGGTAATAGAGTCGAGATGAGGTTGTGAAATATCGGTATAGCAACTGTACGACTCCTTATTACACAGTTATCTTGAGCAGTCTCGATAACTTTCTCACAAGTGTATCACGAAGTTATATAATTTTCTATGAAGCTCAACATTGAGTTTTTGCGTAATTATTTTCAATTCCTAGTCTTTCTATCTAACGAGTTGTGGCGTTAAGAAAATCAATACTCCTATCAGTGAGACTGCTGCAAATTTGCTCACAAAAATTTTTTTTTTCTCACTCATGTTATTAGGGGAGACATTTTTCAAACTACGGAAAATAACATAGCTTCCAGCTGTAGAAAATCAGCTATTCAACAAGCATCGAGTTTAAAGTAATTATGAAGTTGTGTCAAAGTTTGCCATTTTCAAAGTTATGTAATTTTTTATCAAAGTTTGACCACCCACTGCGTTAATAAACCGTGAATACATTTTAGCATTCAATAAAGATAGTAATAAGTCAGTTCATCACTTTATTTTCATTGCGTATAGACGCGGTAAAAAAATTATCGCGAATTTTGTTTTTCGTTGAGCTTGTAGCGCTGAGGTCTTAGAGCTTTTTTCATTAGTACCAATCCAGATCAAGTCAAAGGTCATTTTCAATAAAGGACGAAGTTTTTCCGTAATTCCATGAAGTCAAAGTAATCAGGATTAGATTTTAATCTAAACATCAATAGACGGCACTCGGCAGCCGTAAATGTTTACGTCAACTTCCACGGTGTTCAGGGAGCTCATAAGTTTTCTTTCAATGATGTCTAAATCGCCTGAACTGCGTTTCAAGTATTCATCTACCCAATATTTTTGCTCACTAAATAAGAACTTCCTAATCAAATCTCATCGACGGTGGAAGGATCACATTTTAAAAACTCCTCACCAAATCAGCTTCGACCGCCGTAACATCGCAAATCGCCCCTTTTTAGTCTTTTCAGTTTTCTCTTCGCATAAAGACAATTTTATGACCCCGTACGCAATGATACACCCTCAAGTTAGCTTCATATTCTTTTTTTTTTCAGATGAGGGCTGCCTTTTCAAGTGTGTTGAGATCCGGCGATGGATTTTGAAGCTTAAACACAGTTAATATTCAAACCGGAAAAGTATGGCAAAAAGTGTCACGGTCATCGTGGTATCAATTGAAGGTTCTGAATTTAATTCCGCATTAGGCATACTTCAATTGACTTACACTCGATAATAAGTGGTTTCTTCAACGAATGAAATCTGGTCTTGACACATAAAGGAACACGAGCTGTGACGCAATCCTGAACTCTTTTAAAGCATTAACCGAATCGAGCAGAAAATGATGTTTTGCATGCGTAAAAATATTCTTATCCACTTAAGATGAAGTAGATTATTGTATTGAGAACCGAGTCTTAGCATTATTTTTTAGTTACCTTAAGTTTGCCGTTAAGATTACAGTTGATGCACGTTTAGAAATTTAGAAAAATTTAGTGCTCGATTTTAAATAGCTAGCAAGAATTTTTACCCTATGCGCAAAGAGGCTAATGCTGAACTCACTGATGAATCGCACTTTTGAAAAACAAGAAAAAATCATAGCATTCAACCCCATTTATGCCCTGAGGATGATGTTGAACGCAAGGATGAATGACATTTCTGAAAAATAAAAATAAAATAATAGCATTCAACCCCATTTACGCACTGAGGTAAATGTTGAACTCACTAACGAAACGCATTTCTAAAAAATCGACGAAAAATAATTGCGTTCAATCCCATTTAAGCAGGACGTCAAAATATCCACCATTCATGGGTAAAAACAGCGTCTCTAAGCATCAGCAGCAACCAGAATACGTAGCGTCCACTGAACTAATCCTCTGGAAGTACGTACCTCATCTACGCGAGGGAATGGACAAATATTCTGGATTATGGATCATCGAGTGCATTTGTTCATCATATCTGCCGCATTCGGCGCGGCTATCGGAGACTGATGGCAGTATTATTTGTCATTACTGTTACTTGCATTAATGCTGTAGATGGAAGCATTACATCCGGCTCTCAAAGGATGATCAGGAGCTCGAGAGTGACAAGAAGACGCAGTGTAAGGGCTTGCTCTTGTCTGTAAGATGCACTGCGAGATACAAGCAAGGAAAACGTCCAAGACAGGTGTAGTGAGGAACATATTACTAGTGGAAGTATATGCGAACATTATTGTTTTGCACTCGTGAGAGATTATTTTGTTAAAAGTTTCGGAATAACGGCCGTAATTGTTAGCAGTTGAATGTGAAGTTTGTGTTCACAGTTTTCTATTATAAGCTCAATTAACATTTAGTGGAACATCAAGGGAATTCGATATTAAAAAATGCATTCTTGCCAGAAATGATCGATGAAATAAGCTCCACACTTTTCAGCATTTACACTGATGTAAGCGACATCGATAAAATAAACATGTCGTTTAAATAAACTTCACAATTCCATCGTTAAAGTTCACTTTAGGTTTCGTATACTTTATTTAAAAACTATAATAACTGTAAACTGTTACGTACGTAAAAAAATAGTTTTCATTAAAAACACAGATGCCAGCTGACACAATCCAAATGCGACCGTAATGCTGCAACTTAGAAAATGTTTCTGGATTTTTCCGCCTCTGTATGTACTTATAAATTATTTTTAACTTTTCTTCAATGCAAAAACTCAATCATTTCCCGCAGGATCCATCTAGCAAACGGACAAAATAACTCATTATCCTTGCGAAAGTTACCTGAAATAATTTTCTCTCTACAAGTAAAGTAAAAAACGTCGCATCTTCTCCCGGTATATCAGGCAGAATTTTCACGGATTATTGCAGTGTCTGATACATCATATCCTCACACAATCACTTTATCAAACAAATTCAAGCTTAAATTCAAACTGAAGCTGAAAAATAAGGTCTAATTTAAGCATGTTTGCACCATGGCAGACCCGATAATAGTGAGAAATCGGAACAGTTGAACAGATGTACGTCAATGGCTTACATTTCCTCTCGTACGGTCAAGTAACAAAATTTTCACGTACTCCAGATCAGGGGATATAATGTACAGCAAGCCCCATGCCTGCTGTACAGTTGCGTGTCCCAGGTTAGGATACAAAGCAAATTAATTTAAATAGATTCCAGAGAGCGGATCTTCTGTTAATTCGGAGCAAAGTTTCCGTGAGAACAATTTCAGGTTCACGGCTCGGAAAATAGAGCTTGCAGAACGGGATTAAACCGTCGGAATAAGCAGGATTAGTGTGAGGTGCGATGGGCAAGCGAGAACGCTCCGTAAACACCAGATCTTCATTCAATAATTTGGCTCCCTTGGTTCAAACACGAGGAGTCTCTAGCATGAGTGTTATCGACAGATGTACGTCGAAAATCCGTAGAAAATGGCAGGTATTTTTTGTTTTTCACGAGCATTTCAGTTTTAGTCCATCGAGCAGAGAAGTGCTGATCATAATAGCTATGTTTTCGAAATTGCAACGCATAAAAGTGGTCACAATTTTCATTGTATTTCAACTCCTGTTGAGCTTGAAAAATTTTGTAGAGTTGAAAAGTGAGAAAAGAAACAATTTAGTATGAATGCTTAGAACAATTTTTGCTCACTCATCACATTTTTTGCTCACACATAGCTCTTAAAACTTCTCAGCATACTCGTCACTGCTATTCAACTTCATTCACTTTCATCAAGCTCAACTTCATTCAAAATAGCGTAATTCCCTTAGACACCGATTGACAGTGTTTCACCTATCATGGCTAATAAATAGACCAGTAATTATTTGGGACACTTAACGTGGGGAAAAACTGGAGCATTCGCACAAAATTGGAAATGAAATTAAATTCATTGAAGTTCGTGTCAGCCATTTTATTCGATGAAGTGTTTGTGTGAGGCACACATTTAATGCATGTCAATCCTCATCATAATTGCCTTTTTGATTATGATCATTATGAACCGGATTTGTCTGATTTTTTTACTATTTGAGCTATTTTTGTTGCATGGTGTTTTTAATATTTTTCCCATTGTTTTTGAATATTCCCAATTAAATGCATTTTGGGGAGACACAGTCTCCTACCCAGTCGTATTGACCCAAAAAAATTATTGCAAAACTCTGAGCAGTTTGTAGTTGTGATACGTCAAGAGTGGAAAATTGAGCCAGCACAAATGTTCAAAATTCTATGAATACCGACATTATTGCCATGGAAGTTTTTTTTCGTTGTTGCTATATTTTGAACTTATTTTTTACTCTTTGAAGGCACATGCAAAAGGATTTTAAAATTAATTTAACACTGATGCGTTCTCCATAGGAAATGTTACACGAAATCACGCACACGACAACCAACAGAAAAAATAGATACATGCTCATGAATAAGCCATTGTGTAGTCATTGTAGTACTAGGCACTGGTGCGAGCACAACTCTACATAGTCAAGGTAATAGTTAGATCAGCAACGTCATGCTGATTAACATTTCTTGCAACAGCTGTATATTTTCGCACAACTACATTACTATGCATTTTTCATTGGCTGTTGATGGTTTCTGAAATAAGCTCTATTATTATTATTATTATATAGGGCGTTTCACCACCGAAGACGCTACGAAGACGTTTCATCGGTGACTTCGGTATTTCCTAGTTCGTCATTTCTGTACATAAAGCAAATATCATTCCTATCATCGCCCCGTGGCGGCATAGTTGTAGTTTTAAGGTATGTTACGTTTTACTTTAGTACTGGCATGGTGTGTAGTTCAGCTCGCTTGGGTCAGGAAAAAAGACCATCACCACGCGCTGCCTCGCAAGTTAGCTCCATACATAAGCTATTAAGGTTTGAATATTTTCTATCTAGTTTGCAGGTCCAGTCAGGGTTGAATTTTACTTGTGGTAGCTGGTACTCCCATGCGGGGGTTCCAGCTACCCTCCCACACTTGGCCGAGCGACTCACCCATAAATAAGCTCTATTTAAGTCTTAGTTTGAATATTTCGAAACAAAGAAGTTGATTTAATTTTGAATTGGCGATAGAGTCTGACGACCACGTTCAGCATGCGTTCGCAAACACAAAACTTCACAATTTATGTTAACTCTTGTGCTCGTACCGTTAAAAATGAAGACATTTTATTCATGTTGGAGTTATCATTCATTTGTAAAACGTGTTTTCAATAGAACATCTTAAATACACATCTTTTCTTCTTTCAGTTCATTTAAGGTAACTTCTAATGAATTCAGCATTGAATAGCAACTAAAAAATGCAGTCATGTAGATTTCAGGTATCCAGTTTACAAGAGGTGATCAGGCACGGATAGAAAAGCATGCAAACCATCAATAAGCTGTGCAGAATTACACTCTTCGAAAAGGATATATATATATATAAAGGGATCGGGTGATGTCAAGAATATGATATTTGTCAATATCGTCATTAATTAACTTGTATGCTTCCTAGAAACCGGTATCCGAAGATATTTCGTTTTAGGCGCTTCAAAGTGAACAAACATTATTCGCATAGAAAACTGTAAATCAGTCTTTTAAAAATGGCGAAGCTCAGGCATTAAGAAATAACGTCAACAGACAGATGAAAACTCGGAATGATTCTCATGGTAAATATCCCTTAAAATGACCCATAGAATCGGCTGCATACAACTGAACATCAGTCGTAAGAAGTATTAAGAATAAATCGTCAAAAAGACCTGAGATTATCGACCAAAAATATTCATCACGAGTCAGTCGAATGCAAGAACCAAAAAGCAAGCGGTGGCTGTGTTGTTCAAATCTTAAGACTCCGTGATTGAGTTTTAGCAGAGGAAAATGAGATTACAGGCGTGTTGTCGCGCACCGAGTAAATTCAATAGAGCGCAGAGTTTTGTCAGCTTTGGATATATTCAAGAAAATATATAGTTTTCTCTTTATTTTCATTATTTCTTAGAGATAACATGTGAATAAAGTAGAAATCTGAGAGCAATTTCTACAAGCAACTTTATTTTTTAGTCTTTGTATGCGTTTTGTGTTAAATATGCAAATGTTTGTTTTGTTCTGTGGCTAGTTTGAGAATACATAAGCATGTTACTGTTCTTATCAACTAATTACTGCAAGTAAAATATGTTATCACCATTCGTAACATCGAGTTAACGTATTATTTCCATTATTTATCACCGATTGACGACGGTGTCACCATTAGTTATCACCGAGTGAATGTATTATCACCGTTATTTATTACCGAGAGAATATGTTATCACCATTATTTATTACCGAAAGAATATGTTATCACCATTATTTATTACCGAGAGAATATGTTATCACCATTATTTATCACCGAGAAAATATATTATCACCATTATTTATCACCGAGAGAATATGTTATCACCATTAGTTATCACTGAATGATAATGTTATCATCATTATTTATCACCGAGAGAATATGTTATCACCATTAGTTATCACTGAATGATTATGTTATCACCATTATTTATCACCGAGAGAATATGTTATCACCATTAGTTATCACTGAATGATTATGTTATCACCATTAGTTATCACTGAACGATTATGTTATCACCATTTGTGATCACGAAGTGAATATGGAGTCACGTGAAAATATCACTCAGCAAAATTTCAAATTTATGCCAGGTGTGTAAACTTTTCTGGATGCTGTAACCCACAATTCCCTTATGTCTTATTCGTTCACTCACTCGACTCCTGTCATTAGTTGAGGAACTTACTTTACGATCATATGAGCGTAGTTCGTTTTAATTATCCGCGTTCTTGTACGATAATTAACTTAGCTTACTATTGAATACGTAAAAAATGTCATTCATAAAACAAGTTTAATTGTCACTTTAACTAACGAGGAGTTAGAAATATTAGTTGAATTGTTAGTTAAGTCAGTTTACGAGGTATATTAGTTTGGTCATAGCTTAATGACAGATATTTTATTACATTTTGCTAGCAACATCCTTGATGATTTTCGACATGCTTCTTCGATCAGTTTTATGGAATATGACAGTTCAATCAAAACAATTTCCTTCGCAAAAATTTTCACTATGGCTTATTCGTTCTTTTTGAAGCAGCATACCGACCGCCATGTTTGATATTATGCCATTTCTGTGTCGTGAAAATAGTTTTGTTTTCGAATACTTAAATTTTCAAATGATTTCATAAATATCTGTTTGCATTCACCAGATTTTATAAAATCCGGTGCTTGCCATATTAGATATCTACATAACCAGAAGCTTACATAACCTTATGTCTACATAACCAGATGCCTGAATAACAAGATCCCTACAAATAAATGTACCTACATAACACGATGTTTGCATGACAAGATGCCGCCATAACCTCATGCCTACATAACCTACATAACCTCATGCCTACATAACCTCATGCCTACATAACCTCATGCCTACATGCCTACATAACCTCATGCCTACACGCCTACATAACCTCATGCCTACATGCCTACATAACCTACATAACCTCATGCCTACATGCCTACATATCCTGCATAACCTCATGCCTACATAACCTCATGCCTACATAACCTCATGCCTACATGCCTACATAACCTCATACCTACACGCCTACATAACCTCATGCCTACATAACCTCATGCCTACATGCCTACATAACCTACATAACCTCATGCCTACATGCCTACATATCCTGCATAACCTCATGCCTACATAACCTACATAACCTTATGCCTACATAACCTCATGCCTACATAACCTACATAACCTCATGCCTACATAACCTACATAACCTCATGCCTACATAACCTGCATAACCTCATGCCTACATAACCTACATAACCTCATGCCTACATAACCTACATAACTTCATGCCATCACAGAGCACCACAACTGGATCACCAGCCCTCACTCAAATGCTCTTCCCAGGCCTTTAAGGAGAAAACAATGGCTTTCAAATTCTCAAAACTTGGACGTTATTGCGGAGCCTCAACATTTCCGTGGTCTGCTTAGGCAATTTTCCATCAGATGAGAGCAATGAATGGAGCTGATAAAGCTGAGAAAAAAAGAGCGTCGCTTATTCAACTGAACAATCGCACGCTGCAACGTGGCATTATGTGATCGTCGTGGCGAATTAAATTTGCTTGCCTGGAAACCGACGTCCCGACGGGATGAGCTTGGCCTCGTTACGTTTGCAATTTTGGAGGCATTTTTAGAGTTCTTTTATACGATATTGAGTGAATTGTTTTTAGTCATTTTTTCCTACATTTTATGTCTTTCGTGCATTACGTGAGTGAGGCGTTCTTGTGGTTTCACTTGGAATTTAGGTGAAGATTTGATAACATTATTAACTGTAGCGTTTATTTAAATTACATGTAGGTTTGTTTCATAAATAAAAATTTCCATATCTACATTTTTCCCAAATGAATAGAAATGAAGATATTTATCACGACGTATATTAGGAACTATTTTTAATTAAAATTGAACGCAGGTTGTTGGCGGAAAGTGAAATCTGTTGCCCATTTAATATGGAAATATTATAGACTGGGGAAAAATATCGCAGATAAATAAAGGAATAAATTTGTCGAAGGAAATATTGCTGATCAAAATTGCCTAACTACTGCGTTTTACTGTAGAATATCTTTTATATGAATAGATGCATTGTAAACAACATTATTGGCCAAAAATTGCATACTATCATTTATAGGGAAATATAATTGACATTAGTCGTATAAAAATTAAACCTATTCTCTCGTAAATATTTGATTGCCTTGCATTCAATACATATGTCTGTACAGATAGTCTTTGCGTCTGATATCAACAATGAATGACACACCCCAGAATACAAACATGAAAGCATTGATATACGAACAACTTGCTCTAAGCTGTATCCTCAATAAATTTTTCCAAAAGCACAATTTGTTGGATCTAACCCCTAATTTGCTATTTTTCTGCTGCATTGCATTATTTAAACGTTATTTCCATGAAACATTGCTCATTATTCTGATTTAAATATATTTTGCGGTGTGAAAATATCGCGAATTATGGCCGTCGCTGAAATTGGTTGAGTGCGTTTTATTATTGTCAATAGACTTTTGAATTTATGTTTTGAATACGTTTCTGCGCAAAGACAACGAAACAAATTGAAATTCATGTATTAGATGAAAATAATTCTGCTTACCAAAGGCAACAATCTCGCTTACTGTTTGCTTGGACAATCTTGGGAATCTCCATAAGGTTTCCGGAGTGGGATTGTCCCGCAACCAAACCGCAAAATTCAGGGACTCATTTCCGGAATAATGGACGTGTTTAATTTCCGTGCTGAAGTGCTTTTGAGAAATGCTTTTGGAGTGTCCATGGTCGGATATACGTGTGACGAAATGCCTAAAAATGTCATTTCAGTTAGCATCGCAATCGAGCTTCTATTATATTTGATGGATAGATATGGCGTCTCCAAATACAGTTTTACTAGCAACCCAAACGGTACCGATTGGATGAATATGAAGAAGATCTTGGAAATTATTGGTAAGCGTTTTTATCAGACGCGCCAGTAAAGTATTGTATCTTAAGAAAAAGAAAGCTTGTACCATGTGGTGTAAACAAAACGAATAATAGGGCAAAATTCATAAAAGATCCCGTGATGTAAAGCGTAAGAAAATATAGTGCAAAGTATGTAATAAAATAGCCATTTTAAATCAGTCCTAAAGTATTGCCTAATTTAATATACTGTATATATAAAACAGACCTTAAGGGAAATATTCTTCTATTAACATCAGCAAATTGGTGAACTCTCCCTCTACTGTCAAAAGGCATCACTTCAATCAGGAAGAGTAAGTGATGATTCGTCTAGATGTACGTGCAAATATTCTTTCCCAATCATCAAGGGGAGTGAATCGGTTAACTCTCTCAGTAAAGCCGACGAAAGTCACCTGAGTAAGTGACGACCTGCACAGATCTCCATAGGAATATTTTATACTTATCATCAAAGGGAAAAAATCGGTCAACTCTCCTAACAAATCCGACGAAAGCCCCTTGAATCAGGAAAAGTAAATGACGATATGCATAGATTATGGAAATATTCTTTTCTTGCCATCAAGGGGAGTAAATCGGTCAACTCTCCTAACAAAACCGACGAAAATTGCCTGAATCAGGAAAAGTGAGCGCGATGCGTGTGTGTGGGCGTGTCGACGTATCATGAGGTTCCCAACTCTCCAGCACGCTGATCCATCTCGTTGTGTTCATAGACGATGGAACTAAGGCTATAAATCTTGAAGCTTGGCACACTCAAACCACCCAGGCAAGATTTTACACCCCGAGTTCTGTTGTCAGGCAGGTTTTGTAACGGGATTCAGGATTTATTATTCTATTTGAAAATCATCGTCAAAGTTCGACAAGTTGATCGCAGGACGACCAAAATTGGAGGCCATCGTGGCGCTCGAGATAGAGCACCTCCGCAAGATTCATTGCCGTGCTGAAGTCGATTAAATCTACATTTTAGATTGCAAGCATTCCGTGAGCAAAAACCTCGCTTTTGTTCTAAAGGATTTTCATTTGTTTTAGAACATATCGCAGCAGAAAAATTTAATTCCCTTTTCTTCCTACACACCAACTCAATCGTTTAACAAAAAACACTAGAAAAATTAAAACTTAAGTTTTTGCTGAGTGCACACCTATGCACTTTACCCACAACAGTGTTGTTATAATGAGAAATGACGAAAAGCAGAGGTTTGTTGAAAGTTATTGGCCAGAAATGACTAGGCTCAAAGGCATTAGAAAGGTGAAAGGTATTTGACTGGAATAATTAAGGCAAAATGAATTAGAAAGATGAAAAATATTTGACTGGAATAACTAAACAATATTAAAAAGATGAAACGCATTTGACTGGGATGATTAGGCCGAAAGGTATTATTAAGACAATCAGAAAAGCGCGTACGTCCAACAAGTAAGCCTCGTTAATCCTAATGTTCAGAACTGCGCAAAGTCGACATAATGATGCAAAATCCTCCCCTAAAGGTCCGGGGCTGGACTTTTTAAGAATTTGGTAGTCGTAGCGGTACTGCCGGTAGCGCATTTATACCTACGAGAACTTGGCTACGCAACGAGCTTCAGGCTGTAGCGTTCACAGATCCCGGAGCGACTTAAACTCGTTGTAATACACCTCTTGATGCATCAAGAGGTGCATCAAGAGTTGCATCAAAAGGTGCATTAAGAGGTGCATTACGAGGTATGTCAAAAGGTGCTTCAAGAGGTGCATTACGAGGTATGTCAAAAGGTGCTTCAAGAGGTGCATCAAGAGGTGTATAAAAAGGTGCATCAAGAGGTGCATCACGAGGTATGTCAAAAGGTGCATCAAGAGGTATATCAAAAGGTGCATCAAGAGGTGCATCAAAAGGTACATCAAGAGGTGTATCAAGAGGTACATCAAGAGGTGCATAAAAAGGTGCATCAAGAGGTCGTCTGAATGCTACAAAAGATGCGTGCCATTCACGTTTTTCAACCGTAATTACATACGACGACACTTGCAAGGAGAAAATTTTACATATTCTTAGACCACTCATCATTTTCAGGATCTTCGTTGCTTCTCGGAGAGTTAATCTTTTTGTGAGATTTTAGAAAATTCAAGCTGTAATGATCTGATTACCATACCGCTCACAACTCTCCAAGTGCCTCCGTTGCACTTGCATCAGCAGTGTTTGTTTAAACATCCTGTAGTACAGTAGTCATTGTTTGAACATCCTGCAGTACAGTAGTCATTGTTTGAACATCCTGCAGTACAGTAGTCATTGTTTGAACATCCTGCAGTACAGTAGTCATTGTTTGAACATCCTGCAGTACAGTAGTCATTGTTTGAACATCCTGCAGTACAGTAGTCATTGTTTGAACATCCTGCAGTACAGTAGTCATTGTTTGAACATCCTGCAGTACAGTAGTCATTGTTTGAACATCCTGCAGTACAGTAGTCATTGTTTGAACATCCTGCAGTACAGTAGTCATTGTTTGAACATCCTGCAGTACAGTAGTCATTGTTTGAACATCCTGCAGTACAGTAGTCATTGTCTGAACATCCTGCAGTACAGTAGTCATTGTTTGAACATCCTGCAGTACAGTAGTCATTGTTTGAACATCCTGCAGTACAGTAGTCATTGTTTGAACATCCTGCAGTACAGTAGTCATTGTTTGAACATCCTGCAGTACAGTAGTCATTGTTTGAACATCCTGCAGTACAGTAGTCATTGTCTGAACATCCTGCAGTACAGTAGTCATTGCATTGCGACCTTTGCTGATTCAATTCATGAAACTTCAAGAAAAATGAGCATTCTTTTTGGATTCTGTTCATTTCGAATTCTATTGAAAAATCCACTTACCTACAACCTCTGGATCTAATTTGGCACGCTACTTGAGCACAGTATAGCATACTTTAGATAACATGCTCGCTGGATTTGCGCAGAAATGGACTTCCTTCGCAGTTTTAACTCGCATAAAACGGAGGCGCTTATTTTTCCAGTGTACACTCATAATAAGCTCACTTCCTGGAAGAATTTATTCAACTCGTCACAACGCTTCAACTATACAGTTGCTTCACTTCTTTTTCCACGCTTATTTCAAACGAATCAATCTCCTGATCCGTTTGAAACCTGATCTTATCCAAATGCTCATACACTGAAGTTAAGAAACCATTTACTGCTGTATCGCTTGTGGCAAATAAAATGCGTAAAATATTTAAATTCTTCTGTCTTTGTGATGTACCTAGCGCACACACTACGCTTCGAATTAAGCACCATTGTAGCCACTCACCACACATCCACAAAGCATCACCACCTGTCGCTCAGCAGAACACTTTTTTCGAGTGGTCACCACTCGTCAGCACGAGCCCCTCTTTTTTAAGACAAGCCAGCCACTTGTTTGCCCCTCACACGCTCCTCAGCGCCTCGCATTAGCAGAGTTACAGGAGTTAGGCGCCAGCTACGCCTGATGAACTCAACCTTCTTTCTTCTCTTGGATTCCAGTGACTCTTGCTCGACGCTGTTCTTCGAGGTGTTTCCGGTGTCAGTTTTTCATTCTGGTATCCGATTTTTTCAAGTGATTTTTATTTCCTTCTCTTTGGTTCCAGTGAGTCTTGCTCGATGTTGTTCCTTGTAGTGTTTCGGGGGTCAAGTTTTGGTTTTCATAAAGGATTTTCTCAAGTGGTTTTCATTTTCTTCCCTTTGATTCCAGTGACTCCTGCTCGACGTTGTTCCTCAAGGTGTTTCCGGTGCCAGTTTTTCGTTCTGATATCACTTTTTCCAAATACTTTTTTATTTCTGTTACAGCATTCGAGTTTCTGAGTGGGTTTTGATCTGATATTTTTTGGCTTTCGTGGTTTATTTTTAATTGTTTTGCCTGTCGTAACAGTTTAAAGATCAGCAAGACGAAAAATTTGCAATTTTACTTTGATATTTTTCTCTTAAATCCTATGAATATTTCACGACAATAGTTTGAAAGCTAGTTCTCTACATACAAATATTATTGTTCCTGTACTTCACATACCAGCATCCTATTATAAAAAACAAGCTTAATAAACAATTTCCGTCGACGAATTAATTTTTTTATTCATTTCACGCATCAGTTAGCGCGCAATCCTTTTATAACACTCATGAACACCAAAATTAGTGAGCACATCACTAAAATAATTGTGAGAAAAATGGATATAATGATACTGCAGCCACCACCGACTGTTCTACTTCATAATTATATCGTTAGAGATATATAAATGAAAAATGCTCTGAAAACAAACGCATTTGCGTGATTGTATCGCGTGCATCTGTCGACTGTAAAGATTCTCTCCGTGAAGTAATTGGTTTGCAGTTGAGTGCAATTTTACACTTCGTGAAACATGGAATTTGGCTTGAAGGTTTTGCAATTTTAATTGGCCGCTCTAATTCATTCTTGCAATTTTTAAAATTTCAATCCTTTATTTGACATCGAAAGGGCTTATATATGCGACCCCCCAAAAGAGTGCTTCATTAAGAACAATAGGAATTTCCGAAAATGGTAGTAACTTCATCATTTATTTATGTATTTCTGCGATGAAATTTATAAAAAGTAGAAATTTCGATCGAGGCTGACATTATTTAGGCCAGTCAAAGATTCGAGGGAAATTCAAGTCATATTTCATAGAAAGATTCAAATTTCCCAAAAGGAGACAATAACCCGACATTTCACTGCATGAGAGGACAGCCTCGAAGCTCATTACATCACACAGTCGCCGTGCTACTTTTGGGTGCCGGCTTTCCGTTCTGAAAGCGAAGTTAAAACTTCCTTGTAAATGAACTAACCACGACTCAAATAAAGATGTCTCATAACCCTGAGCTCATTAAGACTCAAAGAATTCGACCATGCTCTCAAAAAAAGGAAGAGTTCATTCACGTTCTTCAAAAATGAAGAATTCGGACACGTCCTCAAGAAATAAAAAAACTCGATCGCGCTCTTACAATGAGCGAAGAATTATGCAGCGCTCTTAAAAAATTAAGCTCCTGATTTCCTGTCACTTACTTTGTCAGATTCACAGAAGGAAATGAGGGAATTTGTTTCATTTCAAACGGATTGGTTCGTGTGTTAAAGTCTGTTCTGAGTCCCACGGTACATACTTGGAGATGTTTGCTATCAACGCATTACCCTTTATCTGCCAACTACATTTCTGGAGGATATTGGGAAATTACTCACACCGTTCTTAACACTTTGACTGCGGCAACTAAATATTAAGTTCAACACCAAACTCAAATTTGAAGTCAATTGTAGCACACTATTTTGAAAATACCGAACATGAACTGAATCTGTCTTTATTTAACTTTGATTAAGTATTTATGATAATTGACTTTGCGACAACTGGTCGGTCAGCAGCATTATGAAAATTACCTCCAAATACCACCGGTGGCGCAAATCGCAGTCAAACTGTTAAATTCTAAATGTTTCGATGAAAATCTCACATTTACTGGGTTTCATGTATTATTATTTAGGAGAAATTACAGCAGTATTTCCTTAATGAGCCCCAAAAATTGGCCGTTTTAAGGTATTAATCTGTTGGTACCAGAGTGGTAGTAAAATTTAAATTCGGACACTAACTTTAAATAAGGACACAAGGTTGAGTAAATTGAATTTTTGGATGATAGTTTACGTCAAAGATTCTTCAATTTGGAAACTCGATTTGACCTTTTTTAAAAGGATTTATCCCTCATACTACCGAGATTAGTTAATTAATTTTTTGTACGAATACACCGTGTACAACCCTGTTTCCATCCGTATTGAAACTTTCTACGGCTCAATTATTAATATTCGTGTACGACCATATTATTCTTTCAAAACTTTAAGTATTGCATCAACGCCTGGGGAATTTCAAGATTTTGATAAAAACAGTTACAAATATGGTGTTGTCGAAAATGAGTTTGTAAAAACAGCATAAAAGCTTGAGAACCAAACCAGATAAAACCAAATTGTTGCGTCAACTTCATTGTAACAATGAAGGACGCGATGATGCTCATGTCAAGATCCTATTCATGATTTATGAACAGCTAGCTATTTAACGTACATACATACATATACCGGGCTTATCCTCCCTATGGGAGGGAAGCCGACAGGAGGCCACAATCACCACACTTAGTCACTAGGAGGCGAGAGAGGCAGCACTGGCCGCACCTGAACTGCCAGGATCAGCAGCAGCCCAGCACAACCACCTTCCACAGTCAGGCCCGACAGCCACAGCTGGTTTACCCCGTCGCACCCCATCCATCCAACTCATCCGTGGTCTACCTCGCGCTCGAAGACCACTCACTTCCGACATATATATCTTTTTCACCAGCCGCTCAGCATTCATTCTTTCTACATGCCCAAACCATCCAAGCACTCTTTCATCCACTCGCCTGCTCAACTTTTTGATAACACCCGTCTGCCCCCTAACCAACTTAATTTAATTTAACGTAAAAAAACAATCCCCTTACAACTATTGTATGCAAATACAACGCATCTTGTATGAAGATACCTTGATGAAACCGAAGGTTTCCAACCTTATTGGTGATAAGTTGAAACGTACTGTCAAGCTGTGATTTTAACACGTTAGTTGCGATGGGTTAAACTGAAGTTCAATACTCAACTTAAATTTATAGTCAAAAGTGATAAGCAAATTTGTAAATATCAAACATTCACTGGGCCTGTTAAATACCATTCATTTAGAAAGGTTGTTAGAATTTTTCAAAACGACCCATCGATGGGTCGTTTCGCAGCAGGAAAAACCTAACTACGACCCACGCGGTGGGTCATACCGCAATGAATGTGTTAAGAACGTAACTTCGATCAAATGGTAAATTCAAGAAATGGGAGAATGTTCAGAGAACGTGTTATTATTTGAAAAAAATAGGATGGAATTTTTCATTCATTCTTCTTAGACAGTATTTTTATTCAGTCAATAGAGTAAACTTAGAACCCTCATAAGTTAAGACATTTTAGTGCCTACGTTTCCTCACTAGAATTTTCAGATGTGATCCGAACACACCTAAGAAACTTCCTTGATGACTCGCAAGAAGTTGAGGCGAAACGTTCTCTGAAGGTTCAGAATAAATGCCTGGGTGTTGGCGGTGAAACTTTTAATGAACTTCACTTTGAACATGCGCGCGACTGCACCCTCCTGCTACACACCTCGGAACGCCCATCGAAATGTTTATCGAACTGTGGAACTGTGTTCAACAAAACTAAGAACTTTAGTGAAAATGCCTTTTGATCACAAAAGCTAGCAAAACATACGGCAAAAATTGTTTTAAGATGCGCACAGGTCACAGTATCAAGAAAATGAACTCTTGCACCTGCCGTAAAAGGATTTCGTACACAACAGCCACAAATTAAACCTAAAAATCTGCCTTAACACGTTCCCCGCGTATTAGGCCAAATGTTTACCAGTCGGTGAATTGCTCATTCACGTACCAGTATGAATAAATGACATTTCATCTGTTTTGCGACTTTTTCAAGAAATAACTGAGGTCATACCATGTGAATTGCATCGTGCAATTGTATTTTTCATAGTTCTTAAGATGGATAAATATGTATTCGAATATTAAAGTCGATTTCCCTATTCTGCTACTAACAACCTAACCAAATCCATCGTTTTTTACTCACGGAAGCGCAGTGAACCTGTTGAGACGCAATATCATCACAGCAGCAAGAAAATTAACCTCAAGGCTGCTTTAAAACTTATTTTGATCGAAAAAGGAGAGGAAACACATAAGATCTTACTAAAGAACCTGCCTCAAGACGCACTTAGAACACATAGCAAAAAAGACTTAAAGCTTTCCAAAATACGACTCACTTTGACTGCAAAGGAATACAGAACACACTTCAGAATCTACATCAAGGTGCCTTTTAATTACACACCGGCGAAAAAAAATTTACCTAAAAACCTGCCCTAAGACTCACTTTGACACCGAAGGAACAGAGAACACACTTCAGAACCTACCTCACACGTCAGCAAAAATTTATTTTAAAACCTGCCTCACGACTCACTTTGACAGCAAAGGAATACAGAACACTGTTCAGAACCTACCTCAAGGTGCCCTTTCATTCCACACCGGCCAAAAAATTAAATAAAAACCTGCCCTAAGACTCACTTTGACACCAAAAAGAACAGAGAACACACTTCAGAACCTACCTCACACGTCAGAGAAAAATTTACTTTAAAACCTGCCTCACAACTTACTTTGACAGCAAATAAATAGAGAACACACTTCAGAACCTACCTCAAAGTGCAAGTTGATCATATATTAGCCAAAAAAATCACTTTAAAACTTGCCACACGACTCACTTTGACACCAAAGGAACACAGAACACACTTCAGAACCTGCCTCAAGTCGCCCTTTCATCCCACCTGAGGCTGGCCGAAACAAAGGAGGAGGACCTCGTCCGAGGCCCTCCAGCGGGCAGGGCGCGATGGCATCAGCCAGCAACACCTGGGAGACGCCCTGCCTAATTTGTTTCGTTAACGCAAGACGCGAAGTTTGATGGAATGCCAGCACCGCTTCCGTCATCCCACCCGCGTGCAAGTTCGTGTGCTAAAGTTTTGAGGGATTGGAGCTCAGTATAAAAGAAGTACTTCTTGATGTAGAAAAAAAAATAAGGATGTAAATAATGAAGTTGTGGGTAACTTTAGCGGTAGTTTTTTATATCAGCGGTTTTCAGGATTATGGTAAAGGAATTTTTATGAAGGTAGTGAAGTTTCTGCGCTAGAGTTTTGAGGGAATGGTGGAACGCAATATAAACGAAGTGTTATTTGACATGGAAAAGAAATAATGATGTCATGAATAAATATGCGCGCTAAAGTTTTGGGGGACTGGAACGCAATAAAAACGAAGTGTTATTTCGTGTGGAAAAGAAATTTTGATCTAGTTAATAAAGTAGTCAGAGCTCTAAAGTTTTGAGGCATTGGAACGCAACATAAACGAAGTACTTCTTGATATAGGAAAGAAATAATCATGTAAGTCATGAATTTTTGTGTTATTTTAGTGGTAGTTTCTTACCTCAAACGGGTTTGAGGATTGTGGCATCCATACGCAAGTTTCTGTGCTAAACTTTTGAAGGATTGGAATGCAATGCAAACAAAAAAATTATTGGGTATGAAAAAGAAATTTTGGTGTAGGTAATAAAGTAGTCTGCGCGCTAAAGTTTGGGGGGATTGGAGCGCGATTTATATTCTTTTACATGCGAGAGAAATAATGTTGTAGGCAATAAAGTTGGATGCAATTTTGGTGGTAGTTTTTTGTATCAAATCCAAGCGCAAGTTTCTGAGCCAAAGTTTTGAGGGATTGGAACGCAATGCAAACGAAGTGATATTTGACATAGAAAAGATATTTTGATGTGGGTAATAAAATTAAATGTAATTTAATAAGGAGTTTTTTAAATCAAGTTGGTTTGAGGATTGTAAAATTCACAAACAGGACTGCGTTGTAAAATTGTGAGGGATTGGAAGACTTGATTTTGAATATTTATTATTAACAAAACGTTCTTTGATTTGCATGAGAAATTTTGATTGTGTTCCCAAATTCAATGCAAGTCTTAAGAAATTTGAAATTTAACTTGATATAAAATAGAATGCACTTTAATAAATGCAAAACAAAGCCGTGGAAAATGAAAACTTAAAATTTTCTGCCAAATAATACCGACACAAAATTCATTTTCGTTTTTCGTATAATAATTTTTTAATTAACTGAATTGGCTTTAAAGCTATGTGTATTACTTCCCAAATTAACTTAAGTTTTAACTATAATATTTACCTTTCTACCATTGAATAATGCATTGAACCACAAATTATGAGCTAACATTTTCAATGGAACTATACTGCGCTATGCACTTAAGAAAATTAGATCTCAGGAAATAAAAATAAGTCTAAAAATATTTCACGCATAAAAAATGAAGGAGTTATAGCTTTTCAAAATGAGGAAAATATTTACCATTATGTAAAAAATTTAATGGACTTTTCATTTAGATCTTACAGAGACATAATTCCACCAAAGAAACATACCTGATAAGCTCAAACAAGCGATCCACTTACGTACTCATTTCAAATCCCCTACTCCCTCCAATTTCAGCGAACTACAAGCCACCCAACGCCAATCCACTCAACAAACGCAAAAGGGGCGTCCGCTAAATGGAAACACAGCAATTCAGCACCATGAAGTTCAAAGTATTGTTGCACTACGCCGGAAATTGACGACGGTGCTGAGAGCGCCTACGAAATTTTCGCCTCGGCGGCTCAAAGATGGACGGAGCACGCAGGTCGGTGGTCACGCACTGCACCGGCGCTGGATGTGTTCAGTCACACATCCTAGACCACTGAGAATGATTGTATTCGTTATGGAGTTTCCATCAGTGTCATGCAATTCGTTTCGGAGTTTCCATCAGTGTCATGCCATTCGTTTCGGAGTTTCCATCAGTGTCATGCCATTCGTTTCGGAGTTTCCATCAGTGTCATGCCATTCGTTTCGGAGTTTTCATCAGTGTCATGCCAGGAGCACAACTGCAAATGTGCTCTCCGTGGTACAGTGGTTAAGGGATCGGGCTCGTATGTTGGAGTCGCGGGTTCGTATCCCGGCGCTGGCGCTGAGATTTTCCCCGTTGGGTATAAGGGAAAGCTCAAGCACAATACCCCACTCAACCCAGGTGTCGGAAATGGGTACCGGCTTTACGGGGGAACCGTCATGGTGTCCTATATATAGGGTTAGTTATAAGACATTTGAAAAACCAATGCTAAGATCATATGTATCAGGCTTGATTGGAAATAAAGCATCCCAAAGATGCCGATGTTAACCTTTAAAAAAAATGATAGCATTCGTTTAGGAGTTTCCATCAGTGCCATGCCATTCGTTTCGGAGTTTCCATCAGTGTCATGCCAGGAGCACAACTGCAAATGATAGCATTCGTTGCGGAGTTTCCATCAGTGTCATGCCATTCGTTTCGGAGTTTCCATCAGTGTCATGCCAGGAGCACAACTGCAAATGATAGCATTCGTTTCGGAGTTTCCCTCAGTGTCATGCCAGGAGCATGACTGCAAATGATAGCATTCGTTGCGGAGTTTCCATCAGTGTCATGCCATTCGTTTCGGAGTTTCCATCAGTGTCATGCCAGGAGCACAACTGCAAATGATAGCATTCGTTTCGGAGTTTCCCTCAGTGTCATGCCAGGAGCATGACTGCAAATGATTGCATTCGTTTTAGAGTAACTTTCACAGCCATACTGTTCGTTTAGGAGTTTCCATCACTTCCTTGGCAGGAGCACAACTGCAAATGATTGCATTCGTTTTGTAGAGGTGTACTTTCGAGCATGCATGATACGATTTCATTGCATTATAGCGAACACAAAGAATGATGATATAGTCATAATCAAGTTCTCCTCTTCAACAGAAGTTTCGTGTTAGACCGCAATCCAGACCACAGCTCATTTACAATGCTTCATGCTGCAGCTGCACAGAGTATAGATATGTAGCTGCTTGGGGAATTTATAAATTGGATAGCGAAGTGTGAATGTTGCGTAGGGAAGCGTAAATGTTGCGTAGAGAAGTGCAAATGTTGCGCAGCGAAGTGCAAATGTTACTTAGAGAAGTGTTAATAAACATTCGTGAATACAGTTGTGATATTGGAGTAGAATAATACAATTACAAGGAGTTAAGTGCGCATGATACAGAAGAATGCAGTTAAATTTAAAGAAAGCCGCGAGCAGTGATGTAAAGACTTATAATTAATATTTCAGTCCATAACACTATAATGTGCTATCCGCCGAGCAAAGCCAAACCCGTAACTCCCTTTCAATAACAATGTTGGGAGTTCACTTACGCGCGAAAGGGAAGAAATTCCTCATAAAAAGTGATCTCATAAACCGACAAGCTTCATTACCTCCGTTTATGTGCAGCGAGGGACAAACCCTGCTCGGACACGGTTCAATCTTTTAAAATGCTGAGAAATTATCCTGCTTGTTTGAATTCTTCAAGAAGTTATGCATTGTGTACGTTTTGGAACATGGCTGTGAATGATTTTATTCGTTTTGGAGTTTCCATCACTATCAATATAAAAGCATTGTTTTAATTGCGCGGTTTTTAAAGCTGGAAACATCCTATCGTACTCGACTGCGTGAGTGAGACGCTTGTAGTGACTGGTTGTTATCATTTTTATTTAAATTTATATACTAAGTGTGTATATCAAGAGTTGATTACCTCGATTTTTTTTAAAACAAATGATTTGCCAAGTGCAGTTTTCTTCTTATACGTACCCAATGACCTCGACTGAAGCGATGATGAGTTAGGTTCAGAAAAATTCGGGCCCTGTAAGACAGGAAATATTAAAAGTAGGGTAATGAGAAGAGTACCATCTCAAAAGAATTACGCACAAAATGGAAAACATATTTAAAGACAAACTGAAACTAAGAAGAAAAGAAAATAAGCCGGAGTCCGCTGTTAAGCAGCTCCACCTCACGTTTTTCTTTTTTTCACTTTACCGTTTAACTCGAGCAAGACATATGAGCTTCAAAGTACTAGCTGAAAATAATTGTAGCTTTAGTTATATAATTTATACGAGAAGAAGCACTATCTTAATCAAAAAACTTTTATTAGGTGTCTCACTGAATTTTTTTAAAAACAAATACTTCTGCTTCATCGTTTTAAGAAATATTTTCTCTATCGTTTTTCGCATTTTTATTCGTGTGATGCGAAGAGATAGTAGCCATGAGATGAGAACAATCGAATTGTAGCTTCTGATCTTTAATTAAGCTCAAGCTTTGGAGTTTGATCTGTTTTGGTAGAATCCCGTTCGCAGATTGCGCAGGTTAATGAAACTCCAAGTACAATTCCGTACGTAGTTCAAGAATAATTAACTTCTTCAATGGCTGTCTGTTAATTTGAACGAGCAAGTCATACATTGTTCAATGAGTAATCTGAATTGTGATATTGGTATCGTATTAATGTTTTAATAGCATCAAAATTTTGGATCTTTTCCAGATAAGCCCCGCCACTAATGCAACACATAAGTTCTCCCACTCGTAACTTTGGAAATATTGCACGTATTAACTTCAAATTATTCTCAAACGAAAGATTAAAATACTTTTTCAAATTAGATGCATCAGATGCAACTGCATTATTTCGAAAGTTCCAATTGGGTGAACTTATTTGTTGCATTAGTGGCGGGCTTTTCTGGAAAAGTTCCAAATTTAGGGTACGCCAAATTTATTCCATTTTAACTTTCATTTCAATTCATTGGCTTATCAAAATCGAGCTTCTTTCGGTGAGAAATGAATTCATCAGTACCCATCAATCATCGCTACAATCAACAAATTCTCTGTGCTTAAATACCGAGAATGAACCAAGTTGCGCGAACAGAGCTCTCCTTCTCTGAACGGCTATTTACGCAATAATTATTCCGAAATATTTAATGATTTCTTTGTGCAGGTTTGGTGAACATAAATACTCGGTTATTCTTTCTTTTGTGATTCTAATGCCTAACTAGCCCTTGCCTACGTTAACGTCATGAGAGGCATTTATCTCGTTATTATTACTAAAGATATCATTATAAAATGTGAAAGATTACACAGTCTAACTTTGTTGCTGTAGCATCTTTCATTTTAGCTAAACATTTCGGAGCTTGTGCTTGAGAGACTAAATTGAAAGAAGCGAAAGTGAAAAAAAATTAGACTAGGTATTTGAATGAAAGCTTAGACTGGGTAAGTTCAGTAATGAAGTTCAGCTGATACTTTACTCCCGTTTGGCCCATTTCTTGAAGAGCTGAAATGCTTCCCTAAGTTCACACCGAGTTTAAGATATTGGAAGTCAGTCGCTGCCTGCGTAAAGTCAGCCTTGACAGCGAAATTATTCCAGCGCTACTGACTTCGAAGGGCAGGGAATTATCTTAGGCATTACGTTCATTTAATTGAAAGCTAATTAGCCATGTTTTGACTCCTCTTTGTAGCGAGATATTATTGCGGTGAATTTCTTATGGGGAGACTTCCCTGTATGGTCTGCTACACACTCTACTGGTCTGCTACACACTCTACTGGTCTGCTACACACTCTACTGGTCTGCTACACACTCTACTGGTCTGCTACACACTCTACTGGTCTGCTACACACTCTACTGGTCTGATACACACTCTACTGGTCTGCTACACACTCTACTGGTCTGCTACACACTCTACTGGTCTGCTACACACTCTACTGGTCTGCTACACACTCTACTGGTCTGCTACACACTCTACTGGTCTGCTACACACTCTACTGGTCTGCTACACACTCTACTGGTCTGCTACACACTCTACTGGTCTGCTACACACTCTACTGGTCTGCTACACACTCTACTGGTCTGCTACACACTCTACTGGTCTGCTACACACTCTACTGGTCTGCTACACACTCTACTGGTCTGCTACACACTCTACTGGTCTGCTTCACACTCTACTGGTCTGCTGCACACTCTACTGGTCTGCTACACACTCTACTGGTCTGCTACACACTCTACTGGTCTGCTACACACTCTGCTGGTCTGCTACACACTCTACTGGTCTGCTACACACTCTACTGGTCTGCTACACACTCTACTGGTCTGCTACACACTCTACTGGTCTGCTACACACTCTACTGGTCTGCTACACACTCTACTGGTCTGCTACACACTCTACTGGTCTGCTACACACTCTACTGGTCTGCAACACACTCTACTGGTCTGCTACACACTCTACTGGTCTGCTACACACTCTACTGGTCTGCTACACACTCTACTGGTCTGCTACACACTCTACTGGTCTGCTACACACTCTACTGGTCTGCTACAGACAACACGCCTGCAGCATACTCCACACAAAGCCCTGTTACTCTCTAGTTGTCTGCTTCACTATACAAGTCTGTAACAACATCCTACAAAGATAAATCCCCATTCTAGAGAGCTACATCATCCTACACAGCTACATCCTACAATAACATCCTACAACAACATCCTACACAGCTCCATAGCCACTCAGTAGGGGTGTCCGCCCGATTTGCAACTCCCAAACGGTAGGCCCTAACCTGAACGCACGTATAGCGGGTCGTACCGTATCAGGTGCCCGCATTAGGGTGATGCATGACGGCAGTTGTGGCACATTACTGCCCGTTATTGTGATCACGTCGAGCACTTGTTCAAACTCCACGACAGGTTTAGTGTCCACGGCGGGGAAAAGATCTTGCCGCCGCATTTTGTAGTCATTACTTGCGTCGTGTGTGAGATCAAATGTGCATGGTTTTGGCATTCGTATTGCTTCTAGTAGACGGGCATGTCAGTTATGATAAGTTCGATGATTGAAATTTATGCGAGTCGCATAATAGATTGATATTTCGAGGCACATTTCGTTGCGTGAATCTTATAAATTCCTGGCTGTAATTGATTTTGGTTTTTGTTTTACTTGCTGTTCGCACTTAGTTTCTAGCGTTTAATAAAAAACCGTTGGTTGGTTGCTTTTATGGTTGATTTATCAATTCCTACCCACATTCGGTAAACCAGACGCACGCGAATCGCATTAAGCCAGAATTAAAAAAAAAAAATCAATTCACGCATGTCTTGTGCAATTAATAGCAGAGGTATCAAAAGAAGAATGAATAAGTTTTAAACTCTTGATTTTTTCAAATGATTTGTAGTATTTGAGGAGAAATCGCTGTCATGTATGACGTCAAGTGTCTACCAGTGATCTACATACCGTTGTTAAACAAAACATTGACATCGACTTTAGCAAATTCAGCCGACGCATATATTTTGCGCCTACTTGCAAGTCGTTACAAGCTTCAAGAATGCGTCTGTCCATTGAACAAGTGGTTACAAGCGTCAAGAAAGCTTCTGTCTGTTGAACAAGTGGTTACAAGCGTCAAGAAAGCTTCTGTCCATTGAACAAGTGGTTACAAGCGTCAAGAAAGCTTCTATCCATTAACCAATTCGTTACATGCTTCAAAAAGCTTCTATCCATTGACCAAGTCATTAAAGGTTTCAAGAAAGCTTCTTTATTGAAATTTAAGGTAACCGAGATGAACTTTAGAGTAATGTGAATTTTAGAAGCCCCGTCGGAGGAGGTCTCATCAAGGAAAGTGTCCGCAGAATAAGAAGGCACGAGCTGCCTCTTCAAAGCGCCGTCCATTCTTCTCGCTCTCGAGACCCGCAGCTACGTGAAAAAGATGAAGCTTCTGTGCAGCCACCACACAGAATTTTACAGCGAGCAAAGAGATTCAAAGTGGTGCTTCAATAGAAAAACGCATAATTCAAGATTTAAGGCGGTTTTATTCGGTTCATATTTCGTTAAAGAGTTTTCTTGTACACTTTTTTAATGAGGCATTCAGTAGAAAAATTCGCTCGCGAGTTAAAATTAGGTTTTAACTTTGGAGTTCGTACATCAAAAATAAGCTTTGAAACTCGAACCTTGTTAACTTTTCCCTCATTAGGTGGGATTCATTTCTCAAATTAGAATTATTGTGGGAGGTAGTTTCATTTACGTTCGGCTCGAATATATAAAATCGTCGTACATAGCAAGAAGGAATACTCTATTTGCAGTCTCTGAAAATATTTTGAAATGCTTGGATGCAAAAAAGTTATTGTAAGGATGTAATATATTTTTGTAAGGATGTAAAAGTTATAATAAGCGAATGATCTTTTGATATTTGAGGCCCAAATTTGCCATGAAACGTTCAGCTCATAAATGGTTGGTTGCAAAACTACTTGTAAATATACGCTCATATATCATTTTTATGTCCTCTGCATACTGGTGAAATTCAGAAAGCATGCGTTTTCAAATTTTAAAACCTGAAATCTGTGTTCGTGTTCTGACGTACCAGTACAAATTTACAAATAAAGCTACATACTTAAGGCGCATTTTAAAACACTCTTCTATGTAAGTTGACACAGCATATAACTTTTCCTACATGCAGCATTCGCAGATTGATGCGTCCACAACTCTCCATTGCCATACTCATTAAATTCTTTTTACCAACATCTGCTACCAAATGAGACTAAATAATTCCACCACCTCCTTAACCAAGTACAATCAAATGCCAAATTACTAAGTACACTCAAATGTTTCTACTTCTTTTCATTTCTAAGCAAGGCTATATACAACTTCAACCTTCCATTTTTTAATGCTTCTAAATATGTATTTCTACTTTCTATCACAGCTCAAGATAAAACCGAATACTTTCACTACCCTGCATTGCCAAATTCTACTAAGTTCTTACTCAACATTCTTCCTCCAATTATAGTAAAATATATCTGTATCCGTTCATTAATAGTAACTTCCTAATACTCTTATTAACTTTCGGAATCAAACACTTGAAGACAGATGTCCATTTTTTGATTGCCCAGTTCTCATATATTTTCTTTTAGTGCTGCAAGTGTTTATTAACATAGAAAATAGCCTAATGAATTATATCAGAGAAAATGTCTTTGAATTTAATAAAATTGAATGTCATAAAATAAACCTCAGTTTCACCAGAAACAAAACAAAAAATACCGAGTACTTCCATTACCATAGCGATTCGTAGGCAAATACAGCTCCAACAAGAAAGTTTTTTGGACAAACATAGCCGTCTACTCTGGGCGTAAAAACAGTTGTCAGAAATTCGTCAGCATCGTCAGTCATTGTGGAATGAATGTGCCTAGTCCAAATCAAAGTAGTTGGAATAGATTTGGACGCGATATAGCCAGAATTGGCTTACGGTGTGGCTAAATCAGACTGAGATCTGCGTTTATTATAGAATGTATGAGGTACAGAATGATCTGGAGACAGTCTTTCAAAGAGAGTGTGTGGACAATCTATTTGCCTCTCTGATTTTCTTTATTCTCCAATCGGCCACGCGTAAAATCTTTCCAAGAAAACATGATACCCTGTGTTTCATTTTTGGTTGCTTCTAATTTGATATTTTTCTTTGAAATCGTAAGCTACTCCAAGAAAACTTAGTTATTTAAAGATTAACGGACAACAATAACCGCGAATGAACACTTATAAGAGCTTCTCTTCTTTCATTGTTTCTATTTTTTTTAAATGAGCATACTGCGGTGAATCCTTAAGAGCTCAAATATATGAGTTCCAGCTATAAATAGGTTTATGTATGCTCAATAATATAAGCAACGAAGAATTTCTTCATAAATAAAATCATTTCCTTTTCCTTCAAATTAATGCCTCAGTTTTACAATTACGATCAACCTCAATAAGTGTTGAATTTCAGATCACTTTACTGGGAAAATTGCCAAAGGATGTTCTTAATTTCCGCTCACTTTACATTTATTTTACAAAACGATTCATCCAACTAACGCTATTACCGGCCGAGGCTTGTGTGGGAGCAAAGTAATGGAATGATAACATAGAATGATAATATGACTGCTGCAATTTTCGTTTGCGTGGTTAAATTAAATCATTAAATCGTGGTTAAATCATTCTCCATACGCCTAGACGTAAATCAATTTAGAAGGATCGGAAACGTTTAATTACTCGTTTCCGGAAGATAGGTTCAAAAAAGTTCAGTGGAAAAGCCATCGCCGCGAAAACCATCATGGTTCGTTTGTTTTAATGAGCGGAGACCACCGTAAAGCTTCGCGAAATTGCAAAATTACTTTCAAGTTTTCCGTTAACTTAAGCTCAGAAGTCCGATCAAGGGCAGTTTAACACAAAAACTTTCAATATATGTTCTTTTTATGCGGATCGTACTGGCATTTCCGAATACAATGACAGGAAAACTTGAGTTTTGAATCTCACGGGCGATAAATCTGGAACAAAAGGGATCTGGCTTCATTTTTGGATAGAGAGGGCGTTATTTTCAGTGGAACAATTTTTAGGAAATTCCAAAAGTTCTATACTGCGAATTCACGTCACCTTGTCTACCGTTATTCCAGCGAATGATTATTTTAATTAAAATATAATTATATATAATTATATTTAATTTACTGAGCACTGTGCAATAAATTATTTGAAATTATGTTCTGTTAAAGCTAAATACTTGATTATAAATTATAATGTTCAACAATAAAATTATTTTAAACTCATAGTTCATTTTAAAATTAGCAAAATTTTTGATCTGTAGGAACTAAAATCATTGAATCCCGAAGCACGGATTTTTATCACATTTTCAGTATTAAATGGCTAGTTTAACTTTCATTAACTTCAACTTTCCCAAAAGTTTTGAGTATAATTGTTCAAAATTATTTTCAAGATGGAATGATCAATATCGTATGCTTCAAAATTCTATCAAAAAATATTAGACAAGAATACCTTTTCTACTTATCTTCAATCCCTTTCTAAAAAATGTCAACGCTTGGGATGAAATCATAAATTGAATGCTTGAAGGTTGGTTAGTGAATCAATGCAAGAAAAATATCGAAGGACAGAAGACCGTAGGAAAATACAGAAAGATCATTGTTTCATAATACAAACAAAGAAGAAACTCGAAACTATGTTATGATTACTGATTACTGAGTCCGACACAGATTATGTAGGAAACAGTTTGATGAACACGCAGCTTATGATAATTTGAAACCTTGATCAAATTGATTTATTTTAGAAGCAAAAATAATTATTATTTTTATTGATAATTCATTTAAGGTCCTACAGTAGCTACAAGAGTAAACTCTATGCATAGGGTGACATATTTTTTGATAATTTTTACTCACATTGGCTATAAAATCAAACTTCCATTAGGGTAGTGACTAATTTTTTGCTTCACTTGGTTTCAGTTCAGTTTAAAGATTCAAGCATAACTTAGTAGGAACAGAAAATTTGACAAGTGTTTAACTGCTTAAAAATACTCATTCAAATACAATTTAATGATTAAAATTCGTCAGGAGTTCATTTAACCAGGAGTATCATGCAAAGGTAAATTGCGACACCATTTATGCAACCTTCGTCTCATTTCCTCATTATTAAGAGAAACTAAAAGCTACTCTACTAATATAAAACCAATGATACTTTCATTATTGTGCCAACACATTTTAGATAATTTTCATGCACACAATTTTAAAAAACAGACAATGCCTTTGAGTCAGGTATCTCTGACGTTATGTCGATTTGCCCCAAAACACGGCATCCAAACACTGCGCAATTGTCACGGCTAACGTATTTGTTTCTCAGAGCAAAAAATCAGGACAAAAGTGCTTGAATTGAAAAAAAATTTGTTTTGTAGCCCGCAATATTTGTCGAGGCTTGACGAAAAATATTTTACTCTGTATTTTTCTTCGGGAAGGTGACTGAAAGTTGCATATGCTGTGCCGACACTGCAGTGAGAACAGCGGTGGCTGGTGTAGAAGCTTATATCAAAGGGCTTTCTGTACTTGTTCTTCCGTGTTCGATCAAAATGTACTCCTATTTGACTAAGTTTAAGGTTCCTTCGAGTTCGTTCAAAATGTACTCCTATTCAAAATGTACTCCTATTTGACTAAGTTTAAGGTTTCTTCGAGTTCGTTCAAAATGTACTCCTATTTGGCTAAGCTTAAGGTTCCTTAGCTAAAGGATTGAATTTATCAACGTGATCATCTTGGTAATGCAAGTATTTCGTCCGACTTCCGATGATGATGCAATGCATTACTTGGCGATCAGACATCGTTCTCCTCACAATGTGGATGAACCTTTAAAGCTTTCGCGTATTTTAAAACAAATGAAACTTCGATGGTGAATCTCAGTCATGGTGAAATCATGAATTCAATGCTTAAGGTATGACTAGAAAAGCAATAAAGGAAAAGTCGAGAAGGATTGAGAATAATTATGGCATGAGTTACCTCAGAACACAGCGTATAATAGTAATTCCTTACTTTGTACTGATTTACTTAATAAAATTTAGATGAAAAAGTTGATTAACATGCTGATTAATTTTTCACAATATAAAGTACTTTAAGTTTATGAGTCTTAACAGCAAATCGTACATAGTAATAAGAATCTATACTATAATAGGAGCCGTGTCCGTCCGTCTCTCTGTCTGTCCGAAGCCAGCCGAAAGTGTGTGATGAGCGTATCTGTGATACGGGCCGTGTGCCCTCGGCCTCATCAACTCTCGAGAGATTGAATTTTTTAATTGCTTACGGCCTTTCTCTCATTTCGCCCTCTTTTTTCTTTCATATAAAGGGGGGTGGACTAGTAGTAATAGAAACAATAACTTTTCAGCAAATACCGCTCAGGGAGATACGTCTATGTCATGGCAATCAAAAACAATTGTTTTCCTGAATAGCGATGTGGTCTTGAGCCACAGCGTCACTAAACAGTCCCTTACTACGGTAATGGATCATTATCATTCCTATGAACTTATAACAATGGTGAGCTATACGACTTTTTACATATATAACGTAACTTTACGAGTACAAGTGTGATCTAAATAAATTTGACGAATGAGCTCAAAGTCACACGCTTTTTTTAAAAAGGTGGAGAATTTTTATAGCTAAAAATTAGCATGCAGTGCAATTCTTTGCAATGGTGAGTTTTAATAGAAAATTTTTAATTTTTATATACTTTGCAACAGTAAAATTTCGTATTTTAATCTAATTTTAATTTCGTATTTTTTTATTTTATATGTAATCTTTCTTTTGTAATTGTCAGATTTAAATCAGTGACGCAATCGAACGGCCTTATGATGATGCCAAACACATTTCTAGCGTGCGAGTCTGCACTGGAGTCTTTAAAAATTGCTAAGTCTGCACTGGAGTCTTCCAAAGTGGTTAAGTGTGCACTGGAGTCTTCCAAAATGGTTAAGTCTGCACTGGAGTCTTCCAAAATGATTAGGTCTGCACTGGAGTCTTCAAAAATGGTTAATTCTGCACTGGAGTCGTTCAAAATGGTTAAGTCTGCACTGGAGTCTTCCAAAATGGTTAAGTCTGCACTGGAGTCTTCAAAAATGGTTAATTTTGCACTGGAGTCTTTCAAAATGGTCAAGTCTGCACTGGAGTCTTCAAAAATGGTTGAGTCTGCACTGGAGTCTTCAAAAATGGTTAATTCTGCACTGGAGTCTTCCAAAATGGTTAAGTCTGCACTGGAATCTTCCAAAATGATTAAGTCTGCACTGGAGTCTTCCAAAATGGTTAAGTCTGCACTGGGGTCTTCCAAAATGGTTAAGTCTGCACTGGAGCCTTCAAAACTGGTTAAGTCTGCACTGGAGTCTTCAAAAATGGTTAATTCTGCACTGGAGTCTTTCAAAATGGTCAAGTCTGCACTGGAGTCTTCAAAAATGATTATTCTGCACTGGAGTCTTCAAAAATGGTTAAGTCTGCACTGGAGTCTTCCAAAATGGTTGTCTGCACTGGAGTCTTCCAAAATGGTTAAGTCTGCACTGGAGTCTTCCAAAAAGGTTAAGTCTGCACTGGAGTCTTCCAAAATGGTTAAGTCTGCACTGGAGTCTTCCAAAATGGTTAAGTCTGCACTGGAGTCTTCCAAAATGGTTAAGTCTGCACTGGAGTCTTCCAAAATGGTTAAGTCTGCACTGGAGTCTTCCAAAATGGTTAAGTCTGCACTGGAGTCTTTCAAAATGGTTAAGTCTGCACTGGAGTCTTCCAAAATGGTTAAGTCTGCACTGGAGTCTTCCAAAATGGTTAATCCGCACATCTTTACAAATTTTAAACAAAATCTCAAATTTTTTAGTGATACGCGAGTTTGAGTCACAAATGAGTATTTTAAAACTAATAACTGCCGTGAGAAGTATTTTGATTGCACAACCATAAAAAATACAATTATGGTGATCCATTATACATTAAATAAATAACTTGACATTTTTGCATTGCTAGAAGCAAACATGATTTTATTAATCTTGGTATAAATGATGGTCGTGAATAACATTATTGGTATCTCGTGATATTGGCCTATTTTACTTTTTTCCTTATCAGTTTTTTGTGTGATTACATAAGCATATTGAGATTCAAATACAACTAAAAATGCTTTCAAAACATCTCAACACACATTTTTGCAAGAACACATACCATGTGTGCAGTGTGTGGCACAGTAATGAAAGCTGAAGTATTCAATGTACACGTATTCATTCAATGTACCATTGTACCAATGCACAAAATGTAACAGCATTTTATACACATATTCCATGTACCAATGTACAAAATATAGTAGCAATTTTATACGCGCATTCAATGCGCACCAAAAACTTGGCGGCTATTCACTTTCACTTATCGACAGCCATTTTTCTTCAGATGCACTTAGATTCCAACTACTCCCCATGCACAAGCACCCAAGGATCGCAACAGCCAGCAAGTTGCGAGCGTGCAAGCGGTTATTAATTCGTGCGAAAGGATTGCACTTGCTGAGCTTCAGCATTGCGAAGCTCCTTGCAAAGCCCTTTCAATTTAATTAAGAGCTGAGGCAGCAATTACATTTATCTGTGCGTCGAAAACCTTGCCTGAGGTGTTACCCACTACGTCTAAGCGCCGGTGCTACATCAGGCCCTCGTTGCTTGGTGATCTCGGGGGGAGGTGGCTCAGCAGCCCTTCAGCCTGTGCTTCGTAGGCTTGTGTTGTTTACCGTCAATTTTGAATTGTAGCGAGTGATAGAGATGTATTACGAGGCTTTTAAGCTGTGTCAATTGATAAAGATGCATCACGAGCCTTTTGTCTAGTATTATATTCCCTGCCTTTTAAGTTGTAGCAATTGATAAAGATATGTTTTGTGACTTTTGAGTTGAATCAAATCGTAAAGATATATTCCCTGCCTTTTGAGTTGTATCATATGATAAAGATATATTCTGCGCCTTTTGAATTATACCAATTAATAAAGATATATTCCGCGTCTTTTAAGTAATATGAAACGATAAAGATACGTTCCGTGCCTTTTGTCTCGTCTCAAATGATGTAGATACATTCCAAGTCTTTTGACTTATATCTAATGATAACCATATGTCCCTTGCATTTTAGATTGTATTAAATGGTGAAGATTTATTACATGTTTTTTTTTTGCTTGTATTAAGAAATGAAAATATATTCTCTGCCTTTTGATTTGGATAAAATGATGAAGATATGCTCCCTGCATTTTGAATAGCAGAGCATTTGAATAGCAGCAAGTAATAAAAAATCTTCAGTATCCAAATTGTACACAAGCAATTTCGTCGAATGTTATGACTCTTATCAACTTGGGAGAAGGAATTCTATTCATTATCCTGACTTTTATCAAATGATAGCAGGTCACAAAGTCATCGCTAAGTGCAACACTACATCAACATCAGGGGAAATCTCAGCCGTATGTGTCAGCAAGCTAAACGATGCATCTTTGGAGTTATTACGGTACTGATATAACTTATTACGGTACTGGTATAATTTATTACGGTGCTGATATAACTTATTACGGTACTGGTATAATTTATTACGGTACTGATATGATTAATTACGGTACTGATATAATTTATTACGAGACGGGTATAACTCATGACGGTACTGATATAATCTATGACGGTACCGATCATTTATTACGGTGTGGTGCGGGCATCATTCATTACGGTTCGGTACGGATATCATTTCCTAAAACTTTTAAAAGCCAATATGTTGGCATGTATATTATGTGACAATTTGGAAATAAACATTTTTCTTTCTTTTCTTTCTTTCATTTATTAGGGTACGGACATCTTTTATTATGGTACAGACATCATTTATTCCGGTACGGACATCATTCGTTACATAACGGACATCATTTACTACGGTACGGATTTCATTCGTTAGGGTGCGATACAGACATCGTTATTACGATACGAATATTATTTAAGAAACGAATGAAAGCTCATTCTTGAAAATTCATTTGAAATATTCGTTAATGGATTCAGAGGAATTCCCTACCTACAAGTATGAGATTTGAAACTCTGATTGAGAAACGGAAAACTTATTTTTGCAACATCGGAATAAAATTACATGACTGTCATAATTAATGCTAATGACTCTTCTAAATGACAATGAAAAAATTGCTGTTCAGAGCTTGTTTATAATCCGAACCTCAATATTGTTATCATGCAAGAAAAGATAAGATTAATAGTCTTATTTCGTGTCCAAGTTCTTAATTTTTCTATTCAAAACCAGTAAAATGGAAAGCAATCAACTCGTGATCATTTTCCATTAAGTTATGCGCAAGGACAACCACATAAAAGGGCAAATGCTCTATTTTAATCCATGATATTTTTCATTCTCCTATTATTGGTCCCGAACATGACTTAAGGTACCTATTATTGGTCCCGAACATGACTTAAGGTACGACTCTATTCTGTCGAAAAAAAGTGTAGTGAATTAATCGTACGTCACTTTGCAGGCTTTATTTTACCAAAAACGTTTATTTCACAAGTCGAAAGCGAGAACTTTCATCCACCGTAACAGGAATTTAATTACAGCATTTGACAAAAATTTGAACCAATTTGCAATAGTAATTTAAATTCAAAAACTTTCTTTAGCTGCGCGTCGAAGTGAAGATGGTCTTTTAAACGGAGCCTGGAAGACGAAGTGTATCCATAGACGCAATGAATATTCAATTTTGGATCCGAAAAAATCGTTTGACATTCATGCAAATCAAGAAGCCACCGAATACATGATTTTCGTCTCTCAGGTGCTACAGCATTCTTGTACGGGGCTTAATACCAATCGGCTCTTGAAATAATCAATGCTTTCGAAAAACATGCAATGGGTCTCCTTTTTTGTTGTAGGAATTTTGTTTGCGGGATTTGGTTTTTCAATGTTCCCAACTTTCCATCATGGTATTTTTTTCGTCATTTTAATATTCTATTGCGGTATTTTTAGGTTTTTTATGGTATTGGTGTCATTTGTGAGCGTTATAAAACAATCAGTTGCTGTATTATTACAGCAACTCTTTTTATTTATGTTTTTATTTTCTTCTTAGTTCTTGGGATTGCTTGCGTATGTTTATATTTTGTTAGTTAAAAAATTAGTTACTAATGTTAATAAAACTCTTGTGTGATCCAAGACCTTCTATAATATTTAACAATTTCATTCACTGAGATTTATATTTAAATTATCTGGATATCGTCATTGTCATTTCATCGTTTAGTGATATTCCGCATCCTCAGCTCCACTTCATACTTGCCTTCTGGATTTTCACGGCTTATCTGAAAATTTGAAGCAGTGGACATGAATCCAATTGCAATTCAAATTACATTGGTGGTAAAAAATTAAAACCTCGACTGCATTGCAAGTCCCATTAGAGGTTTAATTTAGCTCATGGGAAATTTATTAAAAACTACATCATATCGACAATCGCTTAGTAACTTCAACTTTTCCTTGAGAAAGTTATTAAAACCTCCATCACATTACAAATCACGTTGCAACTTCAACTCAGCCATGATAATGTATTTTCACGAAAGCAAAAAAAAAATTTAACTTTTTTCACGATTTTTCTTCATTTTGATGTGTGTGAAAAAAAATGTTTCTGAATTGTCTGTGCCTGACAATGATGATTGCATATCGAAACGCAGTTTCATGTTAAATTCAAATTTGAACTCTAAGAAATGGTTAACGATATGCTAAGAGTTTTACTATTCTGGGGACTCGAACTGTAATTGAAAAGATAAAAGCATCAGAAAATTGTAGAGTAATTCTAGCAGTGATACGTGATGTTATTGGCGTTATATGATTAAATTACCACAATATAATTGCACGCTCTGATATATAACTAGAATTTTGGAATTTGTTACGCATTCTATAATTTCATCACTGGGAGATCAAAGAACTTCTATGCATTTAAAAAAAACATTGAAAACAAATACTCCTATAAAATGCAAACATAAATTCTATTAATTAGAACTTGAGTGAAAACTAGCCATACCACATCAGGTTTACGTTACGGGTTATACACAAAATATGACGTATATTAGATGCATGAGCTAACTATTTTGTTATATCACAGAATTTTCAAATTAATGAATAACTACGCGAGATAACAAGACGTGTAATTGCTTCAATTTCCCACAGTAAAAAAGCATACCAATTTCAAATTTCTGCCAGAAGGAAAACATAGAAAACGTCAAACATTTGTATTGCATTCCAACATTTAAACATGATTCACGTGAATTCATAAAAGAGGAGTAACCAATATCAGCGGAAATAATTGCACTTGATTAGTCAGATAATTCATTGCAAATGAGTGTAGTATCATTTCTTTGAAGTCCCCCAGACCAATAAAGAATACGCCTGGCTAAGCTCATTGCATCATCATAGTTTCTTGGCCTAATGTCTCTCCAGCGCAATACTCGAGAACAACAAATTGTGTTTCTAAACAATTGCTCACTTAGCAAAGTAACCTCGAAGTTCAGTGAGACATTAAGTCTTCATTATTTATTCGCACGGCCTTGGTATCTCAATGTCTAAACTTCGGCCTAATGTGCCTTCTGTGTCATGATGAGTTGTGTGTTGTGTGTGGTGCTGTGTGTTGCGTGTTGTGTCTTTTGTGTGATGCTGTGTTGTGTGTTGTGTGTGGTGCTGTGTGTTGCGTGTTGTGTCTTTTGTGTGATGCTGTGTTGTGTGTTGTGTGTGGTGCTGTGTGTTGTGTGTTGTGTCTTTTGTGTGATGCTGTGTTGTGTGTTGTGTGTGGTGCTGTGTGTTGTGTGTTGTGTCTTTTGTGTGATGCTGTGTTGTGTGTTGTGTGTGGTGCTGTGTGTTGTGTGTTGTGTCTTTTTGTGTGATGCTGTGTTGTGTGTTGGGTGTGGTGCTGTGTGTTGTGTGTTGTGTCTTTTTGTGTGATGCTCTGTTGTGTGTTGTGTGTGGTGCTGTGTGTTGCGTGTTGTGTCTTTTGTGTGATGCTGTGTTGTATGTTGTGTGTGGTGCTGTGTGTTGTGTGTTGTGTCTTTTGTGTGATGCTGTGTTGTGTGTTGTGTGTGGTGCTGTGTGTTGCGTGTTGTGTCTTTTGTGTGATGCTGTGTTGTGTGTTGGGTGTGGTGCTGTGTGTTGTGTGTTGTGTCTTTTGTGTGATGCTGTGTTGTGTGTTGTGTGTGGTGCTGTGTGTTGTGTGTTGTGTCTTTTTGTGTGATGCTGTGTTGTGTGTTGTGTGTGGTGCTGTGTGTTGCGTGTTGTGTCTTTTTGTGTGATGCTGTGTTGTGTGTTGTGTGTGGTGCTGTGTGTTGTGTGTTGTGTCTTTTTGTGTGATGCTGTGTTGTGTGTTGTGTGTGGTGCTGTGTGTTGCGTGTTGTGTCTTTTGTGTGATGCTGTGTTGTGTGTTGTGTGTGGTGCTGTGTGTTGTGTGTTGTGTCTTTTGTGTGATGCTGTGTTGTGTGTTGTGTGTGGTGCTGTGTGTTGTGTGTTGTGTCTTTTTGTGTGATGCTGTGTTGTGTTTGGTGCTGTTTGTTGCGTGTTGTGTCTTTTTGTGTGATGCTGTGTTGTGTGTTGTGTGTGGTGCTGTGTGTTGCGTGTTGTGTCTTTTTGTGTGATGCTGTGTTGTGTGTTGTGTGTGGTGCTGTGTGTTGCGTGTTGTGTCTTTTGTGTGATGCTGTGTTGTGTGTTGTGTTGTGTGTTGTGCTGTGTGTTGCGTGTTGTGTCTTTTGTATGATGCTGTATTGAGTGTGGTGCTGTGTGTTGCGTGTTGTGACCTTTTGTGTGATGCTGTCTTGTGTGTTGTGTGTGGTGCTGTATGTTGCGTGTTGTGTCTTTTTGTGTGATGCTATGTTGTGTGTTGTACCTTCTGTGTGATGTTCTATTGCCTGTTGTGTTTTCTGTGAGGCGCTGTGTACTGCTTGTTGTGTGTTGTACCATCTGTGTGGTTTTATGCATTGCCTGCTGTGTGTTGTACCGTCTGTGTGGCGTTGTAATGCCCGTTGTGTGTGATATAATTTGTGTCATTCAAAGTTATGCGTTAACTACTAATTATATTTTATTTAGCGACGTACAATCGTCATTAAGCAGCTCTTGCATCTACAAAATTTGTAACAAAAGATTTTGCTCGCTAGGACAATAGTAAATCGTAAACGTAAAGCCATGATGACTTTCGTCTAAATGAGTGAGACAAATCACATTTTTGAACAGAAAGTAGTTATTAATTATTCAGAAGTGTTTTAGTTCAAGCGATTATGATGATGATACATGTAAGAAAACTGTCAGTGAAATCCATTCGCTCACAAAGATGTTTATGCTCATTTAGAACGCGCAAATCCAATACAAGAAATACAGCTTACAGTCAAAGAGGCTTTTGCCTATAAATCGTGTGTATAAAACCAAATGCGCAAAAACTACAACAAATGAAAATAAAATTTAGTCTTTGAAAATGATGTATTAAAAAAAAGAACGTAGAGTAAAACTGTTCGTCACCTATTATTTCTCAAACCAGTTTTAGCAGTTTACCTTTAAGTTGGGAGAAAATTCATATTGTTGCTGTTGAAATGTTTTGCTTAGTCAAGGTACGACCCCAAACTGTGCGTCGTTGTGGCGATTTCGGTAGTGCTGATGCAGTGAAGTAATTTCCTGTGCTGTGGGTCTAACGTATTAGAAATAATTGCAAAGTAAAGCTCAAGATCTTTCCTTGAAACATTCTATAAGTTAAACGAATAATTACAAGACCAAAAATCCATTATTTTTTCAAAGAGTCTAGTTCCGGTCCAGCTTTAATAATTGTATCAGTGTTAAATTAGTTGCAGCTTTATTTTTCTTAGAAGTTCCCAAGTGAAAAACATACAGTGAAATCTTCTGGAAGTCATCTACAAATATTCTTACGCTCTCATTAGTTCCATATTCTAGACCAGAGTTGTTCCAAAAACGACTGAAGTTTCAAAACGCTCAGCCCTTCTGATGGAGTGATTACAGAGAAGCACAGTCTTCCGACCAAGGGACCCTCGAACAAAAGTCACCAACCGCACGTCCAACGCAAGGAAATCATGTCTCCCCATGTCCGTTTAATGACCCAACACCTAATTCCAGCCCTAATGAGGCACGAACACAACCAAACACACTTGACAACACACACTTGACCAGTAACACAATCAGAGACAGTGAGAGCTCTCACAATCCTACTTAATTGCACAGCCACTAATCAGGCCAATCACGACCAAGGATAAGCGGACAGAGCAGTCGTCGAGGCAATCACGATCTAGAATGAGCAGGGTGAGCCGTCGTCGAGCCTTCGCTTGATTGAAAGACTTTTCCGTCACCAACGCCAGTTTTGTAGCTGCTGTGCCATCAGCATCCGAAATACTCATTCTGCTCCTAGGCAATTTTTTGCATGTTTTTACAGTTTTATTTTGAAAATTTTGCCAAGTAATTTCACTTCCACGCCATATTTTTTTAACAGTTTTAATTTTGAAAATTTAGCCAAATGAACTGCACTCCCCCGTAATATTTTGCATGTTTTTAAAATTTTAATTTTGAAAATTTAGCCAAATGAACTGCACTCCCCCGTAATATTTTGCATGTTTTTAAAATTTTAATTTTGAAAATTTAGCCAAATCATTCCACTCCCACACAAATTGTTATCAGTTTTTACAATTTCATTTTTAATTGATTGGAAATTAATTTAGCTAAATTATTACGCCCCACCCAAGTCTTTGATTGTTTTTAGAGTTTTTAATTGGGTCCTGATAAATTAGGTTTTAATTAAAATTCATTTCATAAATCATTTTAAAAAGTACCATTTTTTTGAGCTTAATAGAATAAAAATGAGCCTTACATTTTGAATTAACTAAGCACCTCTTCTCGCATAAATTTTATAATAAATGTGCCTTGAATACAGAAATCCCTGTATTAATATTTACATTTCAAGTTCAGCAATTTTCGATTGATGCGAGTTAAATTTTAAATTAAGAGAACATCGAGTGTTTATTATTAGGAGTGGTACCTTTAGTCGGTACCCCTCTTTTCTAGTAATTTCAGGGTGCAGAATGCTTTGAAACACATGTAAATAAGCGTACATCAATACAAAGTGAGCGTTGTCAGGGGCCATAACTGTACAGTGTGCAAACGTGTTCTCGGCATCATTCCAAATAAGAAGTCATTATTCCAGATTACTTTCAGTGATTACTTCGGATTACTTTTATAGAGAACTTCAAATCACTTTTACTGATCATTTCACATCAGCTATAGAAGTCACCTCAGTTTACTTTTATTGTTCACTTCAGATCTCTTTTACCGATCACTTCAGATTACTTTTATTGTTCACTTCAGATCACTTTCACCGATCACTTTTACCGGTCACTTCAGATTACTTTCATTGTTCACTTCAGATCACTTTCACCGATCCCTTTTACCGGTCACTTCAGATTACTTTCATTGTTCACTTCAGATCACTTTCACCGATCACTTCAGATCACTTTCACCGATCACTTCAGATCACTTTCACCGATCACTTCAGACTACTTTTATCATGGCAGCATCAACTTCAGGTCTCATGAGTGGAAGACGTTAAAAGTACTCGTTTGTTTCTAATTTAATTTTATAAGAATTTCGTGTGTAATTTTGTAAATATTTTTTCCCCATGTAGCTCAGAAATGCCCCTAGAAAACTTTTTTTAGATTCACTTGAGTCACAATAAAAACAAATTTCTACCATGCAGCCATGGGATTGAAGTCTTTTATCTCGAATAAGGGTTCTTCTTTGATTCTTCTGATCAAAAATAGTGCTAAAACTTTACTAAATAAAAAGTCAACATTACTAGCATATCACCATAGAAAAAAACGATTACAGGGGGTTCTTCGATTAGGTAATAACGCACGAAAAGATTATTCAACCAAAACCCCAACATCAAATACCCCGTCCTATATTTTACCAAAGCACTAAAATAATCTACTTTCAGACTTTGAAGACGACGCTTTTAGAAACCCTACTTAATTTATTTATAGCATGCCTTATTTATAGCGCGCTCTCACGGAGCAATTATTTAAAGCTTGCTGTTGTGACGAGGTCTACAGGAGAGAGCAAACTTGAGGGCAGCAAACGGTGCTTACCAGAGCGGCGTAGGCGACCGTCACGGCCAATCTCCAGCTCAGCGCGGCACTTCGGTCACGGTAAATGTGATCAGGCCGATGGGGGGGGGGGGGGGGGGTCTGCAGGTGGTTCAGGTGTTACAGGTGGTGCGAAGAGCGCAGGTGGTTCAGGTGGTGCAGGTAGGTAGGTGGTTCAGGTGGTGCAGGTCGTGTGAAGAGCGCAGGTGGTTCAGGTGGTGCAGGTCGTGTGAAGAGTGCAGGTGGTTCAGGTGGTGCAGGTAGGTAGGTGGTTCAGGTGGTGCTTGTAGGTAGGGGGTTCAGGTGGTGCTGCTGGTGCAAGGGATGCAGAGGGTGCAGGTGGGGGATGGGGTGCAGGTGATGCGGGTGATGCATGCAGTGTAGGTGGTGCAGGTATCGTAAGTGGTACAGGTGGTGCTGGTAATGCGGTTAGTGCAGGTGGTACAGGGGATGCAAGGTTGGGCTGGTGATACAGACGGTGCAGACCGATTTGCACAATTTTCATGCTGGCAGAAATGCTGTTCTAATGAAAAACACTTCTATTTTGATTTGACTCAGCACTGCCCTCGCTGCCACTAAGAAGAACTCGAATCACAACTTCCCTATACGTCAGCATGGGAAGGCCGTCATGACGTTGACGTCTCAAGAATTCTCTAGCGACATGCAAGAGTTCGATTCTTACGAATGTACCTTGATCCTATCAGACTCTGATATATCTATAATTTAAGGACACAAACTGTATGGATGACAGCATGGAATAGGTTGCAGTCTTGAGGAAAAGACAGACAAAATTTTCACTCTGGAAATGCTGACGAAATCGCCACTTTAGAAATGCTGATAAAATTCCCAAGTTAAAAATACTGAAGAAATTCACTCGTTAGAAATGCTGGTAAAGTTCTCATGTTAGCATGCTGACAGAATTCCCTCGTTAGAAATATTGAAGAAAATCACTCGTTAGAAATGCTGGTAAAATTCACTAATTATAAATGCTGGTAAAATTCGCACGTTCAACTAGTTCAGTGCACAGGGCTTATATAGCAAATAGCCTCGTCGTACTCACGGTTGGGTTTGCTAATTGCATGCATAATAGCAGTAAATCAAGCTCTGAAATTAACTTTTTACGTTGTGCTAGATGAACCTTCCTCCTTTGACTTTAATTCAAAACTTTGTAATGCTGAATTTTAAAGTTAATAAATTCCGGAAAGTTTTTATGCAAGAAGATATTCCCGTAACTTTAATTTAAATTTCATGTAGAGTTTGAGCGCTCGTAATCAGCTTACAAAAATTTTAGCTCTCTTATAAAATTTGAGAAATATTCTCAAAATAAAATTTCGAGCCACATAGTCTAACTTTTGCTTTCAAGTTTAGTTAAAACATAAGCTTATTTTTAAAATCATGCAGTTCGTAATATGAAAATGTTTGCATCTAAAATTTATGGTTTCATCTAAAATATTCACAATTTTCAATTCATCAAATATTTCTTTCATGTTAATGCGATTTTATTTTCGTTCAGACACAGTGTTCACATGAACTACACCTCATTTTGTAGACAATCATGCTAAGTAGCTTATGCAGTTCTGAAAGCGGGTGAAAATGAACGCTAACACTCTGGAATATTCATTCTGTAAAACGATCTAAATTTAAAATCTAAAAGCAACACATTACGTAAAACTCATTGCCTCACACAGGAGCATGCTTACGCATCCTTCACAGAAGACAATTTACGTTCCATGCATAAAAATCATGTGGAGGCTTCGTTAGCGCTGAGCACTTCGCACTTTAGGAGTCTCCGCCTCGCACTTTAGGAGTCTTGGTGCCGCAGTCTACGAGTCTTAAATGAGATGGACGAAAGTCATGAGCAGGTACTCAAGTCTTGCAGTGTTGGTATTATCCCGCTGTGTGCATCAACATTCATTTGCCTGGCCTAATCAAGCGTGACATCTATGCGTTGTTCGTAGCATGAGCTGAGATTTACGTTAAACTTGAGGAGAATCGACTATGAATTCATCAGTACGTTTGCAGGTCCAAGATTTGGTTCAGTGATCATCAGTACGAAGGTGTTATCTGGAATAACGTTTGTCTTTCAGTAACGTAGAAATGCATGTATCGCTTAAAAACTGACTAATTCATTTTGGGAGAATAGATTTCAAACTATAAAAGGAAGACTAAAATACTTTCATTGTTAAATACTAGCGCACCTGTCATTTAAAAATGACGGCATTCAATAACGCTCGCTAAAACATGTCTGTCACTTGATTCAGTTGACAATTTCAAATAGCCTCATTCTCTATTCACCTGAACTAATGAAAATGTGTGATGAGCGTCCCTGTGGCACAAACCTTGCTACTTGATAAATTTTTCTTTCATTCATCTTAAATAGGCAGACATAAGGCATATAAATCATTTTATCATATTATAAAACATATTATATTGCATATTAATCATATTATCATATATTAATCATAATCATATATTAATACTCGGTATTCCAGTATTATAATCAACCCTGAAGCAGTGAAAACGCGTTTCACAGATACACTCATCACGTACTTTCGGACGGAAACTTTCTGTATCTGTGAAACTTTGTGTATCAGACGGAAACACAACACGTGTACTTTCAGACGTTGCAGACTTCAGCTGCTTATAGACGGAAGTTTTTAGGTTTTCTGACGAATACTGTATTTATATACATTCAACCTACTCAAATATTTGAATTTGAACTTTTAGCTTATGGTGACTGCATTCATTCGCTAACTAAAAGGGTCGTAGACTAACAGTGCAGGTCAAAAAGTAAAGGATTAGTGGAAAGACTAAAAAGCTTCATTTTCGACGTAATTCTTATTTCACTGATCTCTTCATTTGCTGTGCATTTGCAAATTATTTAGTTCAATGACTCAGGCAAGTTGTTCATCTAATGTTCGAATTCAGTTTTGAACTAAAATTTTCCTAAAATAAACTCAGGCTTTACATTCAGATCACGTCTTAATTAAACGACTACTTTCCAAAAGAACATCTACACCCCGTGCTTCAATTTTAAAAAATCCAAAATTACTCACTGATCCGTATCGGCTCAATGAAAATGTTATTTTCTTGCTCAAAACAAGGCCTTGAAAATTTAAAACAGCATTTTGTATTGGCATTCGGAAAACTTAGATGCAATTTTTATTTTAAGAGGAGAACGCTCATTAAAACTTCATGAAGCACTTTTGAACCGCGGTAACTTGAAATTCCAGTCTCAGAATATCAGATATACTAGAAAATAATTAGGCAGATATTTTTTACCAGGATTTATGAACCTAACTACTTTATTCTGAAATTAATTACTGCTGCATTAGAAATTACAGACTTATATTTTATGGAATGGGCCTGCAGTAAACACTTGCCTGCACAACTTTGCAGAAAAGGTCACCGTCGGTGTTATGAAAATTTTTCTTGGCGAAGATTTTTTTAAAAAGAATTTTGCTTCCAAGTGTTTTTTCAAGTTTTAGTTTTTCACGCTAGCAATCAAAACTCAGACTCCGTTGCGACTAAAGTACACAATTTACTTCTTTTGTCAATCTTTCCGAGAAAAATACTACGTAAAGGCTATCAATATTGACGTTTTGCTTGGTAGGAATTTCTTCAATAAAAAAAACACTTCCACGCACGGAATGTTAAATGGATTAAATAAAAGCTCATTTACATCATTAAATTTACAATTAGAAGAGTTATGATTAGCTAGAAAATTTTTTATAACATTTCAGTTACATCATAAAACTTACGTTTAGAAACATGGTGATTAACAGAAAATCATTTTTTTGATTGACTGCACACATCCCAATTTCAGCTAATTTTTTCTAACTTGTATATTTCCAAGTCTTAGCTAAACGTGAATGCTTATGTCCTATTTTCTTTAAAAATACATGTAAAACTCTATGTTTGTAAGTACTGCATGACTCTTATTTCTTTACATTTTTATAATTGAGTATCTAATTGGGTGTGAAAGCTCTCCAAGTGGGGTAATTCTTCCCGAATTTACTTTTTAGTCGCAAGTTCATATAAATATTTTGATCCTACAAAGAAGTGTAAAACACAATATTGTTAAGCCACTCAAGTTTCATACTGCTGAAGTATTTGACTTATTTTCGACGGATAGCTATCGTATGTCACTTCCGTATATCACGTATATCCTTTTTGAAATGGAAATACTATAATGAAAATAAAAAAATAGTAAGTTAAATCTCAGTTGTGTTTTCCGTAGATTTTTTGAACTTTGTTCTGTCGAGAGTAATTAAAATCCTGGCATCGATCTCCGTAGACTTATTGATCACATCTATGGCGTTCAAATGTGAAATCCTACAGGTGAGATCTCAGGTCACAAGCAAATAAATCAGTCGCAAAATTTTTCTTTACTCTGACCTTTTCACTATTTTTTAGTTTACTTCATAGTCTTTTTGCCATTCATCCGCTGAGAAATATTATTTAAACATACATAAAGTCCATCTTGTAATTAAAAATAACATTACCCCTTATTATTCCATTTAAAATATTTAATATAAGCAAGTCTGATATCTATTTTACGCAATTAAAAATGGTATTCTTCTCTTCCTAGCGAAAGAGTCACGAAAGGTGACCGAAAATAAAAGTTTTTAAAACCCTTACCGTTTCTTCCACGAGAATGCCGAATTAGATTTCTGCAAAACGTTTTCCTTTTTGGCGTATTTTCGAGTCTGTTCTTGACGAACCTCCAATTGACTTAGAAAATTCCGTATTTTTCGAGACTGCCTCTGAGCGACGAAAGAATGGACGGAATAAAGATCATGAGTTGGGGAAAGCTTTGACGTTCTCTATCAGCATGGGAGCATCACATGAGGTTTATCTAACTCATATTCACCATGTTTCTGCTTTAAAATTTCATCTCCACCTAATTGAGTTCAACGTTTTTATTTAGAATTATTTCTTAAATAATTCTCAAATTTGTCTAAAATTAATTATGCTAAATTTCAAGATTTGTCTTAAATTAATTATGCTAAATTTCAAGATTTGTAACGAAGTTGCGAACCATCGGGCCGGAAATAATTTACATGGGGGGCTATCAGGAAGTTATTTCATAAATATATGTAACAAAATGTCTACCGGTTATTGTTTAGGTAAATTTATTCTTTTATTTTAAGACATTTACTTGAAAAGTTCCATATTAGAAACGTTGAGAGAACTCCCGTGTGCCGAAAATTTGCAACTGAGAACACTTCTGATTGAAATTTTTAAAAATTATTTTACGTTATCGTGCTCATGCTCGACTTATTAGAAAAAAATTAATAAGGTGCGTAGTTACAAGGAAAAGCTGGAATTGAGCCTCTATGAAAAATACCTCTTTCAAAGCAAGACACAACTAGTAAATAATTCATTGGGATAAAACTGAACTTTAGCATGCAGTTCGCATATAGAAATATTCAAATAAAATTTTTGAAATATATCAAACGTGCAATAACACCAGAGGTTAGATTTTCTGAACGGTGTTTATTTTTTGTCTTTCTGCTTGCATTTCCGCGAAACAAATTCCTGTAAATGCTTTTTTAAATAATCTACAAAACCTGAAAATCATTTCATGTTCATACTTCATTCTTAAATTGCTGCTCTACTGGACATCAATCAAACAATTCGGAAATTGCAACGCTGTTGTATATCTAACGAATAATATGAGTTGGCAATGAATACATCAAACTTTAATGTAAAAACTTTAAAAAATGATCCATTGACTCATTTGAAAAGCCACTACGAATGGAAAACCGCTTTTAAAATTATCATACAAAGGTAAAACGTCTATCGAAGTTAGAGTTGTTTTCAGTTCGGGAACAATTGCTCTTCGCAAGTTGAACTTGAAAAAACAATGCAGGCAAAACGGACTCGGACATCGGAATGTCAAAGGGCGAACATTGAGTTAAAGACTCTCGTTTTCTTCAATTTCTAGGAAAATCTTCTGAAAACTTTGAGTTGAAACAAATGTATCAATACAATAGAACTTGTTGAATGATGTTAATTTTGCATTGTTGATTTTTTATTGGTAACAGAATAACAATGAAATAATATTATAATGATGCTAACACTGCATTGAATATTTTATAACAGTGAATAAATATTAAGTAAATTGCAGTATAACGAAGATAACATTGCATCGTTAGCATTGTATGACGTTAACAGTACTTTCGTATAATATGTCTTTGATACTAGAGAAAAATGCGCTTGTTTTCCTTCTAGGTTTCAGTTGAGGTTAGTTTTCGTACTCATGCAATTATAAGTACATAGTCGTTAAAGCAAAAAAAATAAATAAATCGTCTTTAACGTTTCTACAGAAGTATGGAAGTCAAAGACTTATTGCATTGATATGAAATAAAGTTTTTTATTTGTAAGCCAAACCACACACACAGCGTATTATGGCGTTCAGCCGCAAGTATTTCATTGCTCAAACTTCATGACTGTTTTTAAAAGAGCGCAGTCCAAACCGAAGACCGCGCTTTTCGCAAATGCGTTTCTAAAATCTTCGCCTATTTGCGACGGAGAAAATCGCCCAAATTTTACTCCGAGAACAAAGCCAGTCGTTCAGTCTGTAAGCTTCAAAAAGTCTAGGAGTCTCCACTGTGCGTCAGGGAACTCAATCATTAAAGGCAAACAAAATCAAGTCATTCACCTTGTGCTCGAGACTTTGCGAATTTCTTGAGATTTTTGTGAACGCTTTTCTCAATAACTTAAGTACTGAAATCATAGGCGTGTTTGCATGCACCACTGTTGATTTGTGTTTTTTTTGACAGAGTATTGTTTTCTATTTAAAAGTATAACACTATGTTCATGTAAACTTGGAATAAAGTAAGTTCCAAAGTCATTCGAAAGTTGTGTCCAAGAATTTTTTTGAGGAAAGTATGGATTTGACGCTAACGAAAAAATTCTTTTGTGTATCCTAGATACAAAAAACTTTTGTAAGAGGCCCAGGTAATATATGTGTCTGAATGTTTCACCAGATCACTAAAAGAAGAAGCCCTGAAAACCCGTCAGATGGCAAATAACCGAACAAGCATCGTCCAGTGATAGCTTTACTTCGGATTAATAAACTCTCTCTCAAATTAAATACAGAAAGAGCACTCGTTTTTGGATACTTCATTTAAGAACTTCAGCATTTTCGTGCAAAATTTGCATCTGCTCGGAAAGTTCTCAGTAAATTTTCTCTATCGAATTCGTTATCTTATGTCGTTGAATATTTTAAAACTTAATTTCAGAAACGCATTGAGTTATCTGCGAAAAAATACATCGATATGAAAAATCGTTTCCACAGGTTAATATGATGAAAATAATAATATTTTTTCGGCTAGTGCTCCACTGAATTGCGTCTATGTTAGCTGAGTCCATAAATTGTGCTCATATTACTAGAGACCATAACTTATGTCAGAGCCGGCAGGCGACAAAGAAATGTTGCCAACGGAAGAAAACGAAAGTATCATCGATAACACCTGTTCTATGGAGCTTAGGTATTATAGCATTGCGAATGTATTGCTTAATGCAACCTAAACGGAATTACAACTATTTGCCTCCGATGAAACAAAGATGAAATGTGGAATACTCTTAAGTCTCACAAAACTGAAAACCACAGTCACAGCTTTTTACTCTCAATTTCAGTTGTAAAATTTTTCGTCAGAAAGAAAAATTATTTCACAGTTTCAAGCATCTCTTTCTTCACAAAGTCATTCATTCCAATTGCATACATGAAAATACAATGTTCTAATTTTTTCTTCTGGTAAACATTCTGCCCTTTTTTTATCTCGAAGTTGACTTGATCGTTGAATTGAAAGTGTCCTTCCGTGAATTTGAATTATAGCCCAAATTTCCTCAATAAATATTTAATCTTCGTTAAAATAAAAACGCTTGTACAAAAACTAAACAGGCACAAGTTTTCAGCATCGAAATTCGTGAGATAAAACACGCCAGTTTGAGAGCCTCCACCTCTCAGGACAAACTCGTCGCTCGTTATCAAAAGTTTTATCAGAAAAATGAACTCCTTGATGAACGCTGCATTAATTGGAAGTCATCACTGAAAATTGATTTCCGACGTTCAATCACGAATTTTATCCGTGATCTGAAGTAGCTGTGAAATTTGGCTGCTAAATGGCGTTTTTCACCTTGCTTTTGCAGTGCACACGGAGCTGCGTGAAGTGAACAGAATTATCGAGCCGCTCATCTAACTCGATTTTCTGTTCAGTGTCTTCCTTCACAGCGTCGACGCTTTGATCAACTAATTCCAGCTGCAAAACAACGTTGTACTTTGACGAGCTAATTGAAAAATTGTTCCCTCAAATGGCATGTTCGCCATTAACTCTTCATTGCACACACCTCTTCTTAATAATCATTGAAAGTCTAAATCATCGTAAGGCTAAAGTGCAAGCGTTCATGTACATTGAACGTACTTCGTTTAATAAAACTGTCTTCTTCCAACAAAGACTTTAAAGTGTTTTTAAGTTCTTTAATTCCTCAAAGTGCTGGAGTCTTCTATTAGAGATTCAGGATCAGTTCAAAGAAATTTTAATACATTAAATGAGGGAGGATTCTGGTTTCAATACGTTCCACTCAAGCGATTCCTTTACACGAACTGAATTTATCGCAAAAGAGTGAAAGTTCAACTGAGAGTTCAATAATGATCTGAAGCATTTAAAATAATAAATCTGAACTCAGAAATACGGTACCTAAGCTTCAAAAAGATTCGCGCTCTCTCTATGAAACGCAAACGCGGCAAATATTAATCAAGACCAAAGGTCAGCGAAAAAAACATTGATTATCATTACCCAGTCATCAAATGATGTTGATCCCATGAATGCAGTCATTTTAGAACATCACTATTCAGGTAAGTTTTTCATTCAAGCATTTTTGCGCATCTTGACTGGAAATTACGACTGGATATTGGTAGCAATTTCCAGCATTACTTCCCTGCACGACTTCAAGCCTTTACTTTACTGATTTCTACACGACGGTTTCTCACATTCTTATATTAATAGAGAGCGAAAATCGTCAGGCTTCTTGTACGTATTTTCGTGCAAGTAAGTCTGGCAAAGCGATTTGTTTAAAAATAATATTTTTCATCGTCAGTTCTGTAAATCACTGAATTTTTATGCTCATGATATGAGTCTCTTAGAGTTCCAGGAATATTTTTACTGCAGACACGGTGCGTTGATTTTGTAAAGTTCAAGTCACACAATATTGTTGATGGAACGGCATAGAGTAAAGAGATATAAGTGGTTAAATAAGGGGAATTATTTGCTCTTTATCTTCAAATAACCATCTTCAAAATCCCGGAGGAATGCGAAGTAAGATATCTTACAGTGAGGGATACCATCTATCGTGAATTTCCCTTGACTGTAGGAGCTAAAATTATAGTGACCGCAGACAGCAAAGAAAAAATACGGTGAAACGTTATGTCTTTTAAAGAAGTGTTGTGACAACCAGAGTTTTCTTATTTTTATATCACCTACTGGTAGAATTAGTCGATGAAAAGCCATTGATCATTTTGAATGACAGTCTCTTGCAATGTCAAGCTAACTACGGCCGAGTTGACTACAAAGTCAAGTTGACTACGGCCGAATTGACCACGAGGTCAAGTAGACTAGAAAGTCCAGTTGACTACGGCCTAGTTGACTACGAGGTCAAATTGACCATAAAGTCAAGTTGACTACGGCCTAGTTGACTACGAGGTCAAGTTGACCATAAAGTCAAGTTTACTACGGCCGAGTTGGCTACGAAGTCAACTTGACGACAACCGAGTTGAATACGAAGTCAACTTGATGACAACTGAGTTGAATACGAAGTCAACTTGATGACAACCGAGTTGAATACGCAGTCAACTTGATGACAACCGAGTTGAATACGAAGTCAATTTGACTACAACCGAGTTGACTACAACCGAGACCCAACACGCGAACCATGAATAGCAAATGGAGCTTTGAGCAGCGTTGAAATTGATCCACTAACTCGCTGTATCGATGGCCAGGGAAATTCTATTGCTTTTGGATAGTAGGAAAATGTAAAACCGAACCTTGTCAAAGTGGTCTGATAATGGTAGACTGGAGTATTATCTTTCAACGTCCATGCATGGAATTCTTTTGAAATTCTACCCTGAGAGAAAAAGTGAAGAACATTCCACAGTTGAACGTTTTCGCTACAAAAATTTAGCCCAAGATACTTACTGCTTTATGAAAAACATACTTTTGAAATTTAATAAAAATTAAAAAATTACTCAGAATAATGCAGCGAAATGGATTGAAGAAGTAAGCGAAACAACATTTCGCATTGATTGAAAAAATTTAAGCGTACTGCCTAAAAAACAAGTATGAAATTCCACATGGTCAATTAAAATTCACGTGGTTATTTCAATAATGAATCACCGCATTCACGGATCTTGAGAGAGCGGTTAGCCAAAATGCAGTCAAAGCCAGAAATGTGCCAGAGAAATGCCTTAAAATAAATGTGTACCCTTTGCAGAGTTCAGAGTAGTGTGCACTAAAGGTAAAGCGCTTACAGAGCGCAAGTGGTCATTGAATCTGCGATGAAAACTACATCAAATGTGACCACACTTCTCCTGGTCTGTTTTCGTTACATCTGGATTGGAAAACCACAGCATCGCTTTACAGAAATTAATATAGAACTGAGAGATTTTTCGGGCTCTGGTAAGTAAAACGAAACAGTTTTATCACCTAATCTGTTGATCTGCTCAGGGAATAACGTCAGTAAGGTTAAACATATCTATGAATAAGGAACATATGTGAATAATGTTCCGTGAATTAGGTTAAACATTACTGCGCACCCTAGTATAACGTTGATGATAGGATGCCCTAGAAGTCGCTGAACTTATTCGGGCCCACAGGTAGTTTTACTCAAATTTGACCATTGTAGTAGATTTAAAAAACAATCTACCTGTGTATCATTTGTGGTAAATAATTTTTTTTAAATTGTTTAAAATTGTTTAAAGTATTTTAAATCTACCCACAGTTCGCCTGCGCTGTTCTCGTTACATCTGGGTGGAGATACCACCACAGCGTTGCATTACAGAAGTTAATGTAAAGCTGCAAGATTTTCAGGGTTCTGGTGAGGGAGAAGAAAGGGTTCTATGAGAGAAAGGTGTTTCATGTTTTTTTCGATGTTTTTTGAACGAAAAACTTCGGATTTCTGAACCAATAACGGTACTGCTGACGGTGTAAGTTCTTCCGTGAGTGCTTGGCTGCGCCTTGTCATGTTTTCCTGCTTAAATTTCTGAATTCTGAGAATTTTTCACGAAGCTTCTAAAACGCCATTATACCATATTATAACCATCACTAATGAAATGACGAATACTACTTAAACACTTCGAGTATATGACGACTATTAGTATACTATGATGAGATGATCAATATAAAAATTGCAAACACGAGGAAACGGTGTGAAAATGATAATTTATAATTTAATTTAAATACACATGGAGTTCTGTCATTTTCAACTACAGAAACCCTCATAGAATTTTGTGTTTAGACATAGCACAGTTCTCATAAAAATTTACTAAATTTCTGCACTATATTCAAACAACTATACATAATACAATTAATTTCAAAAGTTGTACTTGCTTTTTAAACGGAATCCTTTGTACCAAATGACTGCGAGAAAAGTTTCCTGTTTGTTCTGACAAAGAAGCTCTGATGTTGACCTAACTTCTGCAAACATTTCTAGCTCAATTAATTTTAGGGAGAGATTTATTCTGCGACAAACTCGTTGAGAAGCGCAGTGAAGTTGTTTGAAGAAGGATCGAGTTTAATAAGTTGTTGTTAAGCAGTTCTACAGAGGAGAGTTGTATTTTAAGGACTAGCAATCGCTAAGTAAAATGAACCTAGTTCTGTGCACGGAATGTACCCTAATGAAGTATTTTGAGGTATTTATTACGTCAATTATGGCTTTATTCGTTATTCTAACCTTGAAGTAGTACGTAAACGGAGTAACACACACCTTGTTGTATTTTATCCTTAGGTATGAGAATATATAATGAAAAAATGAAACCGGGGTAAAATGAAAGCTTTCGATTCCTTTACAGAGACTTTTACACTAATATGTCATTCGGTCCAAAATTTGAAAAATGGAATATTTGGGAATCAGTTCTTCGAAGAAACTAAATTCCCTCTCTGAAGCAAACAGTGTGCGCTCAATTTCTGAATAAGTTCAACGTTTTACAGACCAAAAAATAAAAACTTCTGTTAAGAAATGCCGATTTAAGGCATTTTTACTTTTTTACTTCTGTTAAGAAATGCCGATTTAAGCTCGTTTCTGAAAGAGAGCCTCGAAATTCACCGATGCAACTCGGGTGATTCCACGAGAGACTTTTGCTCCTAAAGCGAATAGTCGGTCGTCTTAGAGGAATAAATGTTGCGTGACCGAGGAGGGAAGATTTGCCATTCCTTATGGAGATTAAAATTTCATGTCGTGGTTCTTGGCGCAAGCTTTAATAAATTTTAGCTTACACATAAATAGCAGGACGGATGCGTTTTTTCATTGTTCCCTCACCACTTTTTACGATACCTCTAGGGGCTACAAGCTTCTGGAATTCGATACTTTTGTAAAAATTATATTAAGTTAATTTTATATAAGAAAATTTGAATTTATGCTATACATCAGAACGATTAAAAAATTTTGTCAAGCACATTGTTAACAATTTAGATTTTTTAAGCAGAGCACAAATTTTCAAATTGAAATACTCGTACGTACGATTTGATGTATCAATTAGAAGGTGCTCAAATAGCTCTCCAGTACAAAAATTTATGCTTATGATTCGTAGGTATGCATAACTTTACATTTTGAAAACAAAATTTCAAAGTGAACGGTCATGATCGCCCTATGGAAAAATTAAAAAATTTTTGTTACTAAAAAAATGATATTTTCATTATTTGCGGTTTATTTAAAACTTTCATAATATACAGGGTAAAATGCTGATATATAATATCTTGAAATTCTGTGACTTTAAGAAATATTTTCACTTACCAATTCAATATCCGATAAAAAATTAACTAAAATTAGCACTGTCTAAATAGTCAAATAATAATAATAATAATAATAATAACAATAATCATAATAATAATAATAATAATAATAATAATAATAATAAATAATAAAGAATGAGCACTTAATTGTTTTTTTACTCGAAAAAGTGATTTAAAATATTTAGAGATTTTAATCTAATAGAAAATGGCGAAAGGATTTATGAAAGCTTAACTTCCAATGCATTTTTTTTAAAACCAAAATACAGAGACAAAAACTATAAGTATCGATATCAATGCTGCGTTTTCAAAGTAATTTCCTGAAATAACATATTAAATATAACTTAAATCAGAATAGCACAGCTGTCATTTTCGGCTCTGCTAATGCATTACAAGACTGTACTAGAATGAGTTAGAAAGAACATCTTTGTAATCCTAGCACTTCGTATGAGCTTCAGTTGTATATGAAATTTCCCCAGCACCGACGAGAATAACAGAATTATATTCCCATAAAACAGAGATTCATATTTATAACAGAAAAAACTCGTACATAACATAATTAGACAAAAGTTTTTTCTTCAATACTGACAAGTTGATTAGTCACTACGAATCAAAATTCTTCGAATTTTATCTCGATAAATTATACGCTTAGGTTAGTCTTTCACCAGATAAAATTTGAAACAGAAAAAGAAACATGAACTCGCTTCATCAGATATTGAGCATTCTACTCAGGCGATATTAAAACTTCCTGAGCGTTTATTAGTTTTTGATGAAAATCCTGAAGCGCTGTGAAACCATCACCAAACACCGGCAGCTTGTACAGCGGATTCACAGGAAGCATCACCCAAAAACCTCGACGGAATTAAAACGATAAGCATCGATAGAATTTCTTCAAAAATATTCGCTGCAACACAACACTCTCTGACACGGCAAGTTCATGTGCATGCTTCACGCGAAAAAATTGCTAGGCGAAAACAGATTAAATTGAATTGATATTTGAAATTTGATATCGGGCGCTGGTATTCGCGATCGGGCTTTGTGTCGACAGACGCTGGCACTCCACGAGCGCCGCACTTCTCGAGTGGCAGATGTGTGGCGGCTGTGTGGTGATGTGTGATGATGTGATGTGTGGTGACGTGGGGTGTGGTGATGTGTGGGGGGGGTGATGTGGTTGTGGGTTATGTGTTGTGATGTGGTGTGTGGTGATGTAGTGTGGGGTGACGTGTTGTGATGTGGTGTGTGGTGAAGTGTTGTGATGTGGTGTGTGGTGAAGTGTTGTGATGTGGTGTGTGATGAAGTGTTGTGTGGTGATGTTTGGTAAGGTGATGTGCAGTGATATGTGGTGACATGTGGTGATGTGATGTGTGCTGACATGTTGTGTGATGGTGTTTTGTGCGATCACATGTTGTGTTGCGATTTGTTGTGTGGTGATGTGTTATGTGGAAATATGTCATATGGTGATGTGATGCGTAGCGATATGATGTGCAGTGTGATGATGTGACGAGTATTTTGGTCATATGATGAGTGGTGTGGATGTGATGAGTAGTGAGGTTATATTTGAGGATGTGATGAGTACTATGGGGATGTGTGGTGATGTGATGAGCAGTGTGGTGAATTGTGGTTCTGTATGACGCTTCTTGAACTTGGACCGTACATGACAATGTGGTGTTACAATTTACAGTGCAGTGTGGTGTTGTGATGCGCACTGGGGTGCTTTCATGTAGCCACAGTTCAAGAAAATTCAAATTGGAAATGCAAATTCTGTTTTAAGAACATTTAGCTTCCTTGCAACAGAGCCACTAAACCTCGATACCCGAATGCTGTCGAAATGTGTATAAAAACAGAAAACTTTCAATGTTATAACAGTCATTCAAATTATTTTCAAGCAAAGAACAACGAATACACCTAAACAGAGAACAAGGAAATCTTTAATGCGCGAAGAAAAAGCAGGTATACAACTTAACCAAGTTCAACGAAAGCTGTTACGCAAAGGCAAAAAGTTCCTTTGTTGAAATAAACATTCAAATTTCTTACCAATTAAGGACCGAACTCTATACTTGTATTACACACTCTTCAAATTTCTGCAAGAAGAACAGAGAGGGAAAAATAACCTCATTTGTCTGCTCACAACGTCCTGAAGAAAGGCCCAAAAAAATAACAGGGTTTAACTCTCCTGTATTTCGTGACGCAGATTTTGCTTGCCCGAACTGGGCGGTTTTGTCGAAAATCCCTGAAAAGCAATGTAGGACGGTGGGAAGTCGTGCAGACCTGAAATGTTGAGCTAATATGTAAAAACCCAGCGTTTTAGTGCGAAATATATTACTGGGACGCATGCACGGGCTGCTGGGACGCATACACGGGCTGCTGAGACGCAGGTACGGGCTGCTGGGACGTAGGTACGGGCTACTGGGACGCATGTACGGGCTGCTGGGACGCAGGTACGGGCTGCTGGGACGCATGCACGGGCTGCTGGGACGCAGGTACAGGCTGCTGGGACGCAGGTACGGGCTGCTGGAACGCATGCACGGTCTGCTGGGACGCAGGTACGGGCTGCTGGGACGCAAGTACGGGCTGCTGGGATGCATGCACGGGCTGCTGGGACGCAAGCATGGGCTGCTGGGACGCAGGCACGGGCTGTTGGGACGCATGCACGGGCTGCTGGGACGAATGCAAGGGCTGCTGGGACGCATGCACGGGCTTCTGGGACGCAGGCACGGGCTGCTGGGACGCGTACACACGCTGCTTTATATTTTTATTTTGTAGCTCCCTGATTGCAGGTTGAAAGAAAGAAAGGATGTTTTATTCCAACCAAGCCTGTTACATATCATATTGTAAATAGGTATTTCAAATGCCTTATAACTAACACCAGGACGCAATGATGGTTACCCCCGGTCAAGCCGGTGCCCATTTCCGACTCCTAAGTAGAGTGGGAAATTGTGGCTGAGTTCTCCCTTTTCCCTACGAGGAGAATCACAGGATGGCACTGCCGGGATTTGAACTCCCGACCTTCCCGGGGAGAGTGCGCGCTCTAAACTACTCGGCCACATTGAGCAAGAGACTTGAAATTCCATTGAGACCTTAAAACTACAAATGTGAAAATTTTTGGTTTGCAAACTACGTTCTACTTACATAAATCAAGTTTTTAATCAGTAATAAAATTGTGTGTACGAATAGAACACACAACAATTGCAGCACAAAGTACGTAGTTTACTCTCATTAAAAGCATGACAAGAGTTGAAGGGTTCTGATTGGACGAGCGGACATGTGTTGGCTTGGTACAATAATCCAGATTCATTCATTAAATTTTCACGCATTCCAAATAAGTTTAGGTTTGCAGGGAGGTAAGGGGACAAAAAGTTCCCCCTTTTAGGATGTAATATTGCTCTTGTGTATTATTCATCGTAAAACTCTGCATGACCGAAAAATTCAAAGCTTCCATTTTATGCATTTCGCCCCGTCGGGAGAAATATTGAATTACGTAAGAGTCTGAGCGTTTCCTCAGTAGACCTCCTCCCAAATTGGATTAAAAGAACGTGGTTTATCTCAGGGGATCCTTGTACATCTCGCTTGGGCAACACCGCGCTCAACAAAGAAATTGCCGACACTCGGTTCGTTTTGCCTCGATAGTAGGAAGCAATCTGTGCACGCACGGACTGCGCGTGTTCCTGTTGCGTGCTTGGGGAGCATGTGTTAGTGATGTGTACTCAGGGAGGGAGTCTTAGTGATGTGCACTCAGGGAGGTAGTGTTCGTGTTGCGTGCTTGGGGAGAAAGTGTTAGTGATGTGTACTCAGGGAGGAAGTGTTAGTGATGTGCACTCAGGGAGGAAGTGTTCGTGTTGCGTGCTTGGGGAGCAAGTGTTAGTGATGTGTACTTAGGGAGGAAGTGTTTGTGATGTGTACTCAGGGAGGAAGTGTTTGTGATGAATGCTAAGGGAGCATTTGTTCATCATGCGTACTCTGGAAGCATGTGTTCTTTAGTGATGCGTACTCAGGGAGAGTGTTCTCGTAATGCGTATTCAGGAAGTAAATGTGTTAATATAACGCACAACCTGAATTTAAAGGGATTCAGTAAATACTCAACGCCATATTTTCTAACTAACATTGACCCTCCTATCCCATGGCCCCACTCGAGCAGAATAAGACACTCAAATTTCTGCTGAAACCAAAAATATTCTCCTACGTTAATACCGCAAAACAAAAGTTTTAAACGGTGCTACTGCATTGTTTCTGTCTGAGGTCAAGAAATAATTAGGCTGCTTTAAATGCAGGATTGCGCTTAACTTTCGTCTTAGTAAGTCTAATGCATAAAACGTATCGATTTTCATTTGTTTGTTTAACATTCAATGTATGTCTCGTGGGTGTCTAAAAAAGTTCGAGAAGGTTTTTCGTGTAGCAGCGTGAAGGTTCGAAGCATTCGTGATCATACTTTTAAAACTCAAATCTACAAATGCGTTCGAAATGACTTCAAAAAATCAGCGTACATTCATTTTACTCGTGAGTGCAGTTGTTCATAAAAGCTTCATTTAGAATAGGTAACTTTTTTGTTACATTTCAACGTGATTTATTCAGAATAGGTTTTATCGTCATATTCACTGAAATAAAATAAGCATAACATGACCTCATAACAAACTGCGTTTTTAAAGTCTCAAATTACGACACACAGAACACCGAAACTAAAACGCTTCCTCTCGAAGTACATAAATTTATTCTTATTTTTATCCAAAAACGAAAAACATCGAAAAAATTTCACGTTTAATCTCACAAAGTTAAAAAACGAAGCACATCTCGATTTGCAATTTTCCTACAATTTGGGAACCGGGCGAAAAATTTCGAGATATCGATAGCCAGTAAATACGTTTGGCTTCGCGCGGTAATTTGGAGAACTGAAGAGCAGCACCGAGAAGGTGCGTCGAGCGGTGCAAAGAAATGATGCTTCTGATTAGCGGATCCGAACTTTTGAGGGTTCTAATTACGCGTCTGAAGACCCGACCAGTTTTGATCATTTAACGACGGAGTGAACACGAATACGAGTGAAGAAATGAATTGGCGGGATTAAATACTGAAGAACCAGCGTGATGATTTCCAGGTAATGAAGAGATTGGAAGTATCGCTATGTCCGTCCAGATATAGACAACATTGGTAGCATTAGCATGTTGATCATGGTTCTAGGTGATGAAAACTTCGGATGACCCACAGTGTCGATACTGGTCACGAAAAGATTTGATGTACCCCAATGTCGTTTCAAGTAAGGAAAAGATTGGAAGTACCACTAAGTCGATCGTGAAAATGAAAAGATTGAAAGTACGACTATATCGTTCCACGGTATGAAACAGATACAATACGAAACAAAGCTATGTACGTCATGAATAAAATAACTTGAAGAAGATATCAAGTCAGATTAGATTCACGAATGCTAGAACTTGATGTGCACTATCAGCATATCAGTTCCAGTGCAGGCCAAATCTACGCATGGATTTCGGGATAAGGAACGTTTGATAAGAATGAAGACCTCAAAATGGGCCTCTTCACGTAAATATTAGTCATGAGAATTTACTTGTTGGAGTTTGAGACGTTGTGTTGGGATTAAGAACCAATTTAGGTAAAAACGTGAAACCTATTTCACGTTGGGATTAAAAACAATTTAGCTAAAAACGTAAAACCTATTTCACGTTGGGATTAGGAACAATTTAAGTAAAAACTTAAAACCTATTTCACGTTAGGATTGAGAACCAATTTAAGTAAAAACGTAAAACCTATTTCACGTTGGGATTAAAAACAATTTTTAAGAATTATCCCAAAAAATACTTAAAGCCCATTTTAATATGGGAGTAAGAAGTATCTTATAATTTGATTCACAACTCCATGGAGGGTTGGCGGTAACAATAAATCATATCCTACGCTGTACGTGGAAATAGAGATAAAAATTCCTCAATCAACAGCAAAATCATCTAAAAAGAACAGAGCAAATAGAACAATGTACCACATTTAGAGAACAGAATTAATTCAAGTCCACCTTGAAATGACTCGTAAATTTACCAAGAAAATCTTGACTTGATCTCAAAAACAACACAGGCGAATTGGCGGTATAATTTTTGATTGATCCTTACTTGATCATTACTTAATTAATCAAGTAATGATCAATCATTACTTAATTAATCAAGTAATGATCAATCAAGTAATGATTGACCATTACTTGATTAATTAATACTAAATAAGTAATTCATGGATCTATTATTACAATCGAATCGTCCAAATGTTTTTTCTACTTCTTAACCAAAGGAAAGGAAATGGGTGAGTGAAAATTCCGCTCAGCGAATAGAAGAGTTCTCCCATTTGCTTCTTCTATCCGTCTTCTCTGTTTGTTTTTACCATCAGAGGAGCAGCGGTGTACAGAAAACCATCGGGACCAAACTGGGATCGATCCAGGGTCTTTCTAGTTCAAAGTCTGATGCTTAATCACCCGCGACACATAGTGATTAAATTATGAGGATTTTGGGTGTCGATCTTGTGGTTAAAGACTTTGGTTTCTTCTTTGTCTTGGAAAATGGTCGCCCCGAATATCAATTGGAAAGATTTAGATGGATTGATAAGGGGGATACGCTGTTTAATACGTTAAGTGCGGCGTGACCCACCGGTGGTCATTTAGGTGATTTTCATAATGCTGCTGGCCGACCAGCAGTCACTGACTCAATTTTTATAAATGCTATATGAAAGTTAAATGAAGGCATGATCCAGTCAATGCTTGCTATTTTTAAATTTTCTTACTACAATTGACTAAAATTTGAGCTGGATATGAACTTCAGTTTAACCCGCCACACTTAACGTGTTAAAGTTGCAGGAGTAACTTGCTTGCAGAGCAAAGCATTGGTTGTCGCAGAAACAAACACATGGAAACACAAATCAAATGAAAAAGCTAATTTGGGAACGCGCACATATGAAAGTATCAAGATAACAACACGCACACAGACAAAGATCCACACACAAAAAAATACACCGAAGTAAAGACTGGTATAGATTAAATTATTAGATTACAGGTTAGTTCAAGTCTCCCTAGCCACAGCAAAGGTGTTCCAGAGAGAAGGATGTGTATTCTGTAGAGGATGTGTATTCTGAAGGATGTGTTCCAGAGTAGACGGATGGATTACCTTACCTCCACGTAGAAACAGTAAATCAAGAAGGAAGCAAATGAAGCAGAAAATGGCACGAAGGAACACCCTTACGGCTTCATATGCACTAAAAAACGATCATCTCATTGCAAATACTCTGGGGTCACATTGCTGTGGGTAATCCATTTTACTCCACACACGCACACACAGACGCACACACACTCGACTACAATACTTCAACCGAATCCATTTTGCTCCACACGCTCACACACACACACACACACAAGATTATAAAACTGCAACCGAATCCATTTTGCTCCACACACACCCACACAAGATTATACAACTGCAACCGTATTCATTTTGCTATACACTGACACACACACAAAAAAAACTATGAGACTGCCACCGTGCATGAACTTTTATTCGCATTCAACAGCTCTCGCATGAACTGCCTCACCTTGGAGCTGGACATTCAATAATTCGTGAGGTCATTACGGCGTCAAGAATACATGAAGCGCGTCTCATTTGCAAACATGCCGGAACTCACGCTATGGCTGATGGACTACCGTGATTGGTGGGTAGTTGGAGATTCTCTAATTTTGTACTGCATACGAGATCTGCAGAGTTGTGTGTTGAGCTCTACACTGCTGTGTGTTGAGCTCTACACTGCTGTGTGTTGAGCTCTACACTGCTGTGTGTTGAGCTCTACACTGCTGTGTGTTGAGCTCTACACTGCTGTGTGTATAGCTCTATACTGCTGTGTGTTGAGCTCTACACTGCTGTGTGTTGAGCTCTACACTGCTGTGTGTATAGCTCTACACTGCTGTGTGTTGAGCTCTACACTGCTGTGTGTTGAGCTCTACACTGCTGTGTGTTGAGCTCTACACTGCTGTGTGTTGAGCTCTACACTGCTGTGTGTTGAGCTCTACACTGCTGTGTGTTGAGCTCTACACTGCTGTGTGTATAGCTCTACACTGCTGGGTATTGAGCCCTACACTGCTGTGTGTTTAGCTCTACACTGCTGTGTGTTGAGCTCTACACTGCTGTGTGTTGAGCCCTACACTGCTGTGTGTTTAGCTCTACACTGTTGTATAAATCATTTTAATTCTATATTATTTAATAGATAATTTCTTATTAAAACAAAATAAGGTCCCACCAACATAACAATTTTCGCCTGATATTGTTTGGGTTAATTTTCACCTTTGGATGTTGAATATTTGCCATCATACACGCTAACTCACTATACAATACTTTATAAACAATTCAGCGTATTGTGAACTCAGTTATATTGTTGAACAATATAGTCTTACTACACTGCTGTGTGTGTGGTATGTAGTTAATTATATAATTCTAGAGGAAATTTTTGGTAACTGTATTAAGGATTGTATTTTTGTTAACTGTTAACTTAAGACTTAAGTTATTGTTTGCAACCCGAAGCATGTATTGCATTCCGGTATGTGGCGTTGTCACCTATAAATAAGTCAAATAGAGTAATATAAAAAATACAAACACAATAATTCCAAAATTAATAGTGCAAAATTTCCCCGTTGTCTTCCTTTTACATTTATGTCATCATTTTTACAGCCTTGTTTATTGACTCCTTATTTCAATGTTTTCCACAGGATCACCGAGGTAGACTTTTTTCATGGGCAAGCTATTGCAAGAAGAAGATTTCCTCCGAGTTATTTGCTCGGAACAAACAGCACGCGGGAGCTGCGCTGAGCGACGGTAACGGGGTCACGACGGGGGGGATTTTATTCCAAAAATTCGATTTTAAATGACTTTCTTGTAAATATATTCGGCTTATATGTATAAAAGGTTTATATAATCCGATTTTCGCGGGCACATTTATAAGGATAAGTATAATTTAATTTTAACGGACGTTTTTGTGGATAAAAATGTGGATAATATTTTTGAGGATAAATATGACTCGATTTTAACGGGCTTTTTTTCGAGGGTGAATATAATTCGACATTAACGGACATTTTTGTGATGATGAATATAATTCCATTTTAACAAACTTTTTTGTGATGATATATTTAATAATCTTTTTATGTGCGTTTATGTGTGAGTGAATGTAATACAATTTATTACGCATTCTTGTGAAGGAAAGAACGATTAAGTTTTAATGCGCGTTCGTATGAAGGTAAATATTATTCAACTTTATCATGCATATATGTGTTGATAAATGCAATACAATTCATCACGCATTCTTGTGAAGGTAAGTTACGCTCAGCATTTTGTACTTGCGTTTAACATCAAAAGAAGTCATTTTGTTCTATTATCAGCATTATTCTGGATGAACAAAACGTATTATTACCTTTAGAGAAAGCTACTTTAAAGACTTTCTAATTGATGCTCTAACCCATGAAAATATTGTCCAAAAAATAATATATATTTGTTTCAACACCACATGTATTTCTAACGTATTTTTCAGTAGATTCCAATGAGAACAGTACCTCTGATAGTAATTATCAAAGACCTTTGGATACAAAACCTGGATTGCAAACTAAGACCTTGTTTGGTGGCATTTTTACATGGAAAAATTAAGAAGATTGTCTTCAAAAAGGCGCCCTAGGGGACTTTAATCCAATACGTGCATCAGATCCTGAAGAACAACCGCATAGAAAAGGATCAAATAAAATTAATTACGAAAAATTAAATCCTTTTAGAGAGTTGTACGCTATCACCGAAGTATTTAATTGTGTCTGATTCTTGACATGAGATGCGCAAAAAGATGCTTCGAAGAATGTGTTTTTTATCCAAATGAAATATAAATAATTTTCTTGTTTCCTGTTGAGCAGAGTGTACTTTTAATAATTTGCTAATTATACGCGTGCCCTATCATTGTTCAGAACTTTTTATATATGATGCGATATTTTGAAGCACATGCAAAGATAGACAGATTGAGAAGGTTAACGCAGTGAATCAATGAATTCAGAGGATCAATGAATACAGTGATAAGTTCCAATCGCTTTTCAATCCCAACTCTCAAGCTACAAGAATATCCGCCCAATCTTTCTCAGTCGAGCTGATTGATTGATTTCTGATGATACCAAACACTTAACAAGACGCAGTTTTGCACTCATTTATTATTCTAGCTTTCACACTTGGATTCCGATAGTGGCGCTAGCTGTAACTTATCTCAGTCTACTGTAGATCTCCCAATGTATATCAGTCTAGATCTCTTAACATATATCAGTCCAGATCTCAAAACAAATCTCCGTCTAGATCTCTAAACATATCTCAGTCTAGATCTCCTAACATATATCAGTCTTGATCTCCAAACATATATCAGTCTAGATCTCCTAACATATATCAGTCTAGATCTCCAAATAAATCTCAGTCTAGATCTCCTAACATATCTCAGTCTAGATCTCCTAACATATCTCAGTCTAGATCTCCTAACATATATCAGTCTTGATCTCCAAACATATATCAGTCTAGATCTCCTAACATATATCAGTCTAGATCTCCAAATAAATCTCAGTCTAGATCTCCTAACATATCTCAGTCTAGATCTCCTAACATATCTCAGTCTAGATCTCCTAACATATATCAGTCTTGATCTCCAAACATATATCAGTCTAGATCTCCTAACATATATCAGTCTAGATCTCCAAATAAATCGCAGTCTAGATCTCCTAACATATCTCAGTCTAGATCTCCTAACATATCTCAGTCTAGATCTCCTAACATATCTCAGCCTAGATCTCCTAACATATCTCAGCCTAGATCTCCTAACATATATCAGTCTAGATCTCCAAATAAATCGCAGTCTAGATCTCCTAACATATATCAGTCTAGATCTCCTAACATATCTCAGTCTAGATCTCCTAACATATCTCAGCCTAGATCTCCTAACATATCTCAGCCTAGATCTCCTAACATATCTCAGCCTAGATCTCCTAACATATCTCAGTCTAGATCTCCTAACATATCTCAGTCTAGATCTCCTAACATATCTCAGTCTAGATCTCCTAACATATCTCAGCCTAGATCTCCTAACATATCTCAGCCTAGATCTCCTAACATATCTCAGCCTAGATCTCCTAACATATCTCAGTCTAGATCTCCTAACATATCTCAGCCTAGATCTCCTAACATATCTCAGCCTAGATCTCCTAACATATCTCAGTCTAGATCTCCTAACATATCTCAGCCTAGATCTCCTAACATATCTCAGCCTAGATCTCCTAACATATCTCAGCCTAGATCTCCTAACATATCTCAGCCTAGATCTCCTAACATATCTCAGTCTAGATCTCGCGACCTATACATATCAATCAGTCTTTGGGCAAACAATCGAATGAGCCTATCCAACATTATACAGATGCATCATGTGGTACAACATACACGCAATACAACACACATTCGTTTTCCTCCATCATAACGCACACAGTGGCTATGATTTAAACTCACGTTATTTATTACGCAAAAAACGCAAAACGCTGGTTGACGCAGCCATTCGTTAACTGCGGCCTTCTGAATTAACGCACAATATAAGCGTACAAATTATTGAAGTGTTTTTATCGACATGAGTGACTGTTATGGATTCAAACACCTCGCCGAGATGATCCGGCTGATGTAGCATCAGTACGCCAAAGGTTTTGCTTGCTTAATTGCTTCGTCTGCGTTGACTGCGGTCGATAGTTCTTAAAAAAATAATCCGGGACTTTACCAATGAAAACATTTAATCCAGGATTTTACCAAATGGAAACCTTGATTTGAAACGAACAACAGCAGCTCACATGCCGTGTAGTGGAGTGATCTAATGGACGGTTTGAAATGATTTTCGCATTGCGAAATGCACTGCGGGGGTCGAAATCCAAGGATTTAAAAAACAACAAATCCATGATTTACTACGAATTTATCGCTGTTTTGTCATGTAAATACGCATTTAAATTTACCGCATTGGTCACTGCAAATACAAGATTCACTTCAAATTATTATTACGAATTTATAACTACTCTGTCCTGTAGATACGCATTCAAATTTACTGCAGTGGTCACTGCAAGTAAAAGATTCATTTCGAATTTATCACTCTATTTTCAAGTAAATGTTGATTTAAATGCCAGTACATTTTAGTCAAGCGATTTCTGTGATTGGCTGCAAAATTCATCCCTCCCCTACTATGTATTTTTGTAACCCTCATGTGGTTAATGTTTTTCTATAAAAATTATTCAATTCTCAATAGTCGAGTCCGGATTCTAAGTGCTAAGTGCCCGTTGTGACGTTTCAAAAACTTCACTCATTACAAATAAGGTACGAAAAACTTTCAACATTTATTAAATTTTTCATTAATTAATCATTTACCAGTTTTGCAATAAATATTCTGTGGGCGAAAAAATGACAGAAAATAATGAAGAAAACGTTTTCCATTTCGTTAGAAATAATTATGCGCATCTTTTTCCATGGATGTCATGCAGGAATTTTAAAATGTTTTTTTTTATGTTTTATTCTAGCTTCTAAGCCTGCGTGTTTATGAAAAGACGCAAAAAATTAGACTCTTCCTTGAAATTGAAAAAAATATATAACAGGACAACACGTTGAAACAACCACCTTACGATACTGGTTATCACCAGTCACTTTAATGTATCATTCAACGGTACTACTACTTGCCAATTATTCAGCACAAATAGAATTCCTCGCACTAACGAAGCTTTAAACATCAGTAAGATTAAAAAGAAGAAAAAGCAGTTACAATATGTAATTGAAGTCTTGCATTATAACCAATAACATTATTCACTGCATCACTTACCAGTTCAAATCCCTAACTCGAATCAGCCTCGTAAGGATTTTGTAGAGCGTAATGATTTTCTCCAACTTTTTGAGGGAAAACTTCGATACTTCAGTGGCAGCGCAGGAGGAAACACAGGCTCAAGATTAACAAAATAAAACAAGCTGAGAACTCTATTGGCTTGAGATCAGACGATTGGGCCATGTTTCTTTGCGCTTGAAAATAGTTTTGAGGTCCTTGGTGTAGTTTTTTTGGCTTGGGAGAGGGTGTGCTCTCCCGTTGGAAAATGAACGAACTGTTTTTGAAAGGCCCTATAGCCTCTTTGAGCGAAGAGTTATTCATTTGAGTTCACTCTAAATCCACATTCAGTCAAAAATGAGAAGATATTTTATGTTTCAAATGCCTATTGACGTCCTAGCTCGTTTCTGAAGCCTGGAACTTCTTTGTGAGGCTGTGAAATGTACAGATCCTGCCTTGTCGTTTGTTATATTTATACTTTTAATTCACCGTAACAGGGAAAAACTTTTCGTTTATAGCCTTTCGCATGCATTTATAGCTTGTCGTTTTCCCTTTTGGAGGCATGTGACTTGCAAACGCTTTGGAAAAATCTAAAGTTACTAATTCTAGTCACTGACGACAATGAATGAAAATTTTTCCTCAGGTTCATTTCTCTGTCTAACGTCTGCATTCACTGACCTCTTTCAGTTTCGTTTGACCCTTCCTTTGACGGCTTTAAAAGCGAGATATTCGAAAGCCATGACTTCAAGGAAGATCTTCGGTACTCCTAAGTTTGTCGAACAGACGTAGTGAGATAATCCGATTAGGCAATCCAGAAACGGGCAGGTGAGCAGTGTTAGAGGAGCGAGACAGGGTTGCACTCTGCCGACCTTGCTGTTTGGTTTGTACATCGAAGAATTAGCTGTCCGTTTGAGAATGAATGGCTTGGGATAGAGAGTTGGTGAGATCTGCTGTATGCGGATGACATTGTGTGATCATTGAGTCAGGGAAGGAACTATAAAAGAAAGCTTGAGAATGTAAATGAATATAGTAAAGGTTTCACTGTGGAATTTAGTTGAAACGAAAGTAAAACAAAGGTTAGAATTCGTATGAGACCTACAGAGGTATGCAGAAGAATAGGGATGAAAAGTAATAAAGTGGAGTTAAGATGAACAGAACAAAGAAGTTTAAGTACTTTGGATGTATACGAAGCGAAGATGGATACACAGAATCAAAATTTGATCATGCAATGACAAAAGCCTTGAAAGTTTGAGCAGTGTTGCCAACTATAGAGCTCCGTAACTACACCTTTTTCACTTCAAATTGATCCAAGTCAAGTTCAAATTAATCCAACCCTAAGTTTAGGTAAGAATTGACATAATCACTCGTTATTTCAAGGGTTTTTTGTGTTAAAGATGCAGCTATTGGATGTGATGAGCAAGAAAAACGTTTTTCCTTTCAGGAAGGAATACATAAAATTTCCGCCAATGCTTCAATCTAAAGACAAGCTGTCGTAAAATGTGCTAAGTGTCCAGAATCAGGAGGCTGAGAGTGATTCAGATCTTTGAGCGGCGTAAAAGATTCAAGTCAATTACAAAAACTTCGTATTATACTACTCATTACAGTTGTTCCGAAATTCTACATTAATGGCAGTATGCACCCATTCAAATGTTTATTTTCAAATGGTAATTTTATATTACCCACAGAAGTTGCGAGGATGTATTTACACTCATACAGAGATTCATGTGCGTAAAATTCCCCATTATGCTGTTACAAAGGCCTCGATTGACGTCGGTTTATCTCGATTTATTCTCGATTTATCCCCCTTTTTAAGTTCAGGTTCAATTTCGGCAATTTACTCATTTTTGGCTTACCAAGGAAACTGCGAGTAACTGCCATTTTGTCCAGCATCCTAAATATTTGGAAGCGTCTGTAAGACTAAAATGGATTAAACGTTCCTTAAGTTTTACGAGCGGTGTGAGTATGAGGTTTGAACTGCATTTCAATTGATGTTGAAAATTATTTTAATGGCTTTATCTCACTCTTTCAAAAGAACTGTACGAAAGTTTAGCGAAATTGAAAATCCACGGAAATTTTCCAAGGTTGCAATATTTTGCAGTATGTTTTTTGTGTTTGTTTCAGGTCTTGTTGTAAATTCTTCGATATGTGTTGGATTACAGTCAACTCCGTTGGAGGTTTATGAGATGCATGAGCTTTGTTTTAGTAAGAGCTTGGTTTTTTCCACGCTCAAGTTTTTTTCTGAAGAATTCAATAGAAGAAACTATTTGCGAGGCATGTAGATGATTGCTCACAGTTTAGTGCGAGCTCTTTTATAGTAATCTTCTTTTCCACAAATACTTGCACTTTTGCAGCTGGTGGGTAGTGAAATTAAATCGACCAAGACGAGCATTTACTGAACATTTTCTGTTCGTGGAATTCTTAGAAACTTTTTAAGTTTCCCTCCACGATTCTCCAGTGCAGTGTCTCATACTTCATCCATAATTAAAAAGTACAAGCGTTCAGTTATTTTGCGAGACGTGTTTTTGTTTACTCAGAACACTCAAACTCATATTTGCGAGAATAATGGAGAATTCGTTTTTTATATTGAGAATAAACTCAATATTGTAATGATATAAACACAAATGTTATTCACAACGGACTGATAGTTTCCACCACAGCCCGAAGCTCATATTGCACTTCTTTGAAATTCATACGACACATCTCATTTGTTTTGAGGTAATGTGAAAGAGGAAATAAGCTTTTTTCTTACCTCATTAGATAATGGGTGGCCACTGTTTTGTATCTCTCATTGGAAAAGCACGCTAAGTAAACAAGTTGCATTTCATTTAAAACTTGCGTGATGGCGGAGGCAAATCTCACTGCCATCTAGTGGAAAACCAACACCGCTTTAACTTTCACTCCAGAAGACGACCAGAATAGACGAAGCAGCTTTGCATAAAAGAAATTCTAATAAATTGTTGCAGATAACATAACATTCTGCAAAGCACGTAAATGACAGTTTTGATGGCTTAGGATCACGTAAATGCACTGCTGATCGAAACAAAGCGTTTTCTGTTACGGTATTCCCACTGGAGGTTCACTCGTGCACACCGACATTTCTTCTCCAATGTCTTTGACGAGACAGTGAAGAACGAATATCTCATGGTCTTCCTCATACTAGACATATTTTCCCCGATATTTTTGTTCTTCAAATGAGTCAAAGCTAGTTTTCAAATATTATGCCATGTATTTGCAAACATTGAGAGTCTGAGGAACGAAAAAATTTTCATTCTTGATCGAAGCTTGGTGGTTTAATTTTTTTATTGTTGTTGCGGTTTATTGACCGCAGAACTCTTATTTTCTTGCTTATTGGATTGTGGAGGGTAAAAAAATTGAAAGGATTACATCATCTTCCCTCTGGTTCTCCTCGGCAAGTATTTATATTTGCGGTAAATAAAACGCATGTACAGTACAACCAAATTGATTCATGTACCCATTCTTTAATTCAATGGTTATTTGAGGCTTAGTATCTACTTAAACAAATGAAAAAATCATGAAACTAGATGCTTAGGCTTAAACACTGAATATAGCCAATGTAAAAAATGTAGGTAAAACTTGAAATCTCAAAACCATTGGTTGTGTGAAGAAAATCATATTGTAAATTTTAGTTTATGATATTAGACAGAATTTACGTTTTTAATGGACTGGACAATTTAAAATATAATTTCAGATTATGTTTAAAGAAGACGCAGTTAGAAATGGCACGTCAATAAGAAGACGGGAAACTGTTCTTATTTCATGAATTCTCAAATGCAACACCAACCATGGGGTATTCAAAACTTCTTCGCTACAATGTTGACTCGGTCGGTGTGGGCATAGTCATTTTTACGAGAAAACAATTTTTGGAAAATGAGCACAAGAAATGCCACGCGTTTTATGATTAATATTGAAATGATATCCAACTTATCCTGGCGTACGAAAAACTTTTAGTGCATATATTTTGTCCAATTAATTTTTTATATTTTTAAAATTGAATTTGTCTGTCCGGAACTCAAGCTTTTCATGCAATAAATTTACTTGAGAACAAATACCAAAATACAACCAATGGGATAAAGATTTTTAAGGAACGAATAATCACAAACAATTATTCGAATAATTCGCCGTGTACGATTAACTATTAATAATTACTATTTTGACGTTAATTAATGTCGTACGAATAATGATAAATAATCCCGAATTTTAAGAATAATTCGCTATGTACGAATAATTATAAATAATTGCTATTTTAAAGCAATTTTCAGTGTATGAATTATGAAGAATTCCGAACTAAACAAAAAATTCGTCGTGGATGAAAAATTACACATAATTCATATTTTAAGAGCTATTTTACGAGTATGAATAATAATTGAGTATTCCGAACTAAATGAATAATTCCTAGAAGATAAGAAATTTTGTACTGAAGGAATGTACGCTCTGCAGGACGCGCTGGAGCGCATCTCCCACTCAAGAACAACCGAGAGGCACTTCGAGTCCCATCAGCTCAGGAAATTTACGCGTGAGTAATGTGATTCGCATTGAAAAACTTCAATCCAATACCTTGAAATTCACACCCACCTGGAACTTTAACGTAAAGAAAAGAAGATTAGCGCGAGTGCTTTTAAAATCAAGACAACACAGTTGCCGGTTGTTGCACCAATTCTCGACGCTCGCAATGGTGATATTGAAACGCAGTTTGATGAGTAAGGCATTGCTTTTCAAAGATTTAGAAGTTTTATGAATTGTTATCATGTTAGCTGTAGGATGTTAACGGAATAGTTCATTCTGATGCGAAAATAACATTTTTTCCGGGAACGACTCTTCAATGCAACAATGCAAACGAACCTGAACATGAGCGTATAAATGGAAGCAGCCTGAAAACGTGAATTTTTTAAACATATTTATAACAATGCAGTCGCCAAAGGAATTAAATATTTATAGGCGCTTACTAACGCAGAATACAGATGAGCTTTAAGCTCTCATCTGCTCTTGTCCCTTGTAAACTGCGACTGTTACACGCCTCAGTATTGTACTGTACTGCTACACGCCTCAGTACTGTGCTGTACTGCTACACGCCTCAGTACTGTGCTGTACTGATACACGCCTCAGTGCTGTGCTGTACTGCTACCCGCCTCAGTACTGTGCTGTACTGCTACACGCCTCAGTACTGGTACTATGAAAACTGACGTACAAATGAAATTAGATTTCTTATATGCTTGGTATCATATGTAAAGTAGAGGTTAAAGTGCATAAGAAATTTGATAACAAATGGAATAAGACAAATAAGTCTTCTGTGTTTAGTAGCATGTGAGGTATATGTTAAATTCAAAGTCTACCACGTACTTCTTGAGTAGATTTTAATCCCAGTCTACATAAATCCTGGCATATCTCCCCTGTTCTAAAACCCCTAGCATATATCAGCGGGCATTTTTTCCCCTCGGGGGGGATTTGAAAGCCTTAAGGGACATGCCTTTTGAAACGGCCCAATTAGCTGGCTCGTGCAGAGGCTTGCGCCACGAACTGGTCTTTCAAATTTGCATACCTTCTGCTGCTGGAGGGTGTGAAATTAGATTAAAATTGGCTTGCAAAAAAATATTTTGGAAGAAATTAAGAGCTTTTAGGAATTTGTTTAGCTCGTTTTGTATTTTTGTACACACTTGGAAATGCCGTTTCTTAATTTGGATTTTTGTACGCACTTGGAAATGCCGCTTCTTAATTTGGATTTTTGTACGCATTCGGAAAAGTCGTTTCATAATAATAATGAAACGTGATTTTTTATGTTCTAGAAATGAATGACGAAACTTATGAATTAATCTTCATCCAACTGTTCCGTGGTTGCACCCTTAACAAATTAAACGCAATTACTAGCCTTCTCAGAATCATTTGACATTGTTTTAAAAAATTGAGATACTGGAAATTATCATTTCATAATAATGGAATGCAATCTTTGATGTTCCAGCAAAGATTGATGAAATTAATATATTAATCGACATTCAACAGCTCCGTGATCGCACCCTTAGCCAATTAAACACAATTACTAGCTTTCTCAGAATCTTTTCAAGTTTTTTAAAAAATGGGGAAACATTGGAATATAGCGTTTCAAAATAACAAAACGTAATTTTGGATGTTTCAGGAACGATTGATGAAAGTAATATATTAATCTTTATTCAACAGCTCCGTGCTCGCACGCTCTGCTAATCGAGGAAAATAAATAGAGAACAATCTAAGGAAATGAAGACGCCGTGCGGCCCCACATTTAGTGAAATAAACTTTGTTCCTCCAGAAATGCACAGCCGAAATGAACAGACGGAGAATATCCCAAGATCCCTGAATTTCGTTCCGTGAAAGTACGTCGCTGGGAAATTATCGCTCAAATCTTGTTCAGTATCAAAATTTAGACTTAGAATAGTGAAATGAAAGCTTCTTCGTATACGTACGTAATTATGGAACTGAGGTATTAACAAGAGGTGGAGGATGGAATCATGCCCCAGAGATTCCAGTTCCTTCTCGAACGAAATCCTTCGTATTTAAATAACTGAAAGATTTGAGTTACAAAATCCTTCGTATTTAAATTACTGTAAGATATGAGATGCGAAATCCTCCGTATTGAAATTACTGAAAGATATGAGTTACGAAATCCTTCGTACTTAATTTACTGAAAGATATGAGTTATAAAATCCTCCGTATTTAATTTACTTAAAGATATGAGTTACGAAATCCTTCGTACATATATAATTTACCGAAAGATATGAGTTATGAAATTCTTCGTATTTAATTTACTGAAAGATAAGAGTTACGAAATCTTATTTACTGAAAGATTTGAAATATGGAATCCTTCGTGTATCTTAAAATGAATTAACGGAAGTGATCTCATAAGATGGATTGATTTCGTTCTGTTTAACATGGATCAGCTGTCGATCCCACTGATAATATTTTGGACTAGGAATTTTGGGTTGACATTTGTTTCAGGTTAGCGTTTGTTTTTGGTTAACGTTTGTTTTGGGTTACAATTTGATTTTGGTTAACATTTTTTTGGGTTGCAATTTGCTTTTGGTTAACATTTTTTTGGGTTGCAATTTGCTTTTGGTTAACATTTTTTTGGGTTGCAATTTGCTTTGGTTAACATTTTTTTGGGGTTAGCATTTGTTTTGGGTTAACGTATGTTTTGGGTTAACATTTGTCTTGGGATAGCATTTGTCTTGGGTTAGCATTTGTCTTGGGTTAACATTTGTCTTGGGATAACATTTGTCTTGGGTTAGCATTTGTTTTGGGTTAACGTATGTTTTGGGTTAACATTTGTCTTGGGATAGCATTTGTCTTGGGTTAGCATTTGTCTTGGGTTAACATTTGTCTTGGGATAGCATTTGTCTTGGGTTAGCATTTGTCTTGGGATAGCATTTGTCTTGGGTTAGCATTTGTCTTGGGTTAACATTTGTCTTGGGATAGCATTTGTCTTGGGTTAGCATTTGTCTTGGGTTAACATTTGACTTGGGTCAGCATTTGTCTTGGGTTAACATTTATCTTGGGATAGCATTTGTCTTTTTTTTGGGATAGCATTTGTCTTGGGTTAGCATTTGTCTTGGGTTCACATTTGTCTTGGGTTAGCATTTGTCTTGGGTTAACATTTGTCTTGGGTTGGCATTTGTCTTGGGATAGCATTTGTCTTGGGTTAGCATTTGTCTTGGGTTAGCATTTGTCTTGGGTTAACATTTGTCTTGGGTTAGCATTTGTCTTGGGTTAACATTTGTCTTGGGATAGCATTTGTCTTGGGTAAGCATTTGTCTTGGGATAGCATTTGTCTTGGGTTAGCATTTGTCTTGGGTTAGCATTTGTCTTGGGTTAACATTTGTCTTGGTTAGCATTTGTCTTGGGTTAACATTTGTCTTGGGTTAACATTTATCTTGGGTTAGCATTTGTCTTGGGTTAGCATTTGTCTTGGGTTAGCATTTGTCTTGGGTTCACATTTGTCTTGGTTAGCATTTGTCTTGGGTTAGCATTTGTCTTGGGTTAGCATTTGTCTTGGGTTAGCATTTGTCTTGGGTTCACATTTGTCTTGGTTAGCATTTGTCTTGGGTTAACATTTGTCTTGGGTTAACATTTATCTTGGGTTAACATTTATCTTGGGTTAGCATTTGTCTTGGGTTCACATTTTATAGCATTAGTTTTGCGCTAGCACATGCTTTTAACGTTCCATGCTTCGACGTCTAAAGTTCGTTGATGTCGCAACAAATAACATATTATTTTTTCTCTCTCTCTATAGCAAAAATAATGAGACGTTAACACGGCGTGGGAGCAAATACGGCCCGCAGGAACGTGGCGACATCTAAAATAGATAAGGTAATTTGCATGCCAAATCACCGCCTCTGCGTCTCAACGCTACTGGGGAAACTCTCTTAAATTTTATTTGAGTGATCTATTATTTGAGCGTAAAATTACCTGGGATATTTTGAAGTCTTTCAAATTTTATTTTGAGTTATTTGGGGTGTTTTGTTCTTCTTCGTTTCATGAGGGAATAAAAGTTATTTTGTGCCCACGTGACTGAACTCATTTCAAGTGTGTGATAATTACATGCATAATTCCTCGCACACTTACCAAGTTTGCATAGAATTTACAGCATCTTCTCTAAATAACAGCGCCTGTGAGGCTTCAGTAATTAAACTGAACAATTTTCGGAGTAGAAAGTGTGGGGATGATCTGTTAACTGTGTGCACTGCAGACACTGAGCACATCAGACTTTGAGTTCTGAATGCATTGTAGACACTGAGTACTAAATGCACTACAGACACTGAGCACTGCAGACACTGAGTTCTGAATGCACTGCAGACACTGAGTACTAAATGCACTGCAGACACTGAGTTCTGAATGCATTACAGACACTGAGTGCTAAATGCAATGCAGACACTGATAACTGAATGCACTGCAGACACTGAGTACTAAATGCGCTGCAGACACTGAGTGTTAAATGCACTGCAGACACTGAGTACTAAATGCACTGCAGACACTGAGTACTAAATGCACTGCAGACACTGAGTAATAAATGCGCTGCAGACAGTGAGTGTTAAATGCACTGCAGACACTGAGTACTAAATGCACTGCAGACACTGATTACTAAATGTACAGCAGGTACTGAGTATTGAATGCACTGCAGACACTGAGTGCTAAATGCACTGCAGACACTGAGTACTAAATGCAATGCAGACACTGAGTACTAAATGCACTGCAGATACTGAGTATTGAATGCACTGCAGACACTGAGTGCTAAATGCACTGCAGACACTGAGTGCTAAATGCACTGCAGACACTGAGTACTAAATGCACCGCAGACACTGAGTATAAATGCACTGCTGACACTGAGTTCTGAAGACATTGAGTACTAATTGCACTGCAGACACTGAGTACTAAATGCACAGCAAACACTGAGTACTAAATTCACTGCAAACACTGAGTACTAAATGCACTGCAGACACTGAGTGCTGCAGACACTGAGTACTAAATGCACTGCAGACACTAATCAAAGCCTGATTACACCCGCAGCAAAGCCTGATTTTTCCCAGTAATGCTTACGACAAAAGAGCGAACTCTCACTCATGAATATGTTTGAGGATCTATTTTCAATATTCTTTATTGTGAGCTTTTATTTGCCAGTCCATCTGCACACAATTTCCCCTAATAATTCTAAACACTTTGACTGCAACGTGCGCCACCGGTGGTACGCGGAGGTAATTTTCATGATGCTGTAGACCGACCAGTAGTCGCAAGCTCAATTTTCTTCAATATTTCATTGAGGCTAAATAAAGGCAAGAACCAGTTCATGGCTGATATTTTCAAAATAGCTTACTAGAATTGACTGTAAATTTAAGTTTGCTGTTAATATTTAGTCAAAGTGTTATGGGGGCGTGAGAGTAGAGAGGTTGAGAACCGCTGACATAGAGAGTGCGAGCTCCCTAGACGAGCACCAGGAGCATCCCCACAGGAGGTCTATCTCCTTAAGAAGAAATGACAATTAATTTAAACTTTCGTGTAGCCTAAAAAAATGTGTCAAAAAACGTTCGTACTTGAATTAAAAGCTCGCGTGGCTCCGAGCAAATGAGTTTTCGTTTGCAAAATTACTGTGTAAGTTTTATTGCTAGAGTCATTTTAAGCACTTCAGGCTGAGGTTTATAATTTTCCTATGAGCGAATGACAAATGTTTTCTATGGCAGACGTGGCGCAGTTATCAGAGAGTCAGGATAAGGAAAAAAATATTTTAGAAAAGCTCGAAAAACCTTTGAAGGTTTTCAATGTGATGTAAAATTTGCAGGAGATTTACTGGCCGAACGAAGTAGAGTATAGCGCGGCACGCACGACACCCTGTCGAAGTATTTACAAATCAAAAAAATACAAATTAATCAAAATTACACATGTAACCGGGTGTTTATTTTGGAATCTAGCCTTACGCGATTCAAACATATGCCTTACATCTGTTTTGTAAAGCATGTGAAACAATGTAAAGAATTTATAACAGTAGACCAACAACCGTCAAATTCACGATTGTGCATTCAAATCGTACTTCGGTTTTGCAGGCAAAATGAAACAATCTACCGAATTCACGACCGTAGACCTCCAATAGCAAAATTGATGATAACTTTGACATTTTTCCATCAGAAAAACTGATAATAACATGTATACGTCTACTGAAGAAAGAATGTCGCAATTTCCTCCACGGCATTAGAAATAAACCATGATTTTCAGGCTGGTTCGCCAAGTAAATTTCTGAATTAGAAAAACAAATATTTTCATATGTCTGCTGAAAAAAGAATGTATATTTTTATTCAATGGGTTTGATAATAAGTCTTGTCTTTTCGGTTGGTTCGTCAGGCAAGTAGCGAATGTCTCACGTCTCATATGGCGACGAGTCTATGAGAATAATTAAAAAAAATAATAAAAAGGTTTTACATCGTAATAATCGAGCATGTCTAATGTGTAAGTAACATGACACTCGAAATGAACAGATCCAAAGAAACAATGAAACAAAAATCAGCGCACCTCCTCATTAAAACAATTTCCCATAATAACAGTGACTTCCGTATTTTTCAAGGGTAACGTTTCCAATTATCTTATTTTTCAATGCCCCTCGTACAATTTGTACCTCTGCTCTTTAACAATTCTTCGCTTTCAAGTCATTCCGTTTCACCAGCGTTGCTTGATAACAAACTCTCTTAACGCGTACAACCCATGACGATCTAAAATCAACATATTTAGAAACGATTCTTTAGCGTTGCGCTTATTCTTCCAGTCAAAGCTTCCTCAGTTTTATTTTACGAACGGTATTCAAGATACGTTCATTTTTGCCTTGCTCCACATTTTTGCATGAAGTCAAGTCCAGATTTACAATTCTACATGCACACCGCATAACCTCCAGGCCTGATATTTCTTACTCAGAGGCTTGTACACGACACTGACGGATTCTTTGCGATAGAAAAGGTTTTTGCTTTAATCTCCAAAGGCTCGCTTTCCTGCGCACGCTGCCACACACACACACACACAAGCCTCTCTCGAACACTCGCATGATTGAAAAAAAAAATTCCCACCACGATGGCGTTATCTACGAGAACTGTCAAGCCTGCAGAAGCATTTTCAATAGGGTAGATATCTATCAAAAGTCGCTTTCACATTTGACAGCTGGAAACAAGTTTCCGACTGTGATTTTGAGCGGGCGATCTTTCAAAGCTTGAGCTCGTTCAGTTTCTCAATTCACAGTGACATGTGATGGAGAATTTCTGAAAAAATCAAAAGTTTTCTTCAGAATTTTTTTCAAAGAAGCAGAAGCTTTCTTCGGGTATCAGAATTTTGAACTTGATTTTCATATATTTTTCGATGGTATTTTTTGACAGCAAGCAAGCATGCCCGCAAGCAATCAAGTAAGCGAAAATGGTAGCAAGTATTTAAGCGGGCAAACAAGCAAGCCAGTAAGCGGGCATGCAGCAAACATGCACGCAAGCAAGCGAGTTAGCCAGCAAGCACACAAGCGAGCATGCAAGCAATTAAGCAAGCAAGCTAAGGAGCGAGTAACAAATCTGTATTTTCATATAGGATGACAGACGCGCCAGAGTTGTTGATTTTGGAAGGGGATCCTAGCACGGGAATGCGTCTTATTATCCGTGAGCACTCGAGTCTGCCTGGCTGACTGCCGAGTGTTTGTGTCTGTTCAGGGCTGCCCAAGATAGGATATTCCGACCCCAGAAATGAGGGCAAATATCATAATGAGACACGGGGAGGGAATGTTAGGTCAACGTATCATCTTTTGGGAACAATTAGTGTCTTAATGCGACATGGGGTAGGAAACTGTATCTTTTGGAAACAGTACTTTAATGAGACACGGGGAGGGAATGTCAGGTCAAAGAATCATCTTTTAGGAACAATTAGTGTCATAATGCGACATGGGGTGGGAAACAATATCTTTTGGAAACGGTATTTTTATGAGACACGGGGAGGAAATGTAAGGTCAAAGTATCATCTTTTGGGAACAATTACTATCTTAATGCGACATGGGGAGGGAATGTTACATAGGTCATAGTATCATCTTTTGGGAACAATTAGTATCTTAATTAGATACGGGGAGAGAATGTTAGGACAAAGCATCCTTTTTTAAATAACTAGTTGAAAAATATTGATATAAGGTCCCACGAACACGTTTTCGGTCACGTACAGGTGAGTAAATTCAAATTTCTACATTCACTGAATTCGCTCCATGTGTCTCTTGTCAGCAAAACATTGTACTTAACATTTTTATTCTTCGGGCTCTTTTTCATTTTTATAACTATCAAATTGTGTACCTAATAAAGCAGTTCCTAGACGTCTCATTTTTAAACAATTTTTCAGGTATTTTTTAATATTTCAATTGCCTTGTCTATTCACGTCACTGAAATATCTAAACAGTCCCATTTTCTTATCAAAATGTATTAATCAGTTACCTCTATACGGAAAACTGTGAAGAAAGACTTTCAGCATCATATCATCGAACGAAAGTTTATGCCCCACTTGAAAATTTGCTTCGTTTATAGCTTTTTCTAGTCCATAAAGGGCCTGATCTTAGCCGTGTTTTGATCGTTAAAACAGCTGTTTTTGAGTCGCCGTTTTCGATTATCCTCGCAGTTAAAAAGAAAACATATATTCTTGGAAATTCTTTTGAATAATTCGGCAACTTCGATCTTCTGTGTTTTCATAACGAAGTTGAGCGAATTAATGTGAGTTGGAATGGGGGAAATTCGAGTCGAGAGCGGCCACTAGTTGTGTTCAGGCCCACGATTAGCAATACTCCAACGTGTCAATTGCACTACACTTAAGAAGCAATCTACTGCTGTATCGCTTGTGGCAAATTAACTGTTGGAAAAATTTAAATTGTGTATTTTTTACCGTGCATTTTACCTACTACTTGCGGCTACTTATAGACGTCGAAACGAAAAGAATTTCCCCCCCACTTACAGTTTCTTTTTAGTCCAAAAATTGCGTCGATTTTTACATGGGAAAAGCATTCATGGACTTATAAATCTGCTGAAATTCGTAAAATATATTAAACCCTTCATCTTCGCAATTCTTTTTCAAAGGGTTAACAATTCCCTTCTACGTGGGAATAGCATACACAGATTTATCAATCATTTTACATTTGTAAAATGCATTAATCCCTTCTTTTTCAGAATTCCCTTTTACATAGAAATGCTTTTTCTCTGGTCAAAAATTCACTTTCAGACGAGAAGGGCACACATGGATTGATTAATCATTTGAAATCCGTAAAATACATTAATCCCTTCTCCTTTAGCATTTCCTTTTACATGTAAATCCCTTTTTCATGGCCAAAAATTCACTTTTACAAGGGAATAGCATACAATACATGAATAGCATACGTGGATTTATAAAACATTTGAAATACGTAAAATGCATTAATCAGTTCTTCTTCACAATAAATATATGCATTTGTCTGGAGTTGTTTTGAAGCAGCGTTTTGCGAAAAAACAACGTCATGAGGATTGCAAAATTTGACTCAAAGCGCTTCTCAATTACTCACGTAAATCTTTATTTAAAATACCAACTACATGAATATTTTCGTAGTGATCTCAGCCTCATCAGCATATTTGAATTGCGCTGCAATGCATTTCCCAGCCATCACAGTCGTTAAAGTATTCGAGTCTCGCTTTAAACGAAAGCCTTGCTAAATGTTCCAAAACTTTTTAATGAGCAGAGAATTGTTGTGTTTTTCGTAAGCGTAGACGTCTTATTCGGCTCAACGTCTTCACGCTAGAACAAATTTGTGAACTCCATACGATCATTCGCTCTGTATCTGCAACTTCTTGCTGCTTTTTTCAAGCACCTATGATAGCAGTTGGAAAATAAGGATTTTATTTTCTCAAAAAAGAGTGTTTTGAGTATCCCTAAAATACGACCACCTTTAACTGTCGAAAAGTTACCTGACTTTTCCAACAGTCAAAAAGCAGAACTTTGGGTTTAATATTTCTCCTCTAGAATAAAGCCATTGTTTCTTTCGTAATACGCCAGCTTCAAGCAGTGTTCTCTTTACATCACTTTATCAATCCAAACCAGGCAAATTATTGTCCACTTGGCCTGAACATAAAAGCATAACTCAAGCCTTATTTTTCCTTTCAGTACTGCAGGTCGCTCGCAAACGCATAAACAGACAAAGGAGAATGTTTATGAGAAACACAAAGTAAAATCTACGGCGAAAATTTACACCTCACCCCACGACCAGACATTAGCGCGAGACCCACATCTGACTTCCGTAGAACGGATACGCTTGACGAACAAACTGCCTCATAAAAATTGGCGGCTTTAGAACTCCGTCAACTACTTGCGGAGAAAAAATGTAAGACTAAACTCTTCAAAAAATGTTTCATGAAACCTTTACTCTTTAAAGGAGTGAATTAAAGCACAAGATTCATTGTAATCTAGATTTCCTTGTGAAATTCATTGATGAAACCTGTACACTTTAAAGGAGTAAATTCAGAGCATTAGATTCATTTTATTCTGTATCTCCCTGTGAAATTCATCGAGGATGATCAATAGATATTTCTCATTTTAGAAACTTAATAAATTGATAAACGCCGTACCGACTCGACGTGACGTAGGAGCGTTGACCTGCGGTGTTGCTGGTTTTATGGCCGTTCATTTCCTCAGAGCGTTGAGTTATGTTAGAACCTGAATCCATTTGCCTGACGGATGACTCATTCTACACTACAGCGGGATTTTTGTATATGGGGCTCGAAGGGCTATTTGATAACATCTGAATTGTTTAATGCACTTCGAAAAACAATGTTTTCATAAAATACGAAAGATACCAGTTTCATTGGATTTGTTCGTAACCAAGATACGCAGTCCGGCATAAAAGTTATATGACATGTTGAACGTAGTATTTTAGTTGAATATAGATATATTCAAATGAAAAATGCGAACAATTTTAGAGCAGCCCTAAAAATAACGAGCTGGACAAAAGAACAACTCATCTTCCCTTTGGCTTATCACCATCAAATTTTATCCTTAGTAGATACCCCAAAGGAAAAGTTTACCGTGAAAAACCAGCAAATCTACACCAACTTAAGTCATCCATCAACGAATGAAATCCAGTATAATGGATCTGGTATCACCAGCGCGGTAATGAACAGCCTGCGTAGTCGTACTGATTTTTGTCTGTACTCACGGGGGGGGGGGGGGGGGGGGGGAAGAGAGGAAGGATGAAGATACCATTTAGTATGAAGTTAAGGGAACGTGGAATTTATGCACAAGGCAGGCGGTTTTCAAGGAACAAGCATTCCATCGTTTATCTTGAGGATGTCTGGTGAGTATTAAGCAATGTGAGAACTAATGAAGGCTTACGAATTTTTAGGTAAATGAAGTGCAAAGTATAAGTAAAAGCTAGATTTAGGATTCAAGTAGTAACTCTAGGAAGTGGTAAATGTAGAAAAGACTAAACTATGAGAAGTTCTCTGAATAGTGAGTGCTAGGTGTAGAAAGCGATAGATATGGGGAGTTCTGAGTATGGGAAATGCTAATGAGATGTAAGGAGTACTAGGCTTAGGTAGTTCAAAGTATAGGAAGTACTAGACTTTAAAACTACTATACGTAGGAAGCATTAAGTACAGAAGTATTAGGAATTGGGTGTAATACGAATAAGTAGCACAAGGTGTGGGACGTAATAGATGTAAAATGCAATAGGCATGGAAATCAGGGGACAGGTAGGAGAACATTATAATAATATTAAAAGATAATCTATACGATAACAAGAGCCGCGTCCGTCCGTCCGTCCGTCGGTCCGTCGGTCTGTCTGAAGCCAGCCTGCAGTGTGTGATGAGCGTATCTGTGATACAAGCTCCAGCCCTATATATTTTGACGGGCCGTGTTCACGCCGCCTCATCAACTCCCGAGAGATTCTAGTTTTTTTATTTCTTACGGCCCTCCTCTCATTTCACCCTCTTTTTTATTTCAAATAAAGGGGGTGGACTAGTATTAGATAATAAATGGTATTACCAGATTATAAAAACACAAATGGTAGACCCTCACAAAAAGCTAAATATCACCGGACTACATGAGGTTAATATAATTCTTATAATAGAGAGCAGAATACGTGAAGTTCGCAATGAATCATGAAGTGCTACGACGAGCTTGGCAAAGTTAATCTCCATAATCTAACGTCAAGAAGAGCAGCCCCCAAAAAGCAATAATCAACACTATTCCTGTACATAACTCCAAGAAACACTCGCGCTGGACGCACAAACTCGCTCAAAACATGTCAAACGAGCAGACCAACGCTTTTATTGAATTCAGGTCTCAGGATGTAAATTGTATTCCAAATATGCAAACAAAAGTTTAACTGAATAAAAATATATGTATATGAATATATATATATATATTCTATATGTATATGTATGCATATATATATATTCTTTATTTATACATATCTACATCCATATATATATATATGTTTATATATACATCGGTTAGTATCATTATAGGTTACAAGTAAAAATCTATCGTCTAAAAATTCAAAATTTTAGGATAATAGTTATTTTCTAACCCAGATACACAATGTTAAAACATGTTTGTCGTTGTTCTACACAATCGTTATGTCGTAACACGGATACGCGACATTAAAACAATATTTTGTGCCACTCTGCTCAATAGTCAAATAGAACAAATCGTAGCTTAAATATGTAAAAACATGTTATTTCTAATAAGCGGTTCACAAAGGCGCTAGAAGAACAGTACTCCCATTGCGTTCGGTTCAGTTAGTCGTTCACAATTGCACAAAATCAGATCCAAATAAATAGAATCGCTTTGCACCGTAAAAGAAACGAGTTCAGTTGGTCGTTCACAATTGCACAAAATCAGATTCAAATAAATAGAATCGCTTTGCACCGTAAAAGAAACGAGTTCAGTTGGTCGTTCACAATTGCACAAAATCAGATTCAAATAAATAGAATCGCTTTGCACCGTAAAAGAAACGAGTTCAGTTTGTCGTTCACAATTGCACAAAATCAGATCCAAATAAATAGAATCGCTTTGCACCGTAAAAGAAACGAGTTCAGTTGGTCGTTCACAATTGCACAAAATCAGATTCAAATAAATAGAATCGCTTTGCACCGTAAAAGAAACGAGTTCAGTTGGTCGTTCACAATTGCACAAAATCAGATTCAAATAAATAGAATCGCTTTGCACCGTAAAAGAAACGAGTTCAGTTTGTTGTTCACAATTGCACAAAATCAGATTCAAATAAATAGAATCGCTTTGCACCGTAAAAGAAACGAGTTCAGTTGGTCGTTCACAATTGCACAAAATCAGATCCAAATAAATAGAATCGCTTTGCACCGTAAAAGAAACGAGTTCAGTTGGTCGTTTACAATTGCACAAAATCAGATTCAAATAAATAGAATCGCTGTGTACCGCGAAAGAAACAAGACAAAATCACTTCATACCCTCGGCAAACGACCTCTTCCAGAGCGTCTCAATTAGGAAGTAATCTCCACTGGAGATTACTGACTAGTTAAAGGCAATCTTAAAGCAGCGTAGTCATGCTACGAGCCAGTCAGTGAGAAGAATCTAGATTACTGGCTATGTAGTTAAAAGCAATCTTAAGATACCGTAGTCATGCTACGAGCCAGTCAGGGTGATGAATCTAACTTCGATCGGGTGAACATCTCACGCACGTTCACATTGTGTGGTGACTTCTTTGTACTGCAGTGTTGAACGTGTTGAATTAGTGAAGTTCAACAGGAAAAGCATCATTTTCTGGAATAACGAATGATATTTGAGTGCTGTATTTACGTAGCATGTAACAATCTGTTCGGCTGAATTGTTCTTACTCCGAACGCTTAAGATGAGGTTTCTAAGTGCATTGAATATTTAATCAGATTTCAAAAAAAGTGGTAACGTTTTGGATAAATTACGCCGAGCTGTTATACAAAATTCCTCAGTGGCAGTTTGCTTTAAACGTAGACTCCATTGTTATAATGCAAGGGTTCAATTTCCACGTATATGAAAGTAGATTTCCCGCTGCCTCTACAGTAGACTACATTGCCCTGCGAGACATGTTAAATCTAAAGAATCTGATTTAAATCGCATTGCTCAATGAAAAACCTTTCTCCTTTAACTGTTCAATGATGAGCTTCATCGTTGTTATAGGAGTAAAATTCAACCTTTTGAATCCACCGCATAGAACATACTTGACAACGATGTTTACGCCACTTGACACTTGGGCAAGTTGGGTCTTGGTATCTGTGATACGCACGAGGCTGGATTGAGATTACAATTTTCCTAGAGTGCGCCTTACGTTACCATTTTCACAGAGTGATATTTTACGTTCTACGAAATCTTCCTTCATAAGTGCAGAACTTCAATCTCTGAGCACAGAGACGAAGTTCTTGCAGCACTGCTAAGGCTTGTCTCGCAGGGAAAACTTCTTCAAAGGCTGAGTATTCTGAGCGTGTGTCCGCAGAGCGGATCATGTCTGGGGCATAAAACTTCGAGATAATTTTTGTGGCCGTAGCTGGACTTAATTAACATCAAGCCCAAAATGGCAGGAAGGAAAGTGGATTAGATTTTTACCGCTTCAAGGGAACGTGTGAAAATTTATATTTGAAAATTATTTGAAGAGGTTAATGATATTGATTAGCGCATGTCCATAGCTTGTCATGAACCATGGGATTTTTTGTGTATTATCATTCTTTTTTCCTTCATCGAAAAACATTACTTGATGTAACCCAGTTACGATAGAAAATGGTAAATTGAAGCACGTAGTGTAACAAAACACGTTCAAAGAAAACATCATAAAAACTTACAGTATATTCGTCCATAGGCCATGCAAAAATCAGCTTCAGTGTCCAAGCTAACTCATCAAAAGTAGTCTGGATCCTCTATATTTTTTAAAACACCGTCATATTCATCAGAAACATAGACAGAAACATAGGTGCACATATATGTTCCTAACACAAAGGGCCAACACAATCTTCCTTCCCAAATGCAAATGTTTTTCAGACTCGATGTCCTCCTATCAAGCTTCCGGGATTCAATTTGTAGTATGCATTCAATATCTTGGGACCCTACGATTTATCGATTGATGATTGTACACGATGAGCACTGAAGCAAGCTTCAGAAACTGGTTGTTACGGTGGAATTAAGTACATACAGCCCAGAACACTCTACTGTACAGTACACTGAAATTAAATACTGAAGTACTCTGTACACTTGAGTGCAATGGTACACGTGAGAGTATCTCAATTTGGGTATGTACTGATATCAAACACTGGCGTACACTTGGATACATAAATACTTTGGTATTCTAAAGCTCATTGATTCTAGAGTATAGTTATTTTAGAGTAGATTGATGATAAAAATTCAAGTAGTATGAAAAAATATAAGTTCTCAACGGGCGCAATAGTCGCTGCTTCAATACCACGAGGGTTAAATACGCGGGAATATGGAACCCAGAATTAGATAAATGCGTAAGGGGACATGTAACATTAATTCAACTTCTCAAAATACATACATTACTAATTATAATACCAAATGAAATGCTGCTGAAGATTTCTGAAATTCATAATTCATAGAAGCTCTTTCTTTGTCCATAATGCTTAAGTTTTCTGAAATTCTCTCTCTGATATTCGTAATTCATAGAAGCTCTTCTTCGTACAATAAAGCTGTTGATAGAAAGGATGTTAATTGTTTCAAGTGAGTGTTGAAGAACGTTGCGTTCACCATAGTTACTTAGATTGATCACAACACCCACGCAACACTGCCTCTTATATTTAATTCGAACACTCGACCACGTATGCGTATAGAATGGCATTAAACATTCTTGATGCCTGAAAAATTAAACGCCGAGAAGCTGAATATTTTAAAAAGAAAAATTGCGGAAACTACAATCAAATTTTAGAGACGTGATGAAACTTTTTAATCAGAAAACGTTCAATAACTTTTTGGATCTTTTGCAGATAAGCCCCGCCACTAGTGCAACACATAAGTTCACCCACTTGAAACTTTAGAAATAATGCACCTATCTACTTCATGAGTACTCTCAAACGAAAAAATGTTTCAATCTTTCGCTTGAGAGTAATTTGAAGTCGGTAGGTGCAGTATTTCGAAAGTTACAAGTGGGTGAAGTTATGCTTTGCATTAGTGTTGGGGCTTATCTGAAAATGATCCAGCTTTTTGGCCACAAAACGTTTAAAACTTTTTATCCCCAAAACATCTTAGAACATTTTAATTACAAAAAATTTCATAACTTTTAAACTGCAAAACGTTTTAGAACTTTTTAACCGCAAAAATAGACGACGCACTCGTTGTAACTTTCCATGTGACTGAGGCGAGGTGGAGTCGCGGATCGATTAAAGGTGACCATCTTATTTTTACACTTTACCCGCTATCGGTGTGAATGACCGGCACAATTAAATTAACTACGTCTCCGTGACTGGAGAATATTCCCAGTTAGTTCACTATTAGTTCTTCATCTGTCAACGAGGAATGCCAATGACGATACCGTGTCACTCTAAATAAACCTCTAACTCGATGAATTTGCTTCTTCGCCTCCGTGCAAATTCAATTTTCACTTCACTGAATGTTTTCTTAATAATCATTATACCTAGAATTATGACCTTGCTTTTCCAAATTTTAGTTCGCTGAATGTTGTTTCATTTTTAATTTACGGAATTAGGACATGGTTTTCGCAATTTTACTTCGCTGAATGTTGTCTTAATAACCATTATACGCTCACTTTCTTTTCTAATTTCTCAACTTTTCGAAACAGTTGAAGTTCATCACGGGATAAATTAGGAAGAAATTCCCTCAACATTTTTTTTGGAATACTGTCAATCGTAAAAAAGTACTACCTGTGAAGTCTATAAAACGCAACGTTTCGATGTACAAACATCATCATCAGGCTGAAAATGTACAGAAAAAATGATCAGTCACATTGGTAAAATGCAAATCTAATTCTTAAGCTCTATGAGACTAGTATGAAAGATGAAATCACAGTACAAAAATGCTTTACAAATGACTAGATATAAAGTTTGTACAACAAATAATATATATATATATACACAAGATCAGGTACAGTAATAGTATTGCACACTATAGATGTTCACTGGACAGGCGTTATGGGCAAAATGACCGGATGAGCAGTTGTCTCAGACTTCTAAGCTGCGGTTTTGGCAAATAATTTTAGAGCAAAAAAGTCATTTGTGTTTTCGTTGAGAACAGGTTTAAGTTTATAGATGTGTAAGGCTTCTATAATTTGAATATGCACTTTTTCAGTCACGTTATATAAGATTTTTCACAATTTAAACAAAGAACTTTTTTAGATTATGGCAGTATGACATTATTCTGCAGCGCTACTCAAGTGTACGCGAAGTTCCTGGTAATCCTTCGGAGAAGAAAAAACGTTCTCAGTTGACCTGTGCCGATGGAGTCAATTACAAAAAACTCACAAAGTCAGGAGGAACACTTGTTATATTCTGGCAATTTTGTAATATGCCACATTGAACTTTAGGTTTAGGTAAAGTTTCAGATAATCCATCGATGGAAGAAAACTTTCTTGGTTGGCCAAAAACTAAGCTGTTAAAAACCTGTTAAATAATTCATCGATGAAAAAACGTTCTTAGTTGGCCAAGAAGCAAAGCTGTGAAAAAGCGGAGCTGCTAAAAAAGGAAGCAGTTTCACAAAAAATGAAGCAGTCCTAAAAATGAAGCTGTTCTAGAAAAAATAAAGCAGATCTAGAAAAAATTAAGCAGTCCTAAAAACTGAAGCAGTTAAAAAGCGGAGTGGCAAACAATTAAGCAGATGTAGAAAAAAAGGAAGCAGTTCTAGAAAAAATAAATCAGTTCTAGAAAAAATTAAACAGTTCAAGAAAAAATAAAGCAGTTCTAGAAAAAATGAAGCAGTTCTGGAATAAAGAGAGCTGTTCTAGAAAAAATGAAGTAGTCCTAAAAAAATGAAGCAGTTGAAAAGCAGTTCCAGAAAAAAATGCAGCAGTTCCAGAAAAAGGGAGCTGCGGAGCCTAAGTCACGTTCCCGTCCTCAATCGCCGCCCCGACCTGCCCCGATTTTCCCTGGTCTTAATTATTAATTTTTATTTGAGGGGCCCTGAGTGGCTTGCGATTTTAAAAGTAGTATAAAAAATTGAAGCTCTTGTACACGATTGACCACGTTTATTTAAATACGTTCCAGTAGTACGGATTTTGTGATAGACCACTGCTGAGCTTCATTTAATGAAACAGTAAATCAGGCTCCTTAAAGTGTTACAAATACACAAATACTTGGGGAATATTTCTAATGAATATTTACCCTTATGAACATTCATCATTATTCGCCTCAGTATTTTGCATTCGTTTTAAAATTTATCGTCTTTATTTCCGAGTCGATCATAGTTATGATCCCTCAAATGAAGATCTATATTCATATGCTAAAGTTTTAAACAAAGTTGCCAAAAAGACAAATTCATTCTCCACACTTTCCTTTCACTGAATTACAGTCTACAGTTTTTTCATACACTCCTTATGACTTTTTGTTTATTTCACATTCATTTTATTCAATTTATTGTATAGTTCTTCACATCAACAATCCGTCTCTTTTATTTATTTCTTAATGTATTCCGTTCACTTTCCACGCTTTTCCACCTCCTTCTGGTGTGTTTCAGGAATCACATCACCGTAAATTGTACCAAAGCGTTCAGCTTTCATTCAACAGTCATTCGCGCACGCGACCTGAGTTAGCAACTCCCTTCCTGAACGCCATGTTATCAATATTCAATATCCAAGTGACTGTGTACGTACAATAAAGCTGTTGAATTTCTCTCGCTGTCGCTGAAGTGCAATGATATTCGTAAGCCAGCGAGTTATTAAAGTGTCCTCTCAGAGTTTGATTCTACGTCGCGGCATGTGCAGGGGAGTCTAAGTGATTATCGGTTGGTGGAAGCGAGAATCGTTGACATGCAAGGCCGAATATTTTATTGGTTCCTAGTTTTGCGAGGAATAGCATAGAGTCACAGCTCCTTGAAAAACACACAGCAAGATGGTTTTGAAAATCATGTCAGCACTTTAAAAATTTGTCAAGTCTTTTCGCGTTCTCCTTTGTAGAAGCTGTGTGTCCAAAGTCAACCTCAGTTTAGAAAAATGTAACTAGTTACTTTTGCCCTTTAAAATTACATATCGACATTATTTCGAAAAACGAAAGAGCATTCAAAAAATTCGTCCAATTCCTTCCGCATTTTCTTTCGTGAAAGTGATGTGTTGAAGATCAGGATCATTTTACCTGAATTTCATGATTCATAACATTCTTAATCCTGAAAGTTTACACAGGTTGTACATGTACTGCTATGTATTATTGTCTGAATCCCTGACTTAGAAGAAGAGAGTTCGATCAAAAAAAAATTCCTTTTCAACCAAACTTTACTAAATCTAACTCATTTTAATCCATTTGACCCACTTGTTTTGCACTTTATTTTAGAGACAGATCATGAAATAATGCATACATGATGCATAATAATCTCATCTAGCACTATTTTTCTTCGGTTCCAGTTTTTAAATTATTGTTCAGTTCTAGTTTTTAAATTATTGTTCAGTTCCAGTTTTTAAATTATTGTTCAGTTCTAGTTTTTAAATTATTGTTCAGTTCCAGTTTTTAAATTATTGTTCAGTTCTAGTTTTTAAATTATTGTTCAGTTCCAGTTTTTAAATTATTGTTCAGTTCCAGTTTTTAAATCATTGCTCAGTTCCCGTTTTTAAATTATTGTTCAGTTCTAGTTTTTAAATTGTTGTTCAGTTCTAGTTTTTAAATTGTTGTTCAGTTCTAGTTTTTAAATTATTGTTCAGTTCTAGTTTTTAAATTATTGTTCAGTTCCAGTTTTTAAATTATTGTTCAGTTCTAGTTTTTAAATTATTGTTCAGTTCTAGTTTTTAAATTATTGTTCAGTTCTGGTTTTTAAATTATTGTTCAGTTCCAGTTTTTAAATTATTGTTCAGTTCTAGTTTTTAAATTATTGTTCAGTTCCAGTTTTTAAATTATTGTTCAGTTCTAGTTTTTGAATTATTGTTCAGTTCCAGTTTCTAAATTGTTGTTCAGTTCTAGTTTTTAAATTATTGTTCAGTTCTAGTTTCTAAATTATTGTTCAGTTCTAGTTTTTAAATTATTGTTCAGTTCTAGTTTTTAAATTATTGTTCAGTTCTAGTTTTTAAATTATTGTTCAGTTCTAGTTTTTAAATTATTGTTCAGTTCTAGTTTTTAAATTATTGTTCAGTTCTATTTTTTAAATTATTGTTCAGTTCTAGTTTTTAAATTATTGTTCAGTTCCAGTTTCTAAATTGTTGTTCAGTTCTAGTTTTTAAATTATTGTTCAGTTCTAGTTTTTAAATTATTGTTCAGTTCTAGTTTTTAAATTATTGTTCAGTTCTAGTTTTTAAATTATTGTTCAGTTATAGTTTCTAAATTATTGTTCAGTTCTAGTTTTTAAATTAGTGTTCAGTTCTAGTTTCTAAATTGTTGTTCAGTTCTAGTTTTTAAATTATTGTTCAGTTCTAGTTTTCAAAATATTTTTCAGTTCTAGTTTTTAAATTATTGTTCAGTTCCACTTTCTAAATTGTTGTTCAGTTCTAGTTTTTAAATTATTGTTCAGTTCTAGTTTTTAAATTATTGTTCAGTTCTAGTTTTTAAATTATTGTTCAGTTCCAGTTTCTAAATTATTGTTCAGTTCTAGTTTTTAAATTATTGTTCAGTTCTAGTTTTTAAATTATTGTTCAGTTCCAGTTTCTAAATTGTTGTTCAGTTCCAGTTTTTAAATCATTGTTCAGTTCCAGTTTTTAAATTATTGTTCAGTTCCAGTTTTTAAATTATTGTTCAGTTCCAGTTTTTAAATTATTGTTCAGTTCCAGTTTTTAAATCATTGTTCAGTTCCAGTTTCTAAATTATTGTTCAGTTCCAGTTTTTAAATCATTGTTCAGTTCCAGTTTTTAAATCATTGTTCAGTTCCAGTTTTTAAATTATTGTTCAGTTCCAGTTTTTAAATTATTGTTCAGTTCCAGTTTTTAAATTATTGTTCAGTTCCAGTTTTTAAATTATTGTTCAGTTCCAGTTTTTAAATTATTGTTCAGTTTCAGTTTTAAAATTATTGTTCAGTTCCACTTTCTAAATTATTGTTCAGTTTCAGTTTTAAATTTTTGTTTGGTTCCAGTTTTTAAATTATGTAAATTCCAAGTCCGCATTGAATAAAAGCCAAGTCTTTTTTTCGAGGGGTTATCATAAGATACAAATTCTCAACATGCGCTTCAAATTTTCAAGTAGCTCGTATGTAAATCTTTAACTTCTAGAAAAGAATGACAGAAGTAAAAACTGTTATTTACAAAAACAGTTAATTCATGAAATGCGTGACAATCAATAGTCCTTAGAATATTTTTCAAAATAGAGCACCTAAATTTATAGAAAAATGTAACCAAAATACTTCGCCGGAAATCAGCCCCCATGCAGTCAGAGGAAAACAAAATAGAAGAATAAACAATCCAATAAGACCTTTCAAGGGTTTCCAGCACGTATTTTTAACCAAATATTACCTGTGGCCGGCGAGAATGACAAAATATATTCAATTCAGTTCTCAGAATCATTTTTCACTGGACCTTCACTTCCTCTTCATTTCTTTGAACTGTTGTGGTGACGCGGTGACGTACAAGTTTGCTTCATCGAAAGGACGTCGAAGTTTTGTTATCGAAGCCGACGTGCGAGGTTTGTTTACTTGGCTTTCACCACGAACCAAAATTGTTTTAGAAACTTGAAACAAAAGTGACGTTTATGATATTTTGACAAAATTGACGTATAACAATAGAATGCAAGATTGGCATACCGGAATGGCCTATGAAACTAGAGCACTAGACTCGCGTACAAGACTGGAACACTTGACTCATATAAAAGACTGGAACACTTGATTCGTATGAATGACTGGAACACTTGTCTCACACAGAAGACTGGAACACATGTCTCATACAAAAAAAATGGAACACTTGTCACATATAAAAGACTGGAACACATGTCTCGCACAAAAGACTGGAACACTTGTCTCATATAAAAGACTGGAACACATGTCTCATATAAAAGACTGGAACACTTGTCTCATACAAAAGACTGGAACACATGTCTCATACAAAAGACTGGAACACATGTCTCATATAAAAGACTGGAACACACGTCTCATACAAAAGACTGGAACACTTGTCTCATATAAAAGACTGGAACACATGTCTCATACAAAAGACTGGAACACATGTCTCATATAAAAGACTGGAACACATGTCTCATATAAAAGACTGGAACACTTGTCTCATACAAAAGACTGGAACACTTGTCTCATATAAAAGACTGGAACACATGTCTCATACAAAAGACTGGAACACATGTCTCATATAAAAGACTGGAACACATGTCTCATATAAAAGACTGGAACACTTGTCTCATGCAAAAGACTGGAACACTTGTCTCATATAAAAGACTGGAACACATGTCTCATACAAAAGACTGGAATACATGTCTCATATAGAAGACTGGAACACATGTCTCATATAAAAGACTGGAACACTTGTCTCATACAAAAGACTGGAACACTTGATTCGTATGAATGACTGGAACACTTGTCTCATACAAAAGACTGGAACACTTGTCTCATATAAAAGACTGGAACACATGTCTCATACAAAAGACTGGAACACATGTCTCATATAAAAGACTGGAACACTTGTCTCATACAAAAGACTGGAACACTTGTCTCATATAAAAGACTGGAACACATGTCTCATACAAAAGACTGGAACACATGTCTCATACAAAAGACTGGAACACTTGTCTCATATAAAAGACTGGAACACATGTCTCATACAAAAGACTGGAACACATGTCTCATATAAAAGACTGGAACACATGTCTCATATAAAAGACTGGAACACTTGTCTCATACAAAAGACTGGAACACTTGTCTCATATAAAAGACTGGAACACATGTCTCATACAAAAGACTGGAACACATGTCTCATACAAAAGACTGGAACACTTGTCTCATATAAAAGACTGGAACACATGTCTCATACAAAAGACTGGAACACATGTCTCATACAAAAGACTGGAATACATGTCTCATATAGAAGACTGGAACACATGTCTCATATAAAAGACTGGAACACTTGTCTCATACAAAAGACTGGAACACTTGATTCGTATGAATGACTGGAACACTTGTCTCATACAAAAGACTGGAACACTTGTCTCATATAAAAGACTGGAACACATGTCTCATACAAAAGACTGGAACACATGTCTCATATAAAAGACTGGAACACATGTCTCATATAAAAGACTGGAACACTTGTCTCATACAAAAGACTGGAACACCTGTTCTTATATAAAAGACTGGAACACATGTCTCATACAAAAGACTGGAACACATGTCTCATACAAAAGACTGGAACACTTGTCTCATATAAAAGACTAGAACACATGTCTCATACAAAAGACTGGAACACATGTCTCATATAAAAGACTGGAACACATGTCTCATATAAAAGACTGGAACACTTGTCTCATACAAAAGACTGGAACACTTGTCTCATATAAAAGACTGGAACACATGTCTCATACAAAAGACTGGAACACATGTCTCATACAAAAGACTGGAACACATGTCTCATATAAAAGACTGGAACACATGTCTCATACAAAAGACTGGAACACATGTCTCATATAAAAGACTGGAACACATGTCTCATATAAAAGACTGGAACACTTGTCTCATACAAAAGACTGGAACACTTGTC